>JAVHNQ010000017.1:0-441113 GCA_036872635.1 Orbilia brochopaga | reverse complement strand
TTTTTAAAAATTTAAAAATTTATAAAATATTTTATATTATTTTATTTAAACCAGTATTAGATAAACTTAAAAAAGAAATAAATAATTTAAAAATTAAAAAAAATAATTATAATAAATATAAAATTAAAAAAATTTTAAAATATAAAAAAAATTTAGAAATATTAGTTAATAAATTCTTAATCAAATAAAAAAATTATTTATAAAAAAAAAAACTTATAATAATTAAAAAATAATATATTACTAGAATTTATTAAATAATATTTTAATAAATTTAATATTTATTAAATAAAATAGGATTAATTATAATAATTTTAAAAAAATTTTAAGAAAATTATTAAAAAATTATAAAATTAATCAAAAATATAATTTAAAAAAATTTATTTATTTTAAAATAATATTTTTTAATATTATAATAATTATTAAATATAAAAAACTTATATATATATAAAACTTATTTTTTTTTAAAATATAAATAAGTTTGTTTATAATTTTATAAATATTATTTTAATAATAAAATATTTTATTTAAAATATTAGTATTTATTTTAATTTGAAAATAAAAATAAAAAATAATTAGTTTAAGAGTTAGTTTTTATTAATAATTAAAATAAAAAAAATATATTATTATTATAATAAGAAATAAAAAATAAAAGAAAAATTAAAAAAAATTTAATTAACTATCTAATTATTTTATCTTTTTTTATATAATAGAAATTTATAAAATAATTCCTAAAAATATATATATAATATAGTATAAATTAGTATTAGTTATATTTAAGTATATAATATAATAAAATATTATATTTAATTTAATATTATTATTAATAGAAATTAGAAAAGTTTTAAAATTAAAATTTAAATCTAATATAATTAAAAAATTTATTTTAAATTTACTTTTAAAAGCTTTTATCTTTAAAATAGTAGATTTTTTTTTTAAAAAATATTTTTTATTTTTAATTTTATTAAATTTAGCTATTTCTATAATTAAACTATTTTTGATAATATTTTAATAATTTAATTAATAAATTAAATAAGAAATATTATAATAATTAAATATTTAAAAAAAATTAATATTTGATTTTTTTTTTATTAATTTAAAATTTATATAAACTTTGTTTAAAAAATAGAAAATATAATTTATTATTAAAAAATTAACTATATCAGCTAAACCATATCTAATAAAATATAAAAAATTTATAAAAATTTTTAAATATATAATTATAATCTTAATAAATATAGTAAATATATTTTATATTTATTAAAAAATCTACTTAATAATTAAAATTTAAGAATTTATAAAATTTATATATAATTTAAGATTTTTTTTATATCTTTTAATATAAAAAACTTAATTAAAATAATAATTAATAAAAAATTTCTTAAAATAATTTATAAATATGTTAAAGAATAATAAAATATATTATACTAGTAATATATTAAAAAAAAAAGAAATCTTTTTAATTTAATAAAATAGAAATTTTATTTTATTATATTTTTAATTATATAATTTATATAAAAATCTATACTACTTTATCTTATATTATTATACTTATACTAGAATTAGTATATTACCAATTCTTATAAAAAAAAATAATATTATCAAATAATAATATAATATTTAAAATATCTATATAAATATTTTTTTTACTTTTTATATATAATATTATTATATTTATTTATTTTATAAATTAATATTTTATATAGGATGTTTGCTTATATAAAATAATTTATATAGAATCAGTTAATATATAAATAAATAAGGCTATATAAATAGGCCTAGTCTTATAATATTATTATAAAAAAAATTATTTTTATTATAATTTTTTAAATAGGTATAGTACTATCTTATATTATATAAATATTTATTATTTAATAATTATTGTTTATAATAAGTAGTAAGTAATAAATAATAAATATAATATATTAATATTTTTTTAATAATTATATATCTAAATATTATATATTTAATAGGATTAATATTACCTTAATTAATAATTTCTTTTTAAAAATCATTAATTAACTTAAAATTTATAATATTTTAATAGTTAATTTATTTACTATTATTATTATATATTTTATATTAATAGTTATTATTATATTTAATATATATTTATCTCTTTTTATTAAAAACTTTATATAGTAATAGCTAAGAATCTAAGACTTTTAGAGTAAAGTATGTTTGATCTGGATCTGGGCTGAAGTGTAACAGTTCTATTATTAATAATAATATTATTTAGTTATATAATTAAAAAATAATTTGAAATATATTTTAATTATTTAAATTTTTTATTTAAAACTTTTATTAATTTAAATTTTTCTTTTAATTATTATATTAAATTTAATATTTAAAATATTTATAACTAGAAGGCCGCGCAGCAGCACTTAAACCTGACTGAAAACTATTACTATATTACTACTACTGCTGTGGCTGTTATTATAACTATTACTATAATTACTATTATAGTTATTATTATATATAATTATTATTATAACTATTATTATACACAACTACTATTATAATTATTATATATATAAAGTTATTATTATATTTATTAAATTTTTTTTAATTAAATTTTCACTTAGTTAAAAATATCTATATTTAATTTTTTATTTTTACAATTATAATGTTAAATCTAGTTATTACCAAATTAAAAAAATAAATCTAAATAAATTAAAAATATTTAGTAAATAATATATTTTTTATAGCTTATTATTAAGTAAAATTTAGTAGTGGAGGGTTGGGTTAAGGAATTCCAACAATAATACCCCTTCTTTTCAGTCAGGCATATATTTCTAATATTTATTATTAAATAGTAGATTTTTATTATAAATATATTTTTTTTATAATTTATATTAGTTAAATATTTGTTTATTATAAATCATTAAAAGTTTTTTTGTTTTTTAAGAATTATTTTATAATTTAAAAATAATAATTTTAATTAATTTATAAATTATAATTAAAATTTTATTATAAATTTAATTTATTAAAAGATCTTTTAAAAATAATAATCTTTATATAAAATTATAAATTATAATTTAAAATATTGTCTCGTAAACCAGAACTTCGACCTACGGGGAAGTTTAAAATAATTTAATAAGTGTTTTGTTTAATTATAAATATTTATATAATATATATTTTATTAATTTATTTTTAAAATAAAAATTATATATTTTAATATATTTTTTAATTTGTTATTTTATTTTAAATTAGAAATATTATTATATAATAAATTTTTATATTCTTTTAATTCTTAAATATCTATACTAGAAGGCTGCTGCGCAGCACTTAAACCTGACTGAAAATGTGGTTACCCTGCTTTCATAATTTAATATTAATATAATTATTAATATAAATATTAATTAAGCGCCAGGGTCCCTCAGTCAAGCCCACTTTCAGCAGCCTCTCCTTCCAGACCTTGGCACCTACAACAACCTTTTATTATTTTTTAATTATTTTTTTAATTATTTTTTAATTATTTTTTAATTATTTTTTAATTATTTTTTCATTATTTTTTAATTATTTATTTTTTTAATATTTTTTAAATTTAAGTTATTATTTTTATTTTTAAAATTATTATTAATATGCTTAGTAAGCAACACTTAATTTAATATTAAATAATTTTTAATGCATGACGTCATAATAATTTTTAATTAATTTTTTAATTTTTTTTCATTATTTTTAATTTTTAAATTATAATTACGCTGCTGACTAAGCAATACTTAATTTATTATTAGTTAATTTAGTATATATTACGTAATTATAATTTTATTTAATTTTATATTAATATTTTTAATATTATTTTAATTATTTTTAATTTTTTTATTATTTTGGTGCTGCTTACTAAGTAATGTATAATTTAATATTAATTAATTTTTAATACATAATATTATAATATTTTTTATTTAATTTTATATTAATTTTTTAATAATATTTTTTTATATTTTTATTTTTTTAATTATTTTGGCGCTGCTTACTAAGCAACGCATAATTTAATATTAAATAATTTTTAATGCATGACGTCATAATATTTTTTATTTAATTTTATATTGATTTTTTAATATATTTTTTTCTAAGTCGCTTATCTCCGTTAAGTCCTTAATGCCACTTGCCAAGAATCAACCCATTTTTTGCAGCCCACCACCAGGCAAAATCTGGTGGAAAAGTCTGGGTCGGACGGACTGGGGAGTTTAAAGAGAAACCCTCCTTTTCAGTCGGGCATATTTATATAAAAAGATATACTTAAAATTTATAAAAAAGATTAATAAGTTATAAAATTTTTTAACATTTTTTTTAAAAATAAGATTAAATATATTAAAAAATATAACTTATAAAAAAATAATATTTTTTAATTTAAAAAAAGAATAATTATTTTAAATAATTTTAAGTTAAAGAAATAAGTTATTAAAATTTTTTATAATATATCTTTAATAAAGTATTTTAGAAAGGTTAAAATTTTAATATTATTTAATTATAAGTATTATTTTCTTAGCTATATTATATTTATTTATAGATATATAATATTATATAATATATACTAATAAATAAAATTATTAAAAATAAAAAAAATAAAACTTTTCCTACTTATTAATCCTTTTTAAAACTATAAAACTTAATATCTCTTAATTTTATAGTAAAATTATTATTTTCTAAAGATCCTTTATTAAAGAATAAGTTACTACTATATAATATAATATTTATTATAATAAATCAATTAATTAAATATAGTTATTTCTTAGTTTATTAAAAAGAATTAATAATAAAAAATTAATAAATATCTATATTTATTATTTTATAAATAAAAGATTCTTGGATAATTTTATTTTTAATTAAAAAGAATAATTTATTATAAGATTTATAAAAGTCTTATATAAAGTAACTTATCTAATATCTTAATATTTAATAGTATATTATTTGTAAATAAATAAATAAATAAAAAAAATAAATATAATATTATTATAATTATATTTAAAATAATTAAATTAAAATATTAGTATTAATAATATTTATATATAATAATATTTATTAAACTATTATCTAGATAATTTTTTTAAAATAAAATATAAATATATAATTTATCTTAAAACTAATTATTTATTAATAAACAATTTTTTTAATATAATTAAATATATAAAAAAAACTCTTATTAATTTATAAAATATATTAAAAAGAAATTTTTAAAATTTATATTAAATAAATAAAATATATTAATAAATAATATAGTAAAATACTAAAATATAATATAAATAATATAATATTATTATTTAATAAAAATATTTATATAGATTAAGAGAACAAGTTAAAAATATATTAATTAAAATTTTTTAAAATAATAAATTTTATAGAAATTTATATTTATAAATTAAAATTATTAAAATTAATATAAAATTATAATATATTCTATATATTATTATTAAAATCTTATATTATAAATAAAATATACTTAATATTTCCAAAACTAGTATTTATTAAGATTAATAAAAAAAAAAGAATAAAAAGTAAAAAAAATATTAAATAAGAAACATTATAAAAAATATCCTTATTTAAAATAATAAAATATATAGTTTTTTATAAAATACTAAAAATAATTATTAATAAAAATAATATGCCCGACTGAAAGAAGGGTCTTATAAGAGCTCCTGCCTAATCCTCTCCTAGTGGTTTGTTGAAAATGTATTGTTTTAATAATATATATATCTTTTTTTGTTAAGTGAGTGGGTTTGGTGGTTCTAATCTTAATACAAATACTTAATGTTGTTTTGAGATTAACAGCTAAATAATAAAGTTTATATAAGGTTTAAGTAAATTTATTATCTTAATACTGTTGTTAAAAATAGTATTAAAATATTAAAGTTTAATATTAATATATTTAAAATATCTGTTTAAAAAAAAAGAAAAGAGAAATAAAGGCTGCAGATATAGCACGATAGCAGACTACGATATATAAAGAAGCAGGTTTTAATCGGGTTTAAGTGCTGCGGTAGCAGCCTTCTAGTAATAATTTATAAAAAATCTATATTATATAAAAAAAACTATTAAAGTTTTTTAAAATTAAAAAAATTTAAATTTTTTAAAAAATTAATATATAAAATACAAAACAAAATAACTTAACATAAGAAAAAAAAAATATTAAAAACCTAAAAATACTAAAAAACCTATAAAATTACTTAAAAAAATATAAAAAATATAAAAAAAATAAAAATTAATAATATAAATACTTACTATAATATTCTATAATAAAACTCTAATAAATATAATTGTTTATAAGATAAATAATCCTATAAATAATAATAAAAGATATAATAATTCTTTTACCAATAATAAAAAATATAATATTTTTTTTATTAATAATAAAAAAAACTATTTTACTAATAAAAATATCTCCAATTTTAATACTTTTAATAAGAAAAACCTTATTATTTATCCTATTACTAAAAATTATCTTACTAAAATTTTTAAGAATAATAATCCTCAAGAAAAGACTAGATATTATAAAAGTAATAATAATCCCCCCAATATCTTAAATTAAATTTAATAAAATAGTAATCATACTTTAAAAACCTAAAACTTAGGCTATAATAATAAAATAACCATTAAAAAGTTTACTACCAGCACCAACACCACTAACACCACTAATACTAAAAATACCACCAATACCACCAACACCAATATTAATACCAACACCAGCATCACTAAAACTACTAATAATAGAAAAAACAGAAATAATTACAAAAACCCCTAAGATAACTCCAAATAGAGCAAGAAAAATAATAAAAATAAAAATCTTAATTATAGAATAAATTATAATAATATTAAACAAAATATTTATTATTATAAAAATATAATATAAGAATAACTATCCTATAACAATTCAAAGTTAAATAAAAAAAAAGATAATAATATAAATAATAAAATTTATATAAAAAAGAAAAATAAAATTATAAAAATTATATAAAATACTTTAAATTAAATAATAATTATATTTTATATTATTATTAATATAATAAGCAAAATTAATATAGATATAATAATAATATTATATTTAAAAAAAAAGATCTATTTATAATTATATTAATTTTAATAAATTTAAGATCTTAATAATTAATAATAATAATCCTTAAAACAAAACCAGAATTAACTATAATAAAAAAGTATTAGTTTAAATTAAAAAAAAAAAAAATATTAAAAAAAAAAAATAAACTAAGTTCAACAAACTTAAAATAAATATTAAAACTAGAAGGCTGCTGCGCAGCACTTAAACCCGACTGAAAATATAGTTACCCTGCTTTTATAATTTAATATTAATATATTAATTATTAATATAATTATTAATATAATTATTAATATAATTGTTAATTAAGCGCCAGGGTCCCTCAGTCGAGCCCGCCTTCGGCGGCCTCTCCTTCCGGACCCTGGCACCTGCTAGAAGGTTCTATATTTTTTAATTATTTATTTTTAATTATTTAATTATTTACTTTTATTTAATTTAATATTAATATTTTAATTATATTTTTTTATATTTTTATATTTTTATTTTTAATAACGTGCTTAGTAAGCAACACTTAATTTATTAATAATTAATTTAGTATATATTATATAATTATAAATTTTTTTTATTTTTTATTAATATTTTTAAATTTTTTTTTAAATATTTTTTATTTTTTAAATTATTAATAATGTGCTTTATATAATTTAATATTAAGTAATTTTTAATGCATAATATCATAATATTTTTTTAATAATTTTAATATTAATTTTTTAATATATTTTATTTCTAAATTGCCTAAGTTCGCTTATCTCCAATATAGCCAGATAACTCTAAAGTAATACCAAGAAACAACACATTTTTTTCAAGAAGGAAAAATCAGTAGGGGATAGGGTAGTAGATAAGAAAATTCAATCAACCTCCCTCCTTTTCAATCGGGCAAACTAAAAAATTACAAGAAACCTAACAGCTAATATTAAAAATAAATAATAATAAAAAAAATTAAAAATAATAAAAAATTTTAAAAGATTATAAAAAAATATAAAAAAAAAAATTTATAAAAATAAAGAAAAAAAATTAGAAAAATATTAAAATAAAAAGAAACCTTTTAAAAAATTAAAAAAATTAAAAAATATTTAAAATAAATAATAAGATATTAAAACAATTAAAAAAAAAAAAATAAAATATATAAATATAATTGTTATAGAATAACAGCACAATACCCAGATTATCTACACAAACACCCCCACCATATAATATGTAGAATAATATTATACTTATTTATTTTATAAACTAATATCTTATACAAAATATTTATTTATATAAGATAACCTATATAGAACTAGTTTATAAATAATAAAAAAGATTATACAAATAAATTTAATTATATAAAATATAGAAAACTATCAGAACTATTATAAAAAAAGATTATTTTTATTATAATTTTTTTAATACAAATTGTGGTATTATCTTATATTATATAAATATTTATTGCTTAATATTTATTTTTTACAATAAATAATAAATAGTAAATATAATATATTAATATTTTCTATTATCTTATATATTAAAATATTATATATTTAATTAAAATAGCTTTACCTTAATTAATAGTTTTTCTTTAAAAATTATTAATTAACTTTTAAATTATAATATTTTAATAATTATAAACCTATTTATTATTATTATTATATATTTTATTTTAATAGTTATTATTGTATTTAATATATATTTATCTCTTTTTATTAAAAACCCTGTATAATAGTGATTAAGAATCTAAGATTTTAGAGTAAAGTATATTTAACTTGATATTGGGTTAAAATATAATACTTTAACTAATTATTTTTCATAAATAAAGAGAATTAATAAGTATATAATAAATCCTAATATAATTTATAAATTTTCTTTAGTATATAAAAATATAATAAAATTTTATAATATAAAGCTATAAGAATAGAATATAGATAATAATAATTTTGAATTAATATTAAATAGTAAAAATAAGGAATATAAAAAATTTATTAATGATTTTTATATTCTAGGAATTTATAAAAAAAAAATAATTATAATAATAATTTAGATAGTATTTTATTAAAAAAGAATAAATATAAAAATACTTTTATTTTTAAAATTAATTATAGAATATATAAATAGTCTACAGGAATACTAGGATAAATTAATAATAGATATAAGAATATAAGTCTTAGAAATAAATATTAATATAATAGAAGAAACAGAAAACAGCACTAAGCATGGGCCAGAACAGAAACTTGAAACAACACAGCTCATAGACCTTCACATCTACCCTCTTGATTCGCACCAACCAACAAGTCAGAGAATCAAGGAACTGAAAATTCAGCCCTTTTAATAAAATCTAATAAGGTACTTAAAATAGGAGATTTAATTAGATATAAAAAATAACTTAAGAAACTTAATTAATTTTTTAACTAACTAAATAATTATTTTTTTTTTTTTACTTTAACAGATTTCTTATAAAATAGTATAAAATTATATTTATAAGAATGTATTTTGAGAGAACTGTTTTTAATATTTATTTAGTATATAAAAAAATATATAATAATATTATAAAAAAAAATAAGGAATTTAATATTTTAAAAATTAACAAAATTTTTAAAATATTCCTTATATTTACTAATTTTTTTAAATAGAAATATAGATATAAGAATAAAATCAAAAAAGTATTTAAAAATTAGATTAATTTAAATAAATAAGATTTGTAAGATTTTTTTTTTAATAATTTAATTAATATATATTATTTATAAATTATAATAATAAAGCTTTATTTTATAAAACCAAAAAAAAATTAAAACCTTAATTTAAATTAAAAATTATTAAATAAAAATTTATCAAAAAAATATAATATATTATAAAATGTAGAGTATAGTTATTAAATTTAATAATATTCTTTATTATTTATAAAAAAATAGATAATTTTTTAAAAAATATTATAATTTTATTAAATATTATTTAAATAAAAATATTAAGAAACTTTAGTAAAATTAGATATAGATTAAATAAAACATATAAAAATTAAATAAAATTTATAATTTAGGATTAATAAACTTTAATACTATCTAATATTAAAGATAGAAACTATAAAAATCTAATATATTTTTATATTTTCTTTATAATAAATCTAAATATTTTAAAAAAAACTACTATTAAAATAAAAAAAATAAAAATTATTAATCTAAAAAACTTTAAAATAATAAATAAATTAAAATAATTTAATATACCTCTATATTAGAAAAATTTAATAAAATCTTAAATAAAATTTAAAAAAAAATCTATCTTAAAATAAGATTAATATAAAAATAAGATATTACTAAAAAAATCAATAAAACAATTATTTAAAAATATAATTTTTTATATTTTAATTAAAAAAAAAATAATTAATTTTAAATTAACCTTATATTTAAAACTTATATCTACTATAAACAAAACTCAGATAAAAAATTTTAAAAAAATATAAAAACTTAAAAAAGAATTTAATATAAATTATTTATATTTTTCCAATTATCCTTTTAAAAGAATAATAAGATTTATAAAATAAATTAATTCTAATAAAATTAAATAAATATACCTAAAATTACTATATAAAACAAAGATAACAAAGAAATATTATTAATTTTATAATTTAAAAATTTTTTTTATCTATAATTTTTTTTTAATAATATAATTAACTTTATAAATAATAAACTTATATTAATTATAAATTTATAATTTATATAAAAAATAAGCTATTTATAAATTTATTAAAATTAGAAAATATTAATAATATTAATAAAAGTAATCCTAAGAATAAACTAGATATTATTATATTTATAATAAAATTAAAAACTAATATAGATTATACTAAAAAATAATTTATAAATATATAATTATTTTTTATAAATAATATTTTATAAATTAATAGGAAATCTACTAATTATATATTAAAAACAATAATAATCCCCTTCTTTATAATTTAGAAAATAGGAAAACTTATTTTAGAAATATTAAAATTTTTTATTATTATAATAAAAAATATTAACTATATTAATAAAATAATATAATTACCTAGCTATATAAATATTTTAATTTATATAATAATTATTATTAAAAATAAATATTTTATTTTAAATATTTTTATTATTAAGAATACTATTTAGACTAAATATTTTAAGAAATTTTTAAATTTTTTAAATATTAATTTTATAAAAGATATTTTAAAACTTAGAATTAATATTATATATATATTTATATAATAAATAAAATAATAAAATAAGAAATTATTTTGGAAATTTTACAAATTTATCCAAAAATTTTATAAGAAATAAAACTTAAACTAAATAAAGAATAAATATATAATAAAAAATTAGAATTCCTAAATTATAAAAAAAGTTATATAGAAAAAACAACAACACTAAATTAAAAAAGAATTTTAAAAATAATAAAAAATTATTATAATATAATTTTTATTATATATATATTAAATTCTATAAAAGTTTTAAAAAATAATATAATTATTTTAATAAATATTATTATAAAAGAAATTCTTAAAGAAGAATAGTATTAAAACTTAAATATTATTATAATTAATACATCTAATATTTTTTTATTTTTAAAAAACAAAAAAACTATAATTATTTTATAATTATATTTATATCTATTAATTATAATCATATATATTAGAATAATAAATTTTGTTTAAAATATTTTATATATTTTAAAATAAAATAGATACTTAATAAATATTTTAAAAATTATAAAATATATAAAAATAATATAAAAAATTAGGAATATTTTAAATATCTTAAAAGTAAACTAAAATAAATTTTAATAATTTTTAAAAACTTTAAAACACTAAATAAAATAAGAAATTCATATTTACAATATATATTAATAAAAATTTAATAAGAATATTAATAAATAATAAAACCAAAAAAAACTACTTATCTACTATTATTATTAAATAATATAAATTATTATTGTTTAAAAAAAAAAATCTTTATAATATTATAACTTTTTTACAAAAAACTCTAAAATAAATTTAATATAAAATTAATATATAGTTATTAATTAATAAATATTTAAAAACCTATACTATTAATATTCTAAATTTATTAAAAAAAATTCCTTTAATATTAAAATTATTATAATTATAAAAATATAATTTAATTATTAATTAAAAAACCAGAAAACTTATATTTAATAAATATTATTATTAAAAAATTAATAAAAAATAATTATTTAAGAAAAATATAATTAAAGAAATATATTTTAAACTTATTTAATATTTTTTAAATAAAGAAATTAAGAATTAATTAAAAAATAAATTTAAAATCTTATAATAAGTATAGATATAAGCTAAAGAAATCTAAATTATTAACAAAATATAAATTTTTATCTAAATTTTAAATAAAAAAAAATAAAATTTTTAATTATTATTGGAAAATTAAATATTATTATAAATTAACTAATTTATATATTTAATACTTTTGAAAAAAGATATATAATTAAAATTTATATTTATATATAAATATATTAATTAAAAAATATAAATATTCAAAGAATATATTAAAAAAAATTTAAAAATAGGATATATATAATTATCTAATTTATTAATAGAATATTTAATCCTTTTTATAAAAAAGAAAAACTCTAATAAACTATAAATTTGTATTAATTATTAAAATTTTAATATAATTATAATTAAAAATTAAAAATTATTATTATTAATTAATAAATTCTTTGATAAAATATTAAAAATAAAAATATATATTAAATTTAATTTTATAAATATTTATTATAATATAAAAATTAAACTAAATAAAAAATAGAAAATTATTTTTTAATATAAATATAAATTATTTAAATATTTAGTTATATTTTTTAAATTAATTAATATATTTATCATTTTTTAAATATTTATAAACTATATTTTATAAATATATATTAATATTATATATATAATATATTTAAATAATATCTTTATTTATAATAAAAACTTTTTAGAATATTAAAAATATATTAATTAAATATTTAAAACCTTAAACTAATATAAGCTGAAGATTAAACTAAAAAAATTTAAATTTAAAATAATAAAAATTAAATTTTTAAAAGCTATTATAATTCTATATAATATAAAAATAAATTTAAAGAAGATATAAGTCATATAAAACTAACCTATATTAAAAATATTTAAAAAAATTTAGATATTTTTAAAACTTTATAATTATTATAAAAAATTTATTTAATAATATAGTTATCTAACTTTTACTTTATTAAAACTTATTAAAAAAAATATCTATTTTAAAATAATATAAATATAAATTGATGTTTTTAATATTTTAAAAAAAGTATTTATTATAGTACTTATCTTTAAATTATATATATATAAATTATTAATATAAATTAAAATTAATATTTTAATAGTAGTTTTAAAAATTTACTTACTATAAAAACTATTTAACAATAAATAATATTTAATTATCTATTTATTTTATAAATTTAATATTACTAAAATAAGATATTTTATATATAATAAAGAATTTATAGTTATCTTGTATATTTATAAAAAATAAAAAATCTACTTTTAAATAAATAAATTATTTAAAATATTTTTAAATTATAAAAATCTTATTTATTTTTTAATTATTAAAGAATTCAACAAATAACAAATCAAATAATAAGAAATCTTTAATAAATATAATATAAAAATTATTTATTTTAAAAAAAAAAAAATATTAAAATAAATATTATTAACTAACAACTTAATTTAATAAAAAATATTTTTATAAATAAAGAAATTATCTTAAAATAATAAAGAAATATTATTATTATTAATAAAAAATTTAATTTTACTATCTATAAAGTTAAACTTGAAATAGTTATCAAATTTAAGGAAAATTATTAAAAAAATATAATAATAAAAAAAATATTTTAAAATCTTAAGAAAATTATTATATCTTTTACTTTAGAAAATAAATATATTCTTTTTAAAAACTTTTTTTATATTTTAAATAAAAAATTATAATAAAAAAATTTATAATTATACTATAATATATTAATATATAATTATTTAAAAATAAAAAAAATATAAAAATTTATTATATAATAATATTTTTAATTTAAAATAAAATAATAAATTAAAAAATATATTAAAATATATAATCTCTACTTTAAAAATAAACCAGTAAAATATATATTATATAAATATTTAAAATTAAATAAAGTATTTATTAAATTATTTTAAATTATAATTTATAATTTTATATAAAAATTATTATTTTTAAAAAACCTTTTAATAAACCAAGTTTATAATAAAATCTTAATTATAATATATAAATTAACTAAAATTATTATTTTTAAATTATAGAATAATTTATAAGAAACAAAAGAACTTTCAATAATTTATAATAAATAAATATTTAATTAATATAAACTATAAAAAAAATATATCTATAATAAAGATTTATTATTTAATAATAAATATTAAAAGTATATTATAAATATTTTAAATACTAAATTTAATATAATAATTAAAAAAAAAGCTTAAATTAATAAAATTTTTAAACAAAAAATTCAAATAGTTAAGATATATTTTAAATTATTTTTTAATTATATATAAAATAATTAGATAATATTATTATTAATAATAAAATTTATCTATAATTTATTAAAATATTTAATTATAAATTATATATTTTATAAAATATTATAAAAATAAAATTTATGAATTATATAACTAACTCTATTTATAAAAAATAAAATACTTAAAACTAAAAAATATTATAAAAATATAAATAAATTATATAAATATTTAATAAATAAATTAAATTTTATAACTAAAATTATAGCTTATAACTATAATAAGAAAAAAAAATAAAAGTATTTTTTTTTAAAAAAAAAAATAAAATATACTTATTTATAAAAAATATTAAAATAAAAAAACCTAACTAGAAACTTAATTTCTAAAAACTTAGATTATATACTATAATTAAAAAATTAAATAAATACTTTTTTAAACTTTATATCTTAAAAAATTTAAAAATCTATAAAATATTTTATATTATCTTACTTAAACTAATACTAGATAGATTTAAAAAAAAAATAGATAATTTAAAAATTAAAAAAAATAACTATAATAAATATAAAATTAAAAAAATCTTAAATTATAGAAAAAACCTAAAAATATTAATTAATAAATTTTTAATTAAATAAAAAAACTACCCACCAAAAAAAAATTTATAATAATTAAAAAATAATATATTATTAGAATTTATTAAACAATATCTTAATAAACTTAATATTTATAAAATAAAATAAGATTAATTATAATAACCTTAAAGAAAACCTAGAAAAATTATTAAAAAATTATAAAAATTAATTAATAATATATAATTTAAAAAAACTTATTTATCTTAAAACAATATTTTCTAATATTATAATAACTATTAAATATAAAAAACTTATATAAATATAAATTTTTTTTTTTTTAAAATATAAATAAGCTTATTTATAACCTTATAAATATTATTTTAATAATAAGATATTTTATTTAAAATATTAATATTTATTTTAATTTTAAAATAAAAATACAGAATAACCAACTTAAAAACCAACTTTTATTAATAATTAGAATAAATAAGATATACTATTATTATAATAAGAAATAAAAAATAAAAGAAAAAAATAAAAAAACTAGTTAATTATTTATTTATTTTATCTTTTTTTATATAATAGAATCTTATAGAATTATTTCTAAAAATATATATATAATATAAAATAAACTAGTATTAGTTATATTTTCTAAATATATAATATAATATAATATTTAAGTATTTAATTTAATATTATTATTAATAAAATTAAAAAAGCTTTGAAATTAAAATCTAAATCTAATATAATTAAAAAATTAATCCTAAATTTATTTTTAAAAGCTTTTGTCTTTATAATAATAAATTCTTTTTCTTTAAAAACATTTTTTATCCTTAATTTTATTAAATCTAGTTGTTTTTACAGCTAAACTATTTTTAATAATATTTTAATAATTTAATTAACAAACTAAACAAAAAATATAAAAATAATAAAATATTTAGAAAAAATTAATACTTAATTTTTTTTTATTAACTTAAGATTTATATAAATTTTATCTAAAAAATAAAAAATATAATCTATTATTAAAAATTAACTATATTAATTAAATTATATTTAATAAAATAAAAAAAACTTACTAAGATCCTTAAAAACATAATTATAACCCTAACAAATATAATAAATATACTTTATACTTATTAAAAAATTTATCTAATAATCAAAACTAAAGAATTTATAAAATTTATATACAGCTTAAGACTTCTTTTTATGCTTTTTAATTCTAGAAGCCTAATTAAGATAATAATTAGTGAAAGATTTTTTAAAATGATCTATAGGTATGTTAAGGAATTATGAAGAAATTATATTATATGAATAATATATTAAAGAAAAGAAGGAAACCTACCTAACCTAACAACTAAAAACCTATTTTATTATGTTTGCTTATATAATCCTATTATACCCAAAAAAAAAAAAAAAAAGCTTGTACTACTTTATTCTATATTGTCACTCCTACACCTGAATTAGTATACCATTAATTCTTATAGGAAGGAGAATAGTGTTATAGAATAATAGTACAATACCTAGATTATCTGTACAAACACCCCTACTACATAATATATAGAATAATGTTGTACTTACCTATTTTATAAATTAATATCTTATATAAAATATTTATTTATATAAGATAACTTATATAAAATTAATTTATAAATAATAAAAAAGATTATACAGATAAACTTGATTATATAGAATATAGAAAACTACTAAGATTATTATAAAAAAAAATTACCCTTATTATAATTCTTTTAATATAGGTTATAGCACCACCCCATATCATATAAATATTTACTATTTAATATTTATTTTTTATAATAAATAATAAACAATAAATATAACATATTAATATTTTTTATTATCTTATATATTAAAATATTATATATTTAATTAAAATAGTTTTATTTTGATTAATAATTTTTTTTTAAAAATCATTAATTAACTTCTAAATTATAATATTTTAATAATTATAAGCTTATTTATTATTATTATTATATATTTTATTCCAATAATTATTATTATATTTAATATATACTTATCTTCTTTTATTAAGAACCCTATATAGTAGTAATTGAGAATTTGAGATTTCAGAGTGAAGTGTGTTTGATCTGATATTGGGTCAAAGTGTAACAATAATAAAAAAGAAAAAAAAGAGATTACAACTATAAAAAAAAGAAAAGATATATATATATATATATTATCTTAAAATACTTACAGTTATAAGTAACTATAAATTCTTAATAAAATATAAATCTAAAAATATTAATATAAATAGCTATAAATATATATTTATAATATAATAATCTAAATTTATAACTTCAAATAAAATTATAAACTAAAATTAAAATATAAGATTTAAGATTATAATCTTTAAAATTAAAAAAATAATATAATAAATTTTAAAACTAATAAAAAATTTTATAATATTAATTTATAAACTTATAATATTAAATTAATACTTTAAATCTAGGATCAGTATAATACACCTTATAATATTTTAAAAAAAAATACTTAAAAAAAAAAAATAAGAAAATTTATAATTAATAAAAAAAACCAGTAGAACTATAAAACTAAAAAACCTAAATATTAAGAAAAAAAAAAGTCTCAAAAAATAATAAAAAAAAATGAAGCTAATAAAAACTAATATTAAAATAAATAATTACTAAATATAAAAATAAAATATTATACTAGAAGGCTGCTGCGTAGTATTTAAACCTGACTGAAAATGTGGTTACCCTGCTTTTATAATTTAATATTATTAATATAATTATTAATATAATTATTAATATAATTATTAATATAATTATTAATATAATTATAAATATAATTATAAATGTAATTATTAATATAATTATTAATTAAGCACCAGGGTCCCTCAATCAAGCCCACCTTCAGCAGCCTCTCCTTCCAGACCCTGGCGCCTGCGAGAACCTTCTATTAATTTTTTATTTATTTTTTAATTATTTTTTTTAATTAATTATTTTTTAATTAATTATTTTTTTAATATTTTTTTAAATATTTTTTAAACATTTTTTATTATATTTTATATTTTTATTTTTTAAATTATTATTAATGTGCTTAGTCAGCAACACATAATTTAATAATAAATAATTTTTAATGCATGATGTTATAATATTTTTTATTTATTTTTATATTAATTTTTTAATATTATTTCATTTAAGTCGCTTATCTCCAGTTAAGTCCAATTTACTAAAGAATAGCCAAAAAATACTAAGAAACAACACATTTTTTCCTGCCCATCACCCTACAAATTTTACTAGAAGGCTGCTGCCGCAGCACTTAAACCCAACTGAACAATAATACTTTAGGTATATACCTAAGTACCTAATTATCTTATATACTAGATAGCTATACTTTACCAGCAAAACCAGATACCAGAGACACTGTATCCTTTTTTATAGCCTTCTTACTTTATAAAAGACCTAACCTTATTCTGTTTGTATATATATAAAAAAATTCTCTTAAAAAATTTTTATATATATTCATCCGGATGCTGGTATTAGGGCTGATTTTTTTAGTATAGTCTTAACATCTTACTTAAAAGCTTGGTAATATATTTTTTGTGGGCCATACAGTAGCAAATTTTGCTGAGATTGTCTGCCTTGCAGACACCCGGTAGCTCTAATTAAACCCTCCTATTCAGTCGGGCATATAGTAAAATTCTCCTTGCGCGCACCAGGGAGTTCAATCAACCTCCCTCCTTTTCAGTCGGGCATATTTAATTAAAAAAAATATAATATTAAAAATAAAATTGTCAGAGCACAGTAGTACTGGCCGTGCTTTGGTAGATATCTAGGCAACACATGGCTCTATCACTAACATATTTATAAATATATCTAGAGTAAGACTACTACACAATAATCTTAATAATATTTTTAGTATAATAGTTTTTATATATATTTTAAAATATATTATTACATTCTACTACATACCAAGCTATACAGCCTAAGTTTAAATCCAGCTATAAATATTTAAAACCCTTTTTAGAAAATCTAGTAATAATTAGAAAATTTAAGTTAGAAAACCCAAAAACAGCAAATTTATATAGTAATTTATATTAGTTTTTCATATCAATATTTATAAAAAAAGGTAATTAATAACCTACCTAAAAGAACCCTAGACTAGGGCTAAATCTCCAAAAAAAACTCAGACTTACATAAAAAAATTTTATATTAAATATTAGATTTTATATTAATTTTTAAAATTTAATATTTTTAATTTTTTATTAAAATTTGAAGAGTTTTTAAAAACTTGTTTTTTATTAAGGCTTTTTTGTATTTTTTAGTGAAAAAAGTTAATCTCCTACTTTTATTTAATTCTAGTTTATTTTAAGAATTCTTATATTAATTTAAAGAATTTTAGGAGATTTTACTTAATTTTTAATATATTTTAAAAACTTTTATACTTATATTTATTTAAATTATAATAGCTAAACCCTAAATAGCCTGGGTTTTAATAATTTAATTATAGAATTATTTAGAAAATCTAAACTAACCTAGAGTTATTAAAGTGGAACTGGTTTGGTTTGGTTCTTGGTTTAAACCAACCCAAGTCACTAATAATATATAAATTATATTATAAATATTATAAGGTATTATATAATAATTTATAGATTATATAATTATAAAACTATTTAAATTATTTAGTTATTTAATTTAAATAGCTGAGTAGTTTGTATATTACTATATATTAAACTATTTGTTAATTATGACCTGGATTGCTATTTAATCTAACAGAAATAATTTTAATAATAAAAAAATTATTTTAGAATTCTAAAAAAATTATTATTATATTTAGAGCTTAACAATAGTTAACTAAAACCAAAAACTAACCATTATATTATATAAACTAAATCAAATTAAAAACTAAAATCTATATATTTTAATTCAAGAATATTAAATTACAAACCAGTTTTTAATTTAAATTATATAGATTTTAATTTTTAGTTTATTTATTTTTTTATAAATCTATATATAAAATAATATATAGATAAATTCTTAAATTAAATTAGATTAAAATTTAAATATAATAAATAAATTTAATAAATAATAGTTTAAATTATCTACAATTAAAAAACAACATTTATATAAAAAAAAATATTAATTAATTAATAAAACCCTATTTATAACATTTAAATATTTTTTTTTTTTAATTTTCTCTATAATCTTTTTTATTTAATATATTTATTATTTCTAAAAAAAATAATTATATTTAATATAAAATTTTTTATTAATTTAAAGTTTTTATTTTTTTTATAAAAATTTTTAATAATTTTTTATTTTATAAAATAATTTATTAATTATTAATATTATTAAAAAATAAGAAGATATTAATTCTAAGATATAATTAAATTTTAAAAGTATTATTTTATTTATAAAATTATTTATATTATATAATTTCTAATAATAAATTATAGTAGTAATAGATAATAATATCTTATATATTATTAAATATATATTTAATATTTATAAATATAATTAATATTATAAATATATCTTTTGTTATTTTTAAGAAGTAGGGATAAGCCCAAATATTATATTTTTATTAATTATAAGAATATTCTAATTATTAAATATAAAATTAATATATTATTACTTTATTTAAAAAAAATCTTATTTTAGTTTTAAATTGAATTTAATATTTAATTTTATTTAAAGAATCTATATCTATAAAGTTTATATTTTAGTAAAAAAATTATTAAATTTATAAAATTATAAATTAAATAATTCATCATCAATAAATTAAAATAAAAGTTGTTTTTAGAGTAAAGATTATTATTAAACTTATTTATTTATAATAATATTATCTTTTTTATTATAATAAACTAAATAATACTTTATAAACTTTATATAATAAAATTTATAATATTATAAATCTTAATTAAAAAAATATATATATATTAAGTTTAATAGTTAGGATTAATATAAAGTTAAAATTATAAAAAATATTTTTATTATTTTTTATTTTTTTATAATATTATTTAAATTTATCAAGGCTAGTATTAAATATATTATAAAAAAAAATTTTTAATTAATATAAGATTTATAATATTAAATTATAGAATTTTTGATATAATTAAAAAATTAATTATAAAGTTTTTAGATAATATAAATATCTATATTAATTTAGATAAAAATAATATATATTAGTAAAATAATTGTAAAATTTTAATTATTTCTTTTATTTAATATTACTTTATAAATATAAGATATATTTTTTAATATTAATTATTTTAATTATAAAAAACTTATTTATAAATAATATTATAGAGTCATATAAATTAAAGAAATATTTATATTATTAAATTTTAGTAAATTTTAATATTAAAAATTAAATTAATAAGTTATAATTTTTGTTTATTATATTTTAAAATATATATATATTTAAATTATAGCTAAATTTTTTTAAAATATTTAAATTATTATAATAAAAATAGAATAATTTTAATAAAAGTTTAAACTTATATTTAATTTAATATTATTTTATTTATAAATTAATACTTAATCTTACTATTAAAAGTGTTTTGTAAAAAAATATAGTTATATTTTAAAATTTTATAACTTTAATATTAATAAAAGAGCTAAGATAATAATAATCAACTATTATAATTTTTATTATATTAATAATTATATTAATAATTAATTAAATAATATAAATAAAATAAAAAAAATATAATTATATTTTTTTTTAATTTAATAAAAACTTTTATATGAAATGTCTTTCTAAAGCTTTTTATTTATTAATATATCAAAAATTATTTTATTTAATGTTTTATTATTTTAATTATTATCCTTAAATATTTGCTTTATAATAAAAGTTGTTATAGAGTAATTATTTATTATATTATTTATAATAATTATAAAAAAATAATTTTTAAAATTATAATAATTAAAAATATTAAGAATAATAATAATAATATTATTTTTAATATACTTATTTATTAGTTATTTAAATTTAATAAAATATAATTATAATATTTAATTATTATCTATTTAAAATACTATAATTATAAGAAATATAAGTTTATTTAAAAAAATTTATATATTAAATACTAACAATATTTTATAATTAAAAAAAATAAATTATAAAATTTTATTCTTAATCTATTTAATTTTGTTTTTTAAGTTAGATCTTATATATAATAAAAAAAATTTAATATTTAATTTTAATAATTTAAATATATTATATAAATCTTTACTATTTTAAAGCCTAAAAAAAATATTATATAATAATAAAATTTTTAAAATATTATTAATTAAAAATAGTTATTAAATAACTTAATAATTATAAAGCTACTAAATTTAGTTATAATAAAAATTAATACAAATTAATTTTTTTTTATATATAAGATAATAATTATATAAATAATATTTTTATTTTTTAAATATTTAATAATATTAAATATTTATTTTTTTATTTAATTATTTTCTAATATTATATATTTTATAGATAATTGTTTATTAAAAATATATTATTATTTTATATTATTAAATATAAAAAAAAAGATTTATATTTTAAATATATAATTTTTAAGAATCTTAATAATAATTTTATAACTTCTAGAAACTCTATTTAATAAAATATTTATTAATTTATTTTTTAAAATAATTAATAAGAATTTGAGTTATTATTTCTATTTTAAAACTAATTATAATATTAGAATATAAATTTTTATTAAATTTTAAATTTTTTTTACTTAAATTTTTTAAAAATATGGTATTTTATTCTAAAAATATTATAAATAATTAATAGTAGAAATAAATAAAAAAATATTAATTAAATCTTAAAATAAGACTTTTATATTTTAAATTTTAATAAAGAAGTAGAAGTTTAATATTATAATTTTAAAATTAATTTAAAATCTAATTTTAACCCTTTTTATTATTTTATTTATAATATTATTATATTAGTTTTATTATATTGTTATAGATCTAGATACCATATATCTATTATAAATTATATATATAATCTATTAAATGTATTATAAAATACTATAAAACTTATTATATAATTAACAAATTATAGATTATGTGTTGTAATATATAATTTATAATTTATAAACTATTAAATAGTATATATATTATAATCTAAATTATTATATATATAATATTTTGGTTTAATTTTGGATGGATTGTATTATTGGTAGTATAGTTATAAATTATAATTTAGAATTATTAATTTAAATATATTTATATATAGGTTATATTTTATTATTTTATAATAAATTTATTAAATATAAAGGTTTTTGATGTTATATATAGGGTTTTTGTTAAATATAAAGATTTTTTATATTATATATAGGGTTTTATTAAGTGTAGAGATTCTTTGTACTATATATAGGGTTTTTATTAAATATAGAAGCTTTTTATATTATATATAAAGTTTTATTAAATATAAAGACTTTTTATATTATATACAAGGTTTTTATTATAGAAACTTTTTATATTATATATAAGGTTTTTATTAAGTATTAAAGTTTTTTATAAAGTATAAAAACTAGTTATATATTTTTTTAAATAATAAAATATATTATTAACTTATTTAAAATATTTAGTGTGGTGATAATATATATATAAAAATGTTAATTTTTTTTTTGTTTTTTAGTTTTATTTTATTAAATATATTTTTAAATTATTGGTTTTGTGGTTTGTTTTGAAAAAAAAAAAATATAATATTTTAATTTGTTAATAATTTATTGTTTTTTTTTTCCTTTTTTTTTTTTTTTTTATTATATTTTTTTTTATTTATTTTATAATTTAATTTTGTTTTTTTAATTGATGATTTTTTTTATTTTTATATATATATATTTTGTTTTTTATTAAAATATCTGTTTTTTTATTATTATTATTTTAATTAATAAATATTAATTTTTGTAATTAGTTTTATATATTTACACATTATTTTTAATAATACTGAAATTATAATTATTATAAATATTTTAAATTATTGATTAAAGTTTATTTATTAAATATAAATTAATTTTAAGATTTATATTGTTATTTTATTTTATATTTATTATTTATAAATAATTTTTTTTTATATTTATTATATATATTTTTATTTTTTTTAAGATACTTATTTAGATTATATTATTAATAATATTAATAACTATAATTTTAATAATATATATTTTATTTTTTATATTTTATTTTAAGTTTATTAAATAAGATTTCTTTATATTAATTATTTATATTTTTTTTTGTAGATATTAATTAGTAGAATAGTTTTTTATTTTAAATTTTTAAATTTATAAAATATTTTATTATTAAGATTTATATTATAATTGTTGGTTTAGTTTTTATATATATATAAAATATTTTTATTATTAGTAGGTTTTTTATTTTTTTTAGTAATTTTTTTAGTATAATAATTACATTATTAATATATATCTTTTTTATTATTTTTTTTTATTTTTTTTATTATTTTTTTTTTATTTTAATTATTATATTTATTATAATAGTAGTTTAATTGGTGGCTTTTATAAATTAAGTTAATATAATAATTAAATAAATAAATAATTTATATAATAATTATATAATTATTTAATAATAGCTGGATTAAATAGGTTATATATATAATATATTTTATAAATTTATTTAAAAATAAAAAAATAAATATTTTAATATATTTTCTTTTTTTAATATATTTTAGAAAATAGATAATTAATTATATTTAATATTTCATAAATTAAAAATAAGTTAATAAATTTTTACCTTAAATTATTTTTTTATTTTTTTTATAGTTTATAGATTATTTAATTATTTTTATTAAAAAAAAAATAAGATTAGGGCTTTTTTTTTTTTTTATTATATTATTTATTTTTATATTATAGTATATTTATTGTATTATTTTTATTATATATTATTAATTTAAATTGTGTTTTATCTTTTATCTTTAATAGTTTAGTAAATTTTTATAATAATATTATAAAATAGTATAAAGTTTTATATAGTTTGTTTTATTTTTCTAATTATATAGAGAGGGTTATTTTGTTTTAATAAATTATTATTTTATATTATATTTATGAATAAAGGGAATATCTTAATAAAATTATTTTATAATTTTTAATTTATAATATTAAATAATTTAATAAGATTATATTTTTATTTTTTAAATTATAATAACTCAGTTTTTAATTTAAGTGTTAATATATATATATTATAAAATAGTTTAAAAAATACTTTTATAAAAATATTTATTATTAGATAATAAAAATATAAATTATATTAAATTTTTTTATAATAATTTATTCTTTAATTTAAAAGTATTATATATTAAAACATTTAGTGTATTATTAATTATTTAGATTTTTATTTATTTTAATAGCTCTTTAATTATTATAGAAGAAAAATATAATTTTAAATAAAATTAAAAAATTATCTTTATATATTATTTTATATTTTAGATTAATAAAAAATTATAGTTTAAATAATAATTTATATAGCTACTTATTTTTTTTATTAATATAATTAGTTATAATTATTTTTACTTTTATATTTAATTTTATTATTATAAATTATAGTTTATTTAATTATAAAATAATAATTTTTATTATATAAAATATATAATTTAATATTAATTTTTTTATAATTTTTAAATTAAAAATATTTTATATTTAATTTAAATTTATATAACTATATAAATTTTATTTTGTTTTATAATATAAAATTATTATATATTTTATATTTATTATATATTAATAAATTTAATTTATTATTTTTTATTATTTTTTTATTAAATAATTTATAAATTAACTAAGCTTTATATAAATATATATAAAATTTAATTTAATATTTTAAATTAAATATTATTAATAATATAATATTTTTTTATTTTTTTATTTATAAATTGATTATTATAAATATATAAATTAATTTATAATTTAGATAATTAAATCTTTTTAAAATAAAATTTATATATTTTAATTATTTTATAATTAAATAATAATTTATTTTTTAAATTTTTATTCTATAAATTTAAAACTTATTTTAGGTTATAAAATAATTTATAAAAATAAAATATTATTATATTTTAATTTTTTTTTAACTATTTAAATCTTAATAATAATTTTATATAAATATATTTTTTATCTAATAAATTAATATTTAAAAAAATTATTTTAATATTTATTTAATAAAATTTTAGATTTAGTATTATTATAATAATAAACAAAATATACACTATTCTAAAATTAATAATTAAAATATAAATTTTTATAAAATAAATTTTATATTATTATTTATATTTTTTAATAATTAGTTTTATTTTATATTATAATTTATTTTTTATAAAGATTTTGTGTTTAAAAATTTATTTAATTTTTATAATTTTAATTTTTTTTAAATAATTTGTTAATTATATTTTAAATATATTTCTAATCTAGAAATTAGAGTTTATTTTAAATTATTAAAAATTAATTTTCTTTATTAGATAATTTAAAAATTTATTTAAATATTATAAATTTTATAAATATATAAGTTTTTTTATAGTTTAAATTATTATTTATAATTTATATAATTATTATAATAACTTATTATAAAATTTTATTAAATTATTTATTATTAATAATTTCTTTGATAATATAATTTATATATTAAAATTTATTTATATTTAGGTTTTTTAATAAAATCTTTATATCCCTATAACTAAAAAGGAAAATAATAATTTATAATTTTTGTTTTTAAAAAGATATTTTATTATATTTTTTTATATATAATAATATATTTTTAAATAATTTAACTTAATTTAAACTATTATTTTATAAATTTTTTTAGATTTCTTTTTCCAAATTTAATTCAAAAACTAAATTATTTATTATATTATATACTAAAAATTTTTTCCAAATAAAAAAATTTTTTATAAAATTTTTTTTTATAAAAAATAAATCCTTTATTATTTTAATATTTTTTATTATTAAAATTATCTTATAATTTATATTTTAAAATTTATATTATTTTATAATTTTTATATAACTAATAAAAATCTCTTTTTAAATTTTTAATTATATAAATTATTTTAATTTTTATTATTTTAAAAAAATAACATATATATAATATTTAAAAAAAATAGATTATATTATAATTAATATTTATTTAATTATTTAAATAAGATTTTATATTATTTAAATTAGGCTTAAATTTTTAAATTTTTTACTTTTATAAAATAAAAAAATATTTTAAATAAAAAAAATCTATTATATAAATATATTATTATCTAAATTATTTTTATCTAGAATATTTTAAGAAGATTTAAATTAATTAATATAATAAAAATCTTATAATTAATTATTTTTACTATTTATTTTATTATCTTATTTTATTTTAAATTGTAAAGAATATTATTTTTAATCTTTATTATTTTAACCTTATAAATAATTTATATTTTTATAAAAATAATTTTTTTAATATTATCTAAATAAATTCTTCACATTTTAAATTAAAAATAGTTATTTTTTTATTTTTTAATAAAAAATTTAAATTATAATGTAAAACTTTTTTTATTTTTTAAAAATTAAACTTAAGTATATCTTATTCTATTATATATATAATATATAATATATTATAAAAATTAAAGAATTTTATTAATATTATTTATAAATTATTTATTAAATAATAATATTTCTTAAAAGCTATTAAAGTTAATATAAATAAAATTTAATAATTTTTTTATTTTTAAATAAATAATATTTTATTATATAATATAATTATTTTTTTCAAAATATATATTTTATAAATTAGACTACTAATTATAAGTTTAATTTTTAAAATTTTTATAATATATTTTATAAATTATATATTAAAATAATTTAGTTTTCTATACTAATTTTTAAAATTATTATTTTTTTATAATTTATTATATTTTAGATTTCTTATATTAAAAAAAAAAAATATAAAAATAATTATAAACTAATTTATAAATAGTTTTATTAATTTATTTTTTCTTTTTTTTATTATTAATAAATTATAGTATAAATTATATATTTTTTTACTAATTAATATCTTATTTTGTATATATAAAAAATTATTATTTTTATTAACTATATAAGATATATTTATATTAATAAGATTATTAATAAAGAATAAATTAATCTTTATATTTAAAATATAAAATATATTATTAATTATAATCTAAATTTATAAGATATAAATTATTAATTATTTAATTTTTTAAATTAATATCTTTAAATAATTTCTTAAAATAATATATCTATTTTATAAAATAAATTATAAATTACTAAATTTAGATTTTTAATATAAAATATAATTTATAATTATAAAATTTATATATTATTTTATTTATTTTATATTTTATAAGTCTTTTTTTAAAAAAACTTTATATATATAATATTTAAATTAAATAAAATCTTAAAAATATTTTAAAAATATATAAATTAATTTATTTATTATAAACTTTATAGTTTATTTTTTATTAATATAATATATAAGAATTTTATCTAAAAATAATTTTTAATAATTTATAATATTATATTTATTTAATTTATAATAATTATATTATTTCTTAATTATAAAATATTTTATAAAAAATATCTATAATTTATAATTTTATTTAATAAAAGATTCTTTTAAATTACCCTTAAATTTTTTTTAAAAAAATTATTTCAAAAATTTTAAATTATTAATAATTAAAAAATATCTTTATTTTATTATCTAATTTATAATAGTAATATATACCCTATAATAAGTTTATATACTAAATTAAAAATAATAATTTATATTTTAATTATTTAAAATTCTAAAATCTATTATCTCCTATTTATTTTTACTCATCAATAATATTACTTTTAATTTTATTTAATATTTTTTATAAATAAATATAATTTAATTTATAAAATATATTATCTTAAAAACTTCTATATATTTAATTACTTTTTTATATTTTATTTTATAAAATATTATAAATATATAATATAATAAATCTTAATTTTTAAAAATTAAAAAAAAATCTATTATAAATTTTTTATTTTATAATATTTTAATTTTTAAAAAATATATTATTATAGTTTAATATATTAATTTTTTAATATTAATTTTTATATTTTATAATTTATTCTATAAAATAGTGATTATAAAGTAAATAAATAATTAAAAAATTTTTTTTAAATATTATATTATTTTATATAATATTCCTTTATTACTAATAAGGATTTTAATATTTTTAATTATATATTATTTTATAAACTTTTTTATAAAAGATTCTATAATTTTAAAATATATATTAATTTTATATTTCATAAATTAATCTAGGGACTAATCCATAATTATTAAAAATATTAATAAATTAAAAATTATTAATATATAAATATTATTTTTTAAAATTATATTTATTTAATTTATATTTTATTTTAATCTTATTTTTATTATTACTAATCTATTATTTATTATTACAACTTAAAAATCTAGAAACTATCCAATCTATAAATTAAATTATAAATTTATTTTAACTTAAAAAAAGAATTTTATATAAAATAATTTTTTAATAAAATTAAATAAATAATAATTATTTCTAATATATACCCTTAATTAATTATATACCCTTAATTAATTATATATCTTAATTTTTTCTATAATATAATTTATCTTATTATTTTATAAATTAAAGATATCTATATAAAATAAGTTATTATTATTTTAAAATAATATTTTTTTTGTTTTAATATTAAATTATATAATATATAAAAAAAAGGTAATTTAATAAATTAATTTAATATATCTTTTTTATCTTTTCAACAAATTACAAATTATAAATAATAATTTATAAATCTATTTTAATTATAATAATAACTATTATTTAATAACTTATTTATATTAATAATATATTAAAATATATAAATCTAAATACCATATATTTATTATAAATTATATATATAATTTATTAAGTATATTATAAAATATTATAAGGTTTATTATATAATTAGTAAATTATAGATTATATATTATAGTATATAATCTACAGTCTGCAGACTACTGAATAGCATATATATTATAACCTGGATTGCTATATATATAACATATATAATTAGTTTAATATTAACTTTTTTTATTATTTTATTGATAATTTTTTTAAATTTAGATATTAATATATTATTATTTATTAATAGTATTTAATATATTTATTATATTTTCTTTATTAATTATTTTACTTTATTAAATTTATTTTTATTAAATATCTATATTTATTTATTTTTTTTTCTAATTTAATTAAATTTTAGTTATATTAATAATTTATTATATTACTTTTTTTTATAAATATAATTTTTTTATTAATATAAAATTATAAATTAAATTTATTATATATTTAACAGCTTATTTTTAGTTTAAAAATAATTAAAATAATAAAAATTTTATAAAAGATTAATTTATTTTTATAATTATTTAGAAAATTATTTTATTTTTAAATAATAAAATATTTAATAACTTTTTTAAAAAATAAAAAACTCTTTATTTTATTAATAAAAATATCAGAATTCTAGAATATATTAATATTTTTAATAATAAAGCTTAAAAACTTTATAAAAATACTAAAATTATTATTAATTAAATAATCTAAATAAAAATATTATTTTATAACTAAATAAAAAATTTAATAAAAATAATAATAATAAATAATTTTTAAAATTTTTAATATCTAACCTTAAAAGTATATTAATTTTTATAATTTTTTATAGTTATTAATATTTATTAAATAATTAATAAATAAATAATATTATTAATATTTTTATTATTATTATTATTCTAATATCTAATCTTTATTATTTAAAATATAGAATAAAATTATTTAATTTAATTATAATTTTTAAATCTTTTTCTGTATTATTAAAATATTTTTAATAAATTAAGAAACTAGTTTTTTTTTATATTTTTTTATTTTATATTTTTATTTTATTTTTATTTTATTTTTTTTATTTTATATTTTATATTTATTTATATTTATTTTTTTAATATTTTTTTATTTATTTACTTAATATTAAATATATAAGTAACTAATTTTCTTTTATTTTCTTATTTAAAATTATTTTAGTTAAAACTCTACTAATAAAATAATATTTTATTTTATTTTATAAAATTTAAATAATAGAATAGAAATATTATTTATCTATTATAAATATTTATATATTTAGTTAAAAAATTCTGAGAATTTTTTTAAATATAACTATATTTTTTTAAACTATCTAAAGATTTTTAAAATCTCTATATTTTTTTTTTTAATTACTATTAAAGTTATTATTAAAGAAATCTATAGTAATCTTATTATTTTTATTAAATAAATTCTTTAGATTTTTAATATTTAATTTAATAATATTATTAGCTTTATTTTTTTATTTTTTTTTTTATTATATAATTTTATTTTATTAAAATCTAGATTACTTATATTAATATTATTATTAGTATTGTTTAAATTAAAAATATTTTTATATTTAATTTTTTAGTATTTAGATAATAATACCTTATTATTCTTATTATTATTATTATTATTATTATTATTAGAAAACTCTTTTTTTTCTATATTTTTTATAATTTTATTATTATTTTTAAAGTCAACCAACATATAATTTAAATTATTTAAAATAATATTAATAGAGTCTTTATTTATAATTATATAATTATATTTTATTTTAAATTTTTTTTATTATTATTATAATATTACTGTAATATTATTAAATTTTTATTTTATTTATTAATTTTTTTTTAAAATTTTTTTTATTATTAATTTTATTTAGAAATAATAATAAAATTAATAATCTATAATTACTATTAAATTTTTATTTTATATAATGTTTAATATTAATTTATATAAATATATTTATTAATACTAATCTATTTTTTTTTTCTTATTTTATTTTTTATTTTTTAAATTTTTTTAATAAAACTTTATTAAAATATTTTTATTACTATTTTATATAAAAATCTTTTTTTTTAATATTATTTATATTTATAAAAGACTTAGTTATTTCTATTTTTATTTTTATTTATAATTTTTTTTTCTAAAATTTTTATTATATATTTAATTTTTTTTTATTTAACTTATTTTAAACTACTTAAATTTTTTCTATTAATTAATATTAAATATAAGTCTTTTTTTTAATAATATATTTATTTTTATTATTAAATTATAAATTAGTAAAATTATTAATAAAAAATTTATAATTAAAATAAATAATATTAAATATTATACTAATTTTTCTTATATTTATTTTATAAAAAAAAGATATTATTTTATTAATAAAATATTATTTAAAATATAATAACTTAATATAAATTATTTATATATATAATAAATTAAAAAAATTTAATAAATAAATAATATAAAAATTTAAATAATAAATATATCAAGCTAATTTAAAAGTTATTAGAAAAAAAATAATATAATAAATATATTCTAAATTTTTAAAAAAAATAAAGTTTTATAATATATTTTAATTTTTTAAAAATAAATAAAAATAATATAATTACTAGAAGGCTGCTTCGCAGCACTTAAACCCGACTGAAAATATGGTTACCATGCTTTTATAATTTAATATTAATATATAATTATTAATTAATTATTGATCTAAATATTAATTAATGATTAATATAATTATTAATATAATTATTAATATAATTATTAATTAAGCGCCAGGGTCCCTCAGTCGAGCCCGCCTTCGGCGGCCTCTCCTTCCGGACCCTGGCGCCTGCGAGAACCTTCCATTAATTTTTTATATTTTTTAAATATATTTTTTAATTAATTATTTTTTAATTAATTATTTTTTTTAAATATTTTTTTTAACATTTTTTATATTTTACATTTTTATGTTTTTAAATTATTATTAATATACTTAGTAAGCAACACTTAGTTTAATATTAATTAATTTAGTATACATGACATCACCATATTTTTTAATAATTTTAATATTAATTTTTTAATTTTTTTTTTAATTATTTTTAATTTTTAATTATAATTACACTACTAACTAAGCAACACTTAATTTAATATTATTTAATTTAATATATATTACATAAATATAATTTTTTTAATTTTTTTATTAATATATTTAATATTATTTTAATTATTTTTATTTTTAAATTATTAATAGTGTGTTTAGTTAGTAATATTTAATTTAATATTAATTAATTTAGTATGCATGATGTCACCATATTTTTTAAATAATTTTAATATTAATTTTTTAATTTTTTCTTAATTATTTTTATTTTTTAAATTATTTTTAATGTGTTTAGTAAGCAACGCATAATTTAATACTAGAAGGCTGCTGCGCAGCATTTAAACCTGACTAAAATTAAATTGAAAGATATATGAAAAACATACAAAAGACATATAAAAAACATACAAAAAACATATAAAAAACATATAAAAAATATATTAAAAATATATAAAAAATATATAAAAAACTTAAAAAAATAAATAAAAAAATTTTTAAACTTTATATATAAATATAACTATAAAAATTTTTTAAAATTTATTTATTTTTTCTATTTATATATTATTTTTAATATATCTAAAAATTTCTTTTTAAACTTTATTTACTATAATTTATAAGATATTTTTTTTAATAAAATATAATTACTAAATAATTAAATATATTAAAAAATAATATATTTTTTAGTATTTATAATATAAAGTATTTTATTAATTAATCTTACTTTACATACTTGGTAGCTCTAATTAATCCCTTCTTTTAGTTGGGTATTAAATAATTTTAATGTATGATGTTATAATATTTTTTATTTATTTTTATATTAATTTTTTAATAATATTTTTTATATTTTTAATTTTTTTAATTATTATTACGCTGCTTACTAAGTAACGCATATTATATATTAAATTAATTTATAATGGATTATGTAATTATTATTTTTAATTTTTTTAATATATTAATTTTTTATTATATATATTTTTTATAAAAATTTATAAGTTGCCTAAGTCTGCTTATTTTTGGATAACTCTGGATGTGTTAAGAAATAACCAAGAGTTGTTAAGAAATAATATATTTTTTCCTGCCTATTATCTTATAAATTTTGTATAGTAAAATTCTCTTTGTGTGCACTGGGGAGTTCAATCAACCTCCCTCCTTTTCAGTCGGGCATAAGACTTTATTATTATAAATAATAATATTTATATTAATATTAGTTATAAGCTACTAAATTTCTATATAATATATAATAAATTTTTAAATATAAGATTTTAAATTTAAAATAATTTATTAAGTTTATAAAAAAATTTTAAAAATATATAGTAAAAAATTTATTATTTTTATAGTTATAACTTTCTAAATAATAAAAATTATTTTAAATGAAAATTTTATAATATAAATAGTTATAAATTTGTATTGTTAATATAATAATATTAATAATCTATTATATAAATATCCTAGTTAAATTTATAAATTTTAAACTTTTTTTTTATAATTTTTAATTTTAATTAAGTATTATTTAATTTATTAATATAATTTCTTATTTATTAGGTATTTTATATTTAATTCTATATTTTTTTATAAAAAAATATTAATATTAATTTTATTTTAAATAAAATTTATAATATTAATTATTATTATAAAAATATAATAATTTATTTTATTAATCTATTTTTATTTTTTTAACATAAAATTTTAAATATAAAATATTATATTTTATTATATAATATTAATTTACTAATAATTTATTTTAAATTATAATAATAATAGGAATATATCTTTATTTATATATATATATTATTTTTCTATTTTAAATCTTAAAAAATAAGATTATAATAATATTTTTAAAATAAAATAATTTATATCTTCTTAATTTTTATAATAATATTTAAAAAATAATTTTTAAAATATAAAAAAATTTAATATTAATATTAAATTTTAATTTTAAAATTATTTATTTTAACCCTATTACCCCCTCCTACAACTACAATTTTTTAAAATTTTATTTTAATAAATAATAAAAAAACTATAGTTTAATTCAAATAACTAAATAATTATTTAATTATTAATAAAAAAAATTTTTAAAAAAAACTAGCTTTTCTCTTTTTTTAAAATTTTATAAAAATTAAAAAAATAAAACTTAGTAGTAAATTTTTAATATTAATTATTTAATTTATATTATTTTATTTATATACTAATACTTTTTTTTAATAAAAGTTTTAAAGGAAATTTATAAATAATAAAAACTAATAAGTTTAATTTTTTTTTATTGCTTATTTTTTTATTTTATTTATAAGTTTTTAATTAATATAATATTAAAAATATTAAATATATATATTTAAATTAATATTTTTTTTATATTTTAAAAAGCTATTAAGTAATTTTTAGTAATATAATTTAAAAATATAATTTTTTATTATATATAATAAAATTTTAGTTTTAATTTAATTAATTTTATTAATATTAAATTTCTTAACTATTTATACTAAAAAATAAATTATTATATTTTAGAATATAAAACTTTATTATTAATTTTTAGAATTTATTTATAACTATAAGATTTATCCTAATAAAACATATAAAAATAATTTTAAAAATAATTTTTTTATTTAATTAAATAAAAAGACTAAATAAAATATATAAAAATAATAAATTTATTAAGATAAAAAATTAAAAAAATATTATTATTAATATAAAATAAAAAAAAATACTAATAAAAATAATAATTATAATAATAATAATAATAAAAATAATTATAATAATTATAATAATAATTATAATAATAATAACAATATTTTTTTACCTAGATTTAATAATCTTAATTATATTAAAAATTTTAATAATAATAAAATTTTTATATTATTTATCTTTAATAAATTAATATATTTTATAGATTTAAATAAAAAATCTAATTTTAATATTATTATTAGAATATTATTAGTTATTATTATTATTTTTTTTTTTTATCTTTTTTAATAATTAAGTTTAGTTTTAGATTATTAAATTATAATTTATTAATAATATTTATAATTTTATTAAATATAATAATAATTAAGAAAGTAATATCTTTTTTATTTATAATAATAAATAAAAAAATTATAAGAATAATATTATTTATTTTTATAAAATTAATTATAAAAGAGATATTAGTTTTATTAATAATAGAAAATAAAGAAATATTAATTTTATTAATAATAAAAAAAAAGAAAAAGATTTTATTATCTTTTTTAAGTAATATAATACTAAATATTTTATTTATTTTAATTAATTTTTTAAATAGAATGTTCTAACTTTTTAATTAATATATTTTTAAATTAAATTTTATATTATTAGTTATTTCTAGGACTTTTTAGTTATTTTTTCTTTTTTAATTTTTTTTTATATAGCTAGAATAGTATTATTTTATTAATAAAATTTTTTAAATAAAATAATATATTGAAATTAATTTAGTATATTAAAAAATACTAACTATATTTTTTATTTTAAAAATAAATAAATTAAAATTTAAAATTTATACAATCTAAATTAAAAACTAGTTTTTAGTTTGATATTCTTGAATTGAAATATACAGACTTTAATTTTTAATTTAATTTAATTTTTAGTTTTTACTATAATATAAACCATAGTTTAGAGTAAAAACCGAACTAATATTAAGCTCTAATTATATTTTTTATTTAAATAAATAAATATATATATTGTTTTAAAGATTTTTTTTTATATTTTAAATAAGAAATTTGTTAGGTACTGATGTTGTTGATGATTAAGTGTGTTAGCTATCTATAAGTAAGATGTGATATTTATCTATATATACCTAGAACTTGGTAGATAATAATATAACAACAATATAAGTATAATACATCTAGAGTTTGTAATAACTACCTCCTATATAGAAAATATAATTATAAGTACGACAGTCTTAATATTAAATATATATAAATAAAAAAAAGTTAATATTAATTAAAATACATAAAGGACTATTAATTTAAATAAAAGAGAAATAGAGAAAAATATAATAATAAACAATAATTAATATAATATAATATAATAAAAAAGATATAATTAAAATATAAAAATAAAATATAACACAAGATAATAAATAAGTGAATAAATAAAATAATAATATAAAGTAATAAAAATAGGATAATATAATCATATATTAAAATTAGTTTTTTTTTAAAAAATTATTATTATCTTAATTTAGGCTATTCTTACTAAAAAAGGTATTATTAAATTTTTTTATTAAATTAAATATATTAATATTTTTTTATATATTTATTTCTTATTTTTTATTAGATATCTGTATTATTTAATAAAATATTATAGAATATAATATTTTTTAAAATATAATTTCTTAATTAATTTTTTTATTTTATATAGTAGTTTTTTTTTTATTTTATTTAATTAAAAACTTTTACTTTTTTTTGTTTTAATTTCTTTTGGTAGGTTGTATTTTAATATTTTTTTAAATAAATTTTTAATAAACTTATAAAATTTTTTAAAATAAGATTTTAAATATATTATTAATATTATATTATATATTCTATTTTTTTTAAAAAAATATAAAATATCTAGATATAAAATTAAAAATAAAATTATTTTAATAATTTTAAAAAAATTAATATATTAAGTTAATAGTTTATAAAATAGGTTATTATTATATTTAAATAAATATTTTTTTTATAAATTTATCTTTTTTTAAGTTTAATATAATATATTATCTTATTTTTTAATCTAAAAAGGCTAAATATTCTTTATTAAATTATTAATATATATATTTATTTATTAATATAATAATATTTAATATTTTTTATTTTAAAATTTTTTAATTTTTTATTACTATATTTATTAGCTAGAATATAACTATTATTAATTTTAATAATTATTTATATATAATTTTATTTAATAATTTATTTAAAAATATTATTATAGAGTTATTTAAATTAAATTTTATTTATTTTAATATATTAAGTTAATTAATTTTATTCTAATCTTTATCTTTTTATATATTAATTATCCAGAATTTTAGTATAATTTTTATTATTTAGTTTATTCTCTTAGTTTATCTATTTATTTAAAAATAATATATAATTATTAAATATTATTTTATTTATCTTTTAACTAAAAATAATTTCTAAAATAAAAATAGAAATTTAAAATTTTTATCTAATATTATATTATTTAGTAAATTTTAATTATAAAAAATTTTAATATAAAAAATAATATTTTATTTATTAACTACCTATATTAATTTACTAAATATAATTTTTTTCTTTTTTAACAATTTATTAATTATTGTTATTATTATATTATACTTTTTAATTAATAATAGTATTTAGATAAAATTAATATTAATAATTTTAAATAACTTAATAATTAAGTATAGCTAATCTAGTAAATTTTATAAATTTTATAATAAATTAAATATTATTATAGTTATTATAATAGTTTTTATATATATATATATATATAATTTTTATAATTTTATTATAAACCTATTTAAACTTTCTATATTTATAATTATTATATTTTAGTTAGAAGATTTTATTATATATTATTTTTAATATATATAATTTTAAATATTTATTTACTTAGTTTATAAATATTAATAAGTTATTTTTTTATAATTTAAAACTAAAATTATGAATAATATAAAAATTATTTTCTAATTATATTTTTTTATTATTTAATTTTATTATAATTAATTTAAATCTTAGTTAATTTTATATTCAGATATTAGCTTCTATTTAAAATCCTTAGTTATTTTAAAAATAGTAGTGATATAGATTTTATTATTATTATTATTATGATTATAATTTTATTTACTAATATCCTGATTATAATTATAGGTTTTATAATTATAATTATAATTATCTAGTATTCTTAGTTTTATAAAACTAGGTGTAAGAAAGTATTTATAATAATATTAATCTTTTTAAAATAGTATTTTATAAATAATATTAGAAATTAAGATAAAAACTATCTAACTAATATTAATCTTATATTTATATAATAAAATATCACTTTTACTTTTTTTAATATTCTAATAACTAGTAAATAATTAATATATATAATAATAAATAAAGTATTTTCTATTTAATATCTTAATTTTTTTATTATTTAAATTATATAGATAATTTCTAAATCTATTAACTAATAATAAGTTTCTAACTTTTTATAAAGATATAATAAAAAAATTATTAATTTTATAATATCTTTTTCTAATATTTTTTTAACTATTTTATTAGTTTTTATATAATATATTATTATATTTATTCTTTTTATATAAATATCAATATTAATAAATAATAGTTTATTTAGATTAAAATAATATAAAAATTAAATTTTTAAAAATATATTTTAAATATATAAATAAACCTAATATTTCTCTAAGTTTTTAATTATTAATAAGACTTTTATTTAAAATATATAATTTTTTTAAATATATATTCTTTTTATTTAGTTCTTAATAAATAATCTTTTTAATTCTAAGTTCTTCAATTTTTTTTTTATTTATCTTTTTTAATTTAATATAATCTTTAAATAATTTTGTCTTTATTTTTATTAATAGTTTAACAACTAATATAAATAAAGAATAATAATTTTATAAATATATTATTATATTAATATAAATCTTAAGTTTTCTTAATATTTAAGGAAAAGTAAATTTATAAATAATAACCAGCTTCTTATTAAAAATATATATATTATATTTATTAATTATTTATTTTAAAATTATTTAATTATAATAATTAATATAATATTTTTTTAATTTTAAATTAATATTATAAGTATTTAATATTTTTAGGATTTTATAAAATACTTATATATAGATTAGTATATTCAATTTATATAAAACAGCTTTATATTTAAACATTTTAATTAAGTATTTTTATATTAATTTTATATTTTTAAATTTAATTAGACTAATATTAGTACTAAGTTTAAATTTAACTATTATATTATTTATATAGATATAAACTTATAATATTTTTCTTAGAATATATTTAATTTCTTTTTTTAAATATTAAATAAATTTACTAAAAACAACTTTTATTTTATTTATACCTTAATAAGAGATTACTATCAATTTTTATTAGTTCTCTAAATTAATATTAAATTAGTAAAATAAAGTAAATAAATTAAAATAAAATATAATAAAAATCTTTTTAAACTAAATAATAATTTTTTTAAATAATATTAAGATTAATTAATCAAGATATATAATATTATTTAATATTTTTATATTTATAATTACTTATTTTTTAATTTTTTAAAATATTAATTAATCTAAATTATTTATAGAGTTAAAAACCGGTCTGGATTTTACCCAGTACCAGAAAAATACCTGATTTTGGTAATCCGGATCACTAGAAAAAAGCCTTAACCTGGGATCAGGGTAAAAAATTAATTAATAGTAATTAGGAAGGTTGGGATTTTAAAAACTAAAAAAAATTAACTTATATCTGGGTCAAGATTAAAGAATTAATAGCAGATTTCAAAAACCTAAATAAGATTAAAAATACATATTAATATTATTAAAATAATAATATAAATAATATATTATTAAGATATTAGTTTAAAGAGTATCTTAAAGTTATATAGTTATTATTTTTTATTTAAATATAAAATATATACTAACAATATCTAATCAATATAATAAATATAAAATTTTATAGGAATTTAAATTGGATATATATTACTTAACTATAACTTTAATATAAATAAAGATTATTTATTCTATTATTTCTAAAATATTAAAAAATATTTTTATATTATTAAAAATTAAATAAGCTTAAATTTATTAAAATTATTAAAATCTGATTTTTGTTTTTTAGTCTTCTTTTGTTTTTTTTTTTTTTTTTATTTTTTTATTTCATCTTACCCTCTAATTTCTCTTTTTTCTTTAGTCCTATCCTATTCTCTAACTTTTCTTTACTTTTCTTTTTGTTTTTTTATATCTCTATCTTCTTGTTGCCTCTGTTATTTTTGTTTTTAAATATTATACTCTTTTTCTTTCTCTTTATTTAGTTTTATCTGTCTAAGTTGGATTATATAAAAACTATTATTATTTTTATTGGGAATAAGGAGAAAGAAAAGTTTTTTAAGTAGATAGTTGTAAATGTTAATAATATTAGCTAGGATATGATAGGGGTATATTATTATATTATATATAAAATATAGTATAGTAATATCTAGTTTCCTTTTAAAAGTAATATTAATTCTTTTAACTTATTTAATCTTAGGAAATCTTGGAGAATATAAACTAAGGATTTTTTTATTATTTAAAAAAAGAAAGATTAGATCTTATATATTTAATCCTAAAATTTTATATTTTAACTAATCTAACTTAAATTATTATAGTAATTAATAATAAAAATATATTTATTAAGTTACTATATATATCTATTAATTAAAAATAGGTTATATTAGGTTATAGATATATCCAAAATAGAAGATGGTTTTAATATTAAATATAAATAATTATATATTAATATTTAATAAAACTGTTTATCTAATAAAAATAAAGTAAACTGATTTAACTTATATTAGTCTATATAGAAACTAATATCTTATTTTAAACTATATATTAAAAGCTTTATTAATATTTAATAAAACACAATTAACAACTTGATTAATTCTGGAAAAAACTCTTTACCCCTAATTTTCAATTCAAGTTTTAATAAGAGTCTTTAATTTAGTAAAATACTGCATCTTGTTAATTATTGTATTGTTAATAGTAATATACTTATTAGGGTAAATCTTAAAATTAATCCTATTTATCTGTTTGTATAAAGAGAAGGCTGTTTTTAGGTTTTTAGGCTAAAAGATAATTTTATTAAAAAAATTAGGTTTAAATTTTCTTTTAGTCAATTTTATATTATTTTTTTAAATAGTAATTGTATTTAATAAAATATTAAATATATATTAATAGTATAAAATAGTGCTCCTAAATAAATAATCTTATTAAAAAAAAGATTTACCAGCTATATTTCTATATATAACTACAAAACTTTAAGAATATATTTATTCTATTAATAAAAATTAAAAAACTTGTTTATAATTATCTAAATAATATAAATAAATAATCTTTTATAAATTAAGAGTTTATTATTATATTTTTAATAATAATTAATCTCTTAATTTACTTTTTTTTAAAATATATTAATATAAAAATTTTAATCTTAATATTATAGATTAAATTTATTTATAATATAAGTTTGTATATCTATTTTTATTTATTATTATCCTACTATAATTTTTAAAATTTAGTATCTTTTTTTTAATCTTAATATTTATTTCTTATATTATTCTAGAAGTAGCCCCTTTATTAGAATTTTAAGATCCTAACTTACTAGCATCTTATTCTTTTAAAGATAAAATAATAATAATAATAATAATAATAATAATAACAACACAGAATCATTAATTATTTTATTTTATTAAAATTTATATTTCTTAACACCATTTTTATAAAGAAAGATAATAAAATAAAAAAAAGATAAAAATATAAAATATTATTTATTTATTTAATAATTTATTATAAATAACAATCAACTTAGTACCATCATCACTCCATAATATAAGCAGTTTTGCACCTATATAATAAAAACAGATTATTATATCAAAACAAACAAAAAATTAGAAAAACATATACTTAAATAAACATATTTACTATTTCTTTATTCTCAAAATTATATTTCAAAATAATATATACATATTATCCCTAAATACAAATAAACACTATAATTAAGCTTATAACTTACCATATTTCTTAATTAATTATTAATAATAATAAAAGATTATTATCATTATATACCACATCATATATAAAAACCCTTCCATAGATCACCAACAATAATAACAATCCATCTAAGCAAAATACCTATAATCTTATAATATCTCTAGAAATCTAAAAAAAGAAAATAAACTAATAATATATTTTCAAAAAAATTAAAAATATATTAAATTTATAAAAAAAAACTTATTATTTAAATATATACTAACAAATAATATTTTAGATTATTATAAACAATAATAAACATTAAAAAAAATATATTAAAAATTTTTCAAATTAAAACACTATTAAACATAAAATAAAGTATTTAAATATTGTTAACTATAAACAAAAAATTAAGAAATAAATCAACAAAAATAACTAAAACAAACATATTAAAAAAAAATAACAATTAATTCTAAATAACATCACCTAGAAATATAAAATCAATCTATAAACAAAATTAGATCTTACTCAACTAAAATAAAAGAATAAACATAAAAAAAAGCTAGTTTCAAAAGAAAAACTAGAAAAAAAAATATTTATAATAAAAAAAAGATTTAATCATCATTTCAACAAAAAAAAAAAATAGAAACCATCCATAAATATTAAAAACAGCATATTAACAATTTTAATATAAAAAATTAAAATATAAAAATTTAAAAAGATATTAAGCCACAAAAAAAAAGAAAATAAGAACTTAAAAAGGAAAACCCCCAAATCAACCTCAAAAAAAAAAACAAAAAATAAAACATAAACTAATAACAATAAAAGAAAGAATAACAAAGAAAGTGATTCTAAATTATCTAATAAATACAATCCTAATTTTAATAACTACAAAAATAATAGCAAAAAAAATATTAATAATATAAATAATAATCTAATAAAGGAGAAAGTTTAAATCTTTAAGATAAATTATATTATAAATAAATACTAAGATAATATAAAATCTAAAAATAATAGATTAAAATATAATCAAAGAATTATCATATTAGAAAATCTTAATTTAAGCTATATAATAATATTATTAATATATTTTTAATAAAAATTATAAAGAAAATTAAATCTATTTATTTAATAAAAAAAAAAGGAAAGATTATATTTTTTAAAACACTATTTCAAGTTATTAATATATTTTTAAATTTATATTTATAAAATTAATTTTAGATTTATATGTTTAGTAGAATTAATATTTACTTATTAATAATATATTAATTATTATTAATATCTTTTTAATTATTATAGTTTTTATATATATAAGTTTTAATCTAAATCTTTTTTAATATTAAATTAATTAGGTAGAGTTTATACTTTTTAATAAAGTTAAATATTTTTTTTTTAATATTAATATTATTATATTCTAATATACTTACCTTATTACACAGCTCAATATCTAGGCACAATAGTTATTATATTAAAATAAATATTTTAATTAACTTTTTTATCAAGTTAAATTATTAAAAATTAAGTTATTTTAAATAAAGAATATTTTTTAACCTTTAGAATTTTAAGAAATAAGTAATAAGAATCTTTATAATTATTTATATATCTAGAAATTATATTAGATTATAAAGATATAATTTAAAAAATTAAATTTATTATTAATAAAATTTAGCTTTCTAATTTCTTTTTTAAAGATATTTAATAAAGTAATTTTAATTATAGATTTTTAGTTGTTTAGAAGAAATATTATTAAAAAATTAAGTAAGAAGTTTATTAAATATATATTATATAGTTATTAATATATATTCTAATATTAATTTTAAATTTATAGATTCAAGATATTTTATAAGTATTTTTCTTATAATAAGATATATTTAATACTAATATCTTTAATATATTATTTAATATTAATTTATTTATAATAAATAAATAAATAGTTAATTTCTAAAATTTTTTTTTAATCTTATAATCAAAGATTACTTAAATTAATAATAAAAAAATAGAATTAATTATCTTTAATATAAAATATAGTAGTTTTATTTAAATCTATAATATTATTATTTTTTTTATTAACTAGCAGATTTTTAGGAGTTCTTAAGTAAATAACCAATAAATATCTTTATTAGGATAATATTTTTTTATAAATCCAAAATTAAACTTAATCTTGTTTTTTTTAAGCTACTAATATCTTATCAGAAAGAACAGATTTTTTATTATCTTATCTTTGTTATTAAAATGGTAGATTTTTTATATAAAAATATAATAAAATTAATACTTATAGATTAACTAATTATATTTTAAAATTATAAATATTTTAAAAAGTTTAATACTAATAAACTTGTTTAGCTTTATAATTTTTAATTTTTCACAGATTATAAGGTTTTTATTTTATAGTAAAAACAAAAACATCAATATACTATTACTAATATAAATAGCTTTGGTATAAATTATACACAAAAAATAATAGTTTCTAAATCCCAAGTTTTAAGTACTCTATATCTTTATAAGACTTTAAAAAAATCAATAATACTTGCTACAATAATAAGTAAGAATATTTTGAAGATTGAAGTTTAGCTATCCTCTTTATTTAATTTTCAAAAAAAATATAAGATTTTCCTTAAAATTATATATTAACACTTAAAAAACATCTATTAAAAAGTAAATCTATAGTTTATTTTCTTTTTTTTTTTATACCCAAATATTTTTTTAAAGTCTAAAACTTCTTTCTTTTTTGATATAATCTATTTAAAAATATATATAATATATATTATAATAGTATTATTAATTATTTCTACCTCATTACTATTTATATAAATTATAGAACTATTATTATTAAGCTTATATTTAAATATATACTAATATATAAAATCTATATTTTTAATTATAATATTATAATAAAAAATTTCTATATTATATTACCAGAAAGTAGTTTTATTCTAACTTCAGAATTTATCTCAAACTTTAAACTTGATTTATAATATTCACAATATCAACAATATTATTTTTATTTATTTAATAATAAATAAAAATTCTTCAAATAATATATTAAAATAAAATATTATAAAACAAATATTATATCAACAACTATTATACATCCTCAATAAAACTCAACACATCATATATTTATTATCTAAAATTAGTTTAACCAAACAGCCTATATCAAAACAAACACACCAAAGCTTATATATTCTTATTATTATATAATTTTTAAATATTTTTTAAAAAAAAATAAAAGTACTAAAACTTTATATATTTACTTAAATTTTAATAAATATAAATAAAATAATAATCAAACTCAACTAACATTTATTTATCTAGGGCTATCTAATAACAATATATAATCACCTTATTTTTAATTAAAATAATAATTACTAATTATTTTTTCTAGTATTTTTAAGTCTTTAATCCTATTCTATATTTTAAAACAATTTTATTTAGAATATCTAAAAACTCTACTAACATTAAACATAAATTTTTATTTTTTTTAATAATCTCAATTCCATTATTTTTTTTATATATTAAAATTATCTACTTCAATTCCAACCTTATATATACTTTATACTATTCTTGATCAACAACAATCAATTATTTATAAAAATTTATTTAAAAACTACCCCCTAAACACCAAAATATCTGTTATTATAGATTATTAAATATTACTTAATTATTTATTTTTTATAATAATTATAAAATTTTATATTAATATTAACTAAAAGCTTTAATATATCTTACTTAATTTTAAATATATCTCTGAAAATTATATTAGTAATAACCTAACAAACATTCTATTAATAATTTTTATATACTTTAATATTTAAGATTAATTATTTACCCTAACAACAAATAACACTAATAATAATAAAATATTTATATAATTATTAAGATTCTCTATTTAAAAACTTAAACATAAAGATTAAAATCCTAAAATAATATAAATATTTTATCTTACCCATATAATACAGCTTATATATAGAGTTTTCATAAACAATATCAAAATTAATATAGAAAATATGTTTAATATAAAAAAAAATTTAAGCAATCTAAAATTAAAAAAAATAACCCAAATAAATACAAAGTTTTATAAAATTTTTAACAAAGTAAACAATACTAATTTTATTTTATAAAATTCATTAGTTAATATTAGTATATATTTTAAATTCAATCATTTATAAAGACTATTATTAGTAATTTTTAATATTTGAAAACCTTTCTTCAAATACAACAAAATACAAATATTAAGTAAACAATCCTTATTAAAAATATTTTTACTTATTAAAACTCAACTATCCAAATATTATTTTGTATTTTTTATTTTTATAAATACTTCCCACTTTAAACTCTCATATATACAAAATTTAAAAAATTTATCTTATTAAATTATAAATAATCTTAAATTAAATTTATTATTTTCTATTTTTAACCTTTCTACTAATATACAGAACTTTTTTCACACTCTAAAGATATTTTTATACACTTAATATAGAAAATTTATAATAATTTTTTTAATTATTTAAATAATATTAAAAATTATTTTAAAAAAAATGTTGAGAATTAGTAAATTAACATTAAAACAATAGTATCTTTTGTTTAGAAAAAGTTAAATAAGTATTATTCACAAACATACTTTCCAAAAAAATTATTATATAACCTCAATAATTATCTTAATTTTTTTATAAAATTCTAATTTTATAAAGATTAAGGGATTAAATATTACAACAGCTACCATAATAAATTTTATTTATATTTCTATCATCACTATAAGCAGAAAAAAAAGAATAATATGTTAGATATAAAACCTAAACTAACTAAAAAACAAGAATTTTATTCTAATCTATTCAATAATCAAGAAATAAAATTAACAATAAAATTCTTAAAAATTAAAGCTTATACTCTAATACCCCTTATATAAAATAAGAGAAATATATTATTTTTTTAATAATTAAATAAAAAAAAATTACCTTAATTAATAAAAATAACAAAAAATATATTTATAATTCCCCTAGTATTAATTACTCCTAAACATATATTCAGCATTAACTATAATATTTATATATATTATTATAATCAACTATCTCCTAATACAATCAATAAGATTATAATAGTAAAGCACTTTTTTAATTAAAAATTAAAATCAAAAAATAATAAAAATTATAAAATAACATCTAAAATAATAATAAAAAAACAATAAACAACAACAAAAAACCTAAGATAAAACAAAATAAACATCATCAAAAACTTAACTACTAAAACACCAATAATACCACCAAATATAAAAGAACCACAACCAAAACAAACCCAAAAACAAAAATAGGCTCCAACAAAATCCTCAAATCATATATTTTAAAATAAATAGATTAATTAACACAATCATTTCATAATATTAATATATATTATACTATTTTAATAAAATATATACAGATTATTAAAAAACTCATCTATCTTAATATCTATAAAGATTTTTCTTTACCACATAACATTTAAAATTATTAGTATATATTTAACCAAACCCAACTCAAATACCACATTAAGCTTCCCAACCAGCCAAACCTAACCCAATCTTTCTAATATCCATACCCCAGACTGGGATTTTCAACAATCAAGTATTTTTTATCAATCATAGCCCCAATTAGTGGTATTTTTATCAAAATCCAACCCAGATTCATTAAATACCAGGTTTTCAATCTTTCAATACCTACTAAACCCGACCTTTTTTAAAGCCTAATTATTTATACCCCTTATAAAATTTTCTATTGATATAAAGTTATATTATACTAAATTTTTATATATTAATAATTTTATTTTATTTTATAATTTTTTAATATAATTTAATATTAATTTTAGTAATATTTTTTAATTTTTTATTATATATTTCTTTATAATAAATATTAGTAAGTTAAATTTTATTCTATTAACTAATCTTATTTATTTTTTTTTAATATATATTATTAAATATTATATCAACTAGTTCTTAATCTTTCTAAAATAATTAATATATTTATTATATTTTAATCTTAAATTTATAATTATCTATTAATAATATTTTTATTAAATTCTTAATCTTAATTAAATTTTTTTAAGTGATCTAAAAAGCAAGGTACTCCCAAATTAAATATTTATAAATAAATAATTTAAAATCTATATTACGATAATAATTAATTTATAATATTTCTTCCAATTATTTTAAAAATACTAATAAAAATTTTAAATGAATATATTCTAACTCTAGTATCAGCTTTAATTTAGATCTTAAAATCTTAATAATATAATTTTTTATTAATTATAAAAATAATTTCATAGTATTAACAATATTATTATTAAATAATATTAATTTATAAAACCTAAGAATATCTTTAGTAATTCTTAATAATAAACTTTTTAATATTAATATTAGTTTATTAAAATAATTAAAAAACATTATTAAACTATTATTATCTATTACTAAAATAAATATTATTTTTTTCTCCTTTTTAAAAGCTATTAACTTAAAAATTTTATCTTTTAAAAATAATTAATATATCTGTATTAATTTAATTAAATTTATAAATATTATTATTTTAAATAATATCCTAATAATTTTTAAGTATTCTTTTCTTATAATTTAGAAAAGAACTACAATATATCTTTAAAAAAGTAATATAATTGTTTTTATAATTAAAAATAGCTTTTTCTAATTTAAAAAAATTGTTTTTTAAAAATAGATTTATTTTTTAATTTATTAATAATATAAACTTTTATATTTTTAAAATAAAGATAATATCTAGTACCCTTTAACTTAATAATTATATTAAAATATTTAATAAAATTATATAATACTATTCCTATTCTATTAATAGAAATATTATTTTTTTTTAATATTTTATTAAAAATAACTCTAAAGTTTTTATATAACTATTCTTTATTAACTATTATTATTATATAGTTATTATTTAAAATTATAAAATCTTAATACTTTATACTAATTAGTTTATTCTTAGTTTTTGTATATACAAAAAGATAATAAGCCAAACCTTATTTAGTTTTTCTAATAATTATAAAAATAATAATATAATTATAATTATAATTACTATAATTGTAATTACTATTATAATTATAATTATTATTACAATTATTATTAATATCTTTATTTAAATAAAAGTTAAATATTTTATAATTATTTATACTAATATTAAATATTATAACTTTAAATAAGATAATAGTATGTCTTAATATAAGATATTTGAATATTTAATTTCTGGAGTTAAAGACCTTTTTATAAATTCTATATATTAAATTAGTTGAGCTGATATGCTTTAACCTAGGTAAATCTTTATTTAATATTTTTAAATTTTTTACTAGTATTAGCTTATATTGGAATTATCTTATTTTTAACTTGAAATTTATTATTATAGCTTTAAAGTGGTTTTTAATTTTGATTTTAGAATTATTTGAAGATTCTAACTCAATATCTAATTCCAAGTTTAAATCCAAGAAATCTAATTCATTTATATAGAAACCCTTAGATAATAAATATTTTAAATTATATAATTTATTATTTAAATTATAACCTTTAAAAAAAATATTTATTATTATCTAATTTAAAATATTATAGTCTGGGTCTTTAAATAATTTAATAATTATCTTAATAAATAATTTAAAGTTTTTTTTAAAATAATAATATATTTAATATTTTAAATCTTTATATATAAAATAATTTTTGTTCTTAAATAACTTATTTAATTATATATATTTAAAATTTTTATATTTAAAACCTAAAAAGTATTTTAACTTAAATTTATATATTTTATAATAATAATTTTTATTTTAATAAAAATTAAAATCTCAATTATATTTATTATATTTATTATATTTTTTAAGTTTCATATTTTTACTTTCCTTTTCCTTTTTAAAATAATTTCTTGATTTATAATTACCTTTTTTTTTTTAATAATATTTAAATTATTTAATTTATTTAATTTAATTTTAATCATTTTTATTATATAAATCAGATTTAGAATACTTTAAATATTTTAAATAATAATATTTATTTTTTTTATTGTTATATAGCTTTTTTTATAAATTATATTAATTATTAATAAAAATAATAAAATTAGTTAATATTATCTTTAATATTAATTTAAAAATTTTAACTTTTAATTCTATATTAAAGTTATTTTATATAATAGTTAAAATAATTTATATATATATCTATTTATAAGTTTTATTATTTATAATTATATATTATATATATTCTACTAAATTATAATCTTCTTAAATATTTTTAATTATAAATTTTAATTTTAAAAATTTTTTAATAGATAATTAATAGCTTAGTTTAAATTAATCTATTAAACTAATAATTTAAAGATTATCTATTAAATTTAAATATAATACTACTTTTTTGGCTTTTTTAAATTTCTATTAATATTAAATTAAAACTTAACTTTTTAATATATTAAAAAAAACTATTTAAATTATATTTATCTTTTTATTTATTATTAGGTCTTAAAACTTTTTTTTAAATAAAAAAAAATTATAATAAATAATATTTTTATCTAAAATAATTAGGTAGTTTGCTAAGTATAATAATATAGAATAATTAAATTAAAAAAAATTAATAATTTTTAATTTAATATTTCTTAAAAAAAAAACTTATATATATTATAATTTTGTATATATTTTTTAAGTTTAGATTATTATTATTTTTTTTTTTTATTATTAGTTAACTTTTTTTTTTAAATATATCTATATATTAATAATAGGGTTAATAATCTAATTATATTTTTTTTATTTTTTATTATCTTTTTTTAATTCTTTTTTTTTATTAGTATTAGTATTAATATTTTTATTTTTTCTAATTTTATTAATTCTTATTATTAAGGCTTTTGGTTTATTAATTCTAGATAAAGATAATTTAAAAGTTTAAATATTAAAAAAATATTTAAATTTAATAATAATATTATTTTATTAAAAGTTAATATAATTAGAAAACAAATTAAGGATAAATCTAATATTATTAATAATATTATAATTAATAATATTATTAATTATATCTAATAAATCTTACTTACTTTTAGTATCTTTACTAATAATTAAGGTAAGATTAGAAAGATAAATAGTAGTAAAATTAATATAAATAGCCTCTCTAAAAATATTATTATTATTAGCTTTAAAAGTATAAGAGGTTAAAGATAAAAATAATAATAATTTTAATAATTAGAATAGTAAAGATCTCAACCTTTTTAATATAATCAGGGGTATATTAAAACTTAATATTAAAGATATTTTATAATTATTAAAAATAAAATCTCTAATAATTATCTTAGAATATAATTCTATATTAAAACTAAAATTATTTAATATAAACAAGATTATAGATAAAAATTTTAATTTAAATATTATCTTAACTATATGGTTTTTAAAATATTTTAATCTAAAACTTAATAATTATAATTTATTAAATAAATAAAATTATATAACAATAAAAATAAGGATCCTTAACTAATATAATTTATATAAAGATTTATTAAAATTAATAATAAGAATATAAATATCTTTTTTAATAAATAAATAATATTTAGTTTTGTATTTTTTAATTTTATTTTTATTAACTTATATAACAAATAAGATTTAGGATATTAAATTTTTTTTTTAATTTAAATTTTTAGGGCTACTTTTTTATTTATTATATTATATTAATTAGAGTTATATAAATTCTCTGATATTAAATTAATATACTTTATTTTTTTATATTATTATATGATAAATAACTTTAGTTTTATTAGATTATCTAAATTTTTTTTATTAAAGTTTAGTTAAGTAATTTAAAAATAAAACTTTTTTAAAAAATAATTGATATTTTTTTTTAGATAAATCTAGTTTTTTTATTAATTTGGTTATTAATTTAGAAAATATTATATTTATATATTCTATTTTATTTTTTTAATAGTTAAATTTAGCTTATTTTTTATATAGATTTATTTAGCTATTTAAGCTGTTATTTTTTTTTATAAAAAAGTTAATAGTCCTATATTTTTTTATATAATATTTTATTTAAATATTATATAGATAACTTTTAAAAAAAATCTTAAATAATATAATAATTAAATATTAATTAATAATATATTCAAGATCTCTACTAACTAGAGGGTATAATATTTATTAATTATTTATTTGATATTAATAATTAATTAGTTTTTATTATTTATATTTATATTCTTTAATAATAATAATTATTTTAGGTAAGATTTATTTTAAAAATAAAAAATATAATTATTAATATATAACTTAAATTTATTGTATTAATATTTAATTTAAAATTTCTTTTTTATATTATTATAGATATATTTTAAATTATTAGGGTAGTTATAAAATGTTTTATTATTATAATTAGCTTAACTATAATTATAATTATAATTATTTTAATTATAATTGTCTATATAATTATAATTATAAATACTTTTATTATTGTAATTGTAATTATAATTATGATTATAATTATAGCTAGCCCTTTTCTTAGTAATTTCTTTAGTTATTTTATTTATATTTTTTAAGTTAATTTTATTTATTAATTTTTTTAATTTATTTAGGATAAAATAGTAATCTTTATCTTTTTTATTATAGTTGTTAATTAATTTTTTAAATAATATTTTTATTTTTATTTTTTTTTTCAATATCTGCTCTATTGTATTTTTAATTTGTGTTTGACCTTTTTAGGAAAATATTGTTTGTTTTCTTCTTTATTTCTTAATCTTATTTGGCTAATAGCTCTAGTTCTAGCTTTTAGATTATTTTTGATAATAGCTCCTAAGTTACCTTAGACAACTACTCTTAAAGTGAGATAAGGGGGGATACTACTAATAAAGGGAAAATTAATGATATTAATAGTAATATAACTATTAGAATATTTGTATCAATTACTAACTTTTTAATAGATAGTAAACTGGTGTTAGTAATGCTTGTTTATATATATAAATTTAATGTTGTATATAAATTTAGTATATTAATAGTTTAAAGTTTTGAAATAAATTCTTTTATCTATTACTAGATGAATCTTTAAGAGTCTTCTTTTAGTAGATAAATTTAATTAAGATATTATTTAGTATACTAGTTATAGAGTTTAATTTAAGGTTTATATTTTTTTTTAGTATATTTTGAAATAAATTAAAGTAGTTTTAAATAGTTTTGTTAACTAGCTATTAAAATATTTTTTTTAATAATTAATAATATTAATATATAAATTATTTTTTTTATAAAAATATCTATCTTTTTTTTTAAAAAAAGTAGTAAGGTAATTTTTTATTATTTTTTTAATACTATTAACTATAAAGTTAGTAGATAATTTAATTATTTATATAATTATTTAAATATTATTAATTTTTTCTTTTTTAATAATTTTAATAAAGATTTGAAATTTAGTATTTTAGGAGATATCTCTAATAACTAATTCTTTTATTATAAGTTTCTTTTTTAATATAGAAATAGCTATAGAAGATATTTTATTAAGAAATAGGTAAGTCACAAATTACAATCACCCCTAATAATCAATAAATTATTATTATTTTTTTATTAGTTTTTTATTTTAATATTCTTTTTTTTTGTAAGTTCTTCTTTTATTTTAATAAAGTCTTAACAGATAGAACACTACTAATAGCAAACACATATTTTCTCAAAGAAAGAGCTCGTAACAGCAGACGCCGGTAAATAAAAGCAGTCAATAAGCGAAAGTAAAAGCACAATATTTTCAATCAAGTCTCCTTCGTCGGCTCCAAATGTTAGGTACTGATGTTGTTGATGATTAAGTGTGTCAGCTATCTACAAGTGGGGTGTGGTGTTTGTCTATATACACCCAGAGCTCGGCAGACAGCGACACGACAACAACACAAGCGCGGTACGCCCGGAGTTCGTAACAAAATTATAATTAGAAATTTTATAATTATATTATAATATATTAATATATAAATATTTAAAAATTAAAAAAATACAAAAATTTATTATATAATACTTATATAAGCATGTCATAATACTATTTATAGCATCTTGGTAGTATACCATACCATGCCATTGCCAACATAAAAAAAAACACTACTGAAAATTTGAAATAAGCTCAAGTAAGGAACCTGGGTTATCTAGAGTCTTATTCAGATAAAGTTTAGGTACTGCAGCAGCAGCAGCAGCCTTCTAGTAGTATTATTATAATAACATCATTATAGAAGTATTTTCAGTCAGGTTCAAGTCTTGCGCATCAGTCTTCCAATGGGACACTTTGATTTGTAAATGTGTTGGGCAGGTTGCTCCTACAACGCTTCGAAACCCCCACCAAGTCCCCTACGATAGTTAGAATGACACACCCTCCTTACAGACACTACTAGAAAGAACCTGATTTAGGTTGATGGATTGTATATAATTCTTAAAGATACAATGACCATTACGGACGACTCGAGCTTGTTAAGATTTCCAAAATAATTAACCGGATGCCAAGGCATCGTTCAGCTGAATTGGTCTATATAAATAGCTATTTATGTACACTAGTTTAAATGCAGTTTTCCTATAGATTTCCAGCCCAAACTAACCAATCCAATTGCATATCTTGGCTTTTTATGCGCCAACTCTCTTCATACACTGTTCCCATTGCTGCCGACAAGGATCCTGTGCGGCATAGTTATTATTCTGCGGACTACGAGCCCACACATCACGGCGCTTGAACCTGGCAAGTCTACCCCGCTGACGAGCACTCGAGCACTTGATGTGGTCGTCGTCGCAGGTTTTACGGCTCCCGGCAGTAGGCTGGTTACCTCTCTGAGGAGCACCGTTGGAAGGTTGGTTGCCCCTCTGGGGAGCCCCATTCACAGGCTGCGTAGGCTGATTACCTCTTTGGGGTGCTCCATTTGCAGGCTGACCGCCTCTCTGAGGAGCCCCGTTCGTAGGCGGGTTACCTGTCTGAGGAGTACCGTTGGCAGGCGTGTTACCTCTCTGAGGGGCACCGTTTGTGGGTGGGTTACCTCTCTGAGGAGCACCGTTGGAAGGCTGGTTGCCCCTTTGGGGAGCCCCGTTCCCAGGTTGATTGCCGGTGCTGGGACCTTGAGATCCGGACTTGCCACCGCGGGTGGTGTAGGGGTCGACCTCTTCGTTCGGGTATGGTGGCTTTTGGCGGTCAGCCGTGCCGTCATTGAGCTCCGGGCTCGAGCTGAGGGTTACACCGAGCGAGGGATCCACGCGCCCACCCGGAATCACGTAGCTCTGCGGGACCGGGGCTCTGGGGCTGGTGGAAACCTTGAGGCTCGGATCGTTGGCAAGCAAGATCTTGTTCAGCGGGAGACTGCGAGGGTTGGTCTGAGCGGTGCCCCCAGTGATCTCGATGTTGGTGCAGTGCGGGTAGAACTGCGCCCCGTCCGGCCTCGGGTTATCCTCGAGATTTATCACATCGTGGCGCATGATATACTGACCGTTCTTGACGTTCTTGGGGAGCTGTATGGTCCACCGGTTTCCCTGGGCGACAAAGACATCGGAGGCCCACTTGCCGTTCATGATACCAGCTTCATCGATTTTGAACCAATTCATTTGAGTGGCATCGACCTGTGTGCAATCTCCGTTGCAGTCACCAAGCCATGTGATGATGGGGCCCCTGTGCGTCGGCGGCCACTGGTTCCAGTAGAAGGAGATCTTGCTGCCGGCCTGAGCTGGAGCGACGTTGGGCGCCGGTTTGGCACCGCGCTGGCAGGCGAGTTCTTGAAATCCATTGCGCATGAGCACGGGAGGAGCCGCGCCCACGGTTACACCTCCACCGACGACGGGTGGCTGCCAAGCCTGCGTGATGCCGTTTTGATATTTGGCGGGAGAATACGGATTGTAGCCAGGAAACGACTTGCCGTCGATGACATACTCGAAGATGTAGCCGTGACCCATCACCGTCGAGACGGCGGAGAGGGCAGCCAACAAGCTGGCGGATTTCATTTTGAAGAGATGTATGCAGACACCCACTTGGGGATATAAGGTGGCTTAAGGGTAATTAAATTTAAAAGCGAATGCTGATTGTGACTGCCGGCAGTCGATATTGATGCTCGAATAGGAAGTAATGAATAGTAAAGCTGTAGATAAAACAAAGAAAAGAAGTTAACTGAAGAGAAAAGAAAGGAAGCTTGTGGTCAGGTTGTACAAAAGCGCCAGGCTCTGTGTCACGAAAGAGAAAGATCGTCTCCGTAGAATGCGGATGACGGCCATTTTATACTTCTTGGTCGCACTCGGCAGCGGATTGGATATGGGAAACAGTAGCACGTCTACGACCAGACTGCTGAATCCTGTTCCTGGAGTTCTCGAGTTCCATCCTTCTGGATTCGAATTCTAGCCGATGGAATGGCCCAGTCCCAGCTTTGCCTGCGGAGCGCTCGTGTTACAATAGGCTTGTTGCGGTTCTAGTGGGTTTCAAGCCCCACCGGACGGGTTTCGGCGGGCCTTACAGTAGCGCGCGAAAGAGCATGCTCGTAGCCGTGGGCGCCACAAGACAGATCGCGGAGTGATCGGTTTCAGATGCGGAGGGTTACATCCCGGCGTACCACTCTTTCTGCGTCGGCCTAACCAAGCTAGGATTCTTCTAGAATGACTGCGGCAGGAGCCTCACGTCGCCGTTCCACTTCTCTTGGAAGAGGCTGAAAAGGCCATCTTGTGACGACCGAAGCGCTGGAGCTGCTTGCTTGGTCCAAAGGTCTGCGATATGTCTCAGCATCCAGATCGGAGATTCGCATGGGCATGGCCGCAACCTCCAAATAGTATGTAATCCAATACGGCCACTCTCCGACAGCGATGTACCGGTCCCAGCCAGCGCACCCGAGATTAAGTAAGTACCAGCAATCCGAGAAGCTAGACGCGATCCAGCCAATATCGGTATGTGATTGCGAGCCAATGGGAAATGTGTGTTGTCGATTGCAGTTGTCGACTGTCAGGTATGTTCTAACCCCTGTCCGTGTGCCTATTGCGGAGTAGCGTATATACTACTTAGTAGCAGTTACTACTATTATTTCCAGCCACCCTTCCCAGGTAATAAGTAGTAAGCACTTACCTAGTACTTACTCAATACTCCCACCGAATATAGGTACATCTTGCCAAAAATGGTAATTAGCTTGCCCTTACAAGCATAGCCGATGCTTCACTCCTGCCAATCGATTTATTGCCCGTTCCCGCTTCAGCAATCAACCAACACACACAACACAAATATCGGGTTTCCTTCTCTCCCTTGGACTTTCTGTTTACGACGATTCGCTCAAAACTCAATCACCAGCCCTAAGCGCCCCCCATCCCAAAACAGCGTGCCTACAGGGACGCCTCAAGCAATTCCATGTCGTTGTTCCTCATCATCATCATCATCATCATCATCATCCTTGAAGGTCGCACAGCGGCACCTCGAACTCGAGTGCAAAGTCCTTCCATTGGGCTTTTCTCTGTTTTACTTTTACAATTTACCTAGGTGCTGAATGTCGAAAGGCGACATCCGATGCCGGGTATAGACGTGTCTGGTCTCTCACCTCTTCTTCGGGACCCCGCGAGCGCCGGGTACAGACATGTCTTGTCTCACCCGCCAAAGCCACAATAGTTTCACTATTATAGTAAAGGACTTGGTGTCTGATATAATAGAGCTGCCTAGCACTAGAAAAAACAACACATCGTGGTCCGAAAGCATTTTTGCTTGGCGATTCTACTTTTTTCTATTCCTCTTTCTGTCATTTTATCATCTTGATCTTATTCAAAATAAATTCAAGGTTTAATTGATGATTCGAGGATGACAAAAGGCCCTGTTTACAACCCTGCTATACATTTTGCTGCAATCTTGCTACAGTCCTGACTACTATCTCCGACCAACATAGCCTAGAAAATCGAATGCCAGCTTTTGAGGATTTCTGTCCTGAACTCAGATTCCCCGATGTGTTCCCAGAATGCCAAGATCCGGACGATTCAATCCTGCGTCAACCAGTTTGAGGGGCTTCCAGAATACAATCGCCCGGAGCTCCGGGTGCAAATCAGCCACGAAGCACCTCTCCACATTCACACATATACCATTCGTCGGCCAAGGTCTCCCTGCCGCGAGGGAAAGAGCAGAGATCGGGTTTTACTCCATTCTATCCATTTTGGAGTTGCGGCCCGAAACCGGTTATATTGCATGCCCGTGATCGATCTATTAAGAGGTGAAACTGCGTTGGGGTAATTTCATCGCGTAGCCTATACGTTTCTAGATTGCGAGCAGACTCATGGCTTCCTATCCGGCTCTACATTGCTACTAACGCTCGTGCCTTAGAGCCAGGCGAGTTTCAAATATAAAGACCTCGTTCATTCTGTGCACACACGTATGCATACATACATACAGCATGGAGCTTCGGCGATACAATCTTTTGGCGTATTCAACAGATTCTCCGATCTAGGGACCATTGGTCGATTCCAGTGGTAACCGGAGCGAGGTGCAAGAGAGGAGAAGCGGTCAAAAAATGCAAAAGACGGAAGTTTGTATTGCATTGCCATTATTTGGCTACGAAGACCCATTCAGCACAATAACAATTTTTTTCTTTTTTTGGATTAGCTTCAAACCGAACCTTGGCGGCCCCTTCGTGCACGTCGATTGGTATAGTCGGGATTTGAGCTCACGTTGGCACTGGGATACTACGTCACTACAACAGCTCTGGTACCGTGACTCCTACTGCTTCTAGCTTCTGACCGATTGATCTTGTTTGAATGAATGGAAGAAAAGAAAAAACCAAAAGATACTTCTTATTGTTAAATTATACATTATCAAGAATAAGGACTGAGAATTCCTGCGAAATGTTCCACGCAGACACGATCATAGCCAGCCCTGCCTACGATCAAACTTTTACTACCTGTAGCCCAAATCTATAACCAACTCGACCTTCCAGTGTCAAGGATTCTGACACCCAATGCACTTTTCTGAGATGACGCACCGTCGCACCACTCGTTCAATCGACTACTGGCCTCCGATAGTCGTCAGTTGCTTCCTAACGATACAATCCCAAGGAAGCGAATCAGCATCGTCAGCGGGACCAAAGTCTCTCACACCCGTTTGTGGGGTGTATGGAGTCTTGGGTATGTTGTCCGTCGCGTCATTCGAGAGGACGGCGATCACATGTGCCGCAGCCTTCGCATTGATCTCCAGCGCCGTAATGTTGATATTTGAAAGCGTATCGCAATTTAGATGCCAGCACGGATCGCGCTCGGGGATTATGCCAGTGTGTATTCCACCAACTGGCTTGTTGAGTAAAGCCATGAAATCGGCATAGTCGCTGGTTCTGGTGAAGGGAAAGGGCGTAATCGGGATACCCTTCGACACCAAGTGATCAACGAAGAGTTTCTCGATATAAGTGGAGCCCGGCGCTGCTGATAAACCTTGCATGCTGCTGCTGCTGTTGAAGACTCCAAAAGCCTGACCTCGCCCAACCATGTCGAAGTTCACATAAACGAGAATCCTGTCCGCCTCTTCTTTCGTGATATGCGAGGTGAAATATCTTGAACCTATCATGGCATTTTCTTCCGCTCCCCACCAGGCGAAACGGATCTTGTTTTTGGGAAGAAAATGCTGAGCGGCATCGAACAGTGCAAGTAGAAGAGACACCCCCGACCCATCGTCATTCAGACCCGGTCCGAATACGACGCTGTCCAGATGAGCCCCGAGCATGATAACGTTGTCTGGGTCGCCACCTTTGGATTCCGCAAAGGTGTTCTGGGTCCGTTCGAATGAAACAGTCTGCGATCGATGGTAATGACCGGTAACTTTGTCGCCCGACTCGATGCGTTGGAGGAGCGTAAGACCATCGCTCTTCTTGATGAAACCACCCGGACGATGGCATTCTGGGACCGGAGCCTCGTGGGGGCCATCGCCATCGTCGCGATAGATGATCACGGCAACAGCGCCAACGCCAAGGGCAGTGTCAACCTTACTTTCAAGGAGATTGCCGGTAGGACATTCACTACCATCCAAGAGAACAATTTGTCCTTTGACGTTCAGGTTCTCATAACTGCTCGTGTCGCAAGAGGCAGTCCCCATTGGCCCCTTGACGATAGCCCCTTTGATGTCCTCACTCATAGTCTCGGGGGCATAGTTGAGCCTGGTGATAGGGATGCTCTCGCCATTGACTGTGAATTGTACTTTCTCCGATCCGTTGAAGAGAGGGACCAGAAATTCTTGAGTCCAGTATCTGTACTGCTTCGACTTGGCGAGGCGGGACTTGAGGTACTCGAGGGATGCAGCATACCCAGGTGTCCCAGTTGCCCGGTTTCCGCCGTTCTCTGCCCCGATGCGGTCAAGATTTTCGAGAGTATCCAGGAGGCTGTATCATAAATCAGCGGCCGACTTTGGTAGGACAATTTGGTGAAATACTCGGCCACATACCCGTCTTTTGTGACAAAACTCTGCATCCCCTCTGAATCTAGCGGAGGATCAACAGGAATAGCAGCGGCGCAAAGCGCAAAGAGTGTGAGACTGGAGAACTGGAGCTTCATCTTGGATAGGTTTTGCCAACCGCTTATACTAAGACCTGTTCGGTGAGGCTTTCGGTTGATCTGCGGATATGTAGAACCTGTTTATCCGTGAGCTGACATTGCTCTTATATAGATACTCCTGAGCTACTGTTTGCGAACTCTGTAAACTCGCGAATTTCATGATCGCATGTGAATCCTTCCATTGAGTCGGAATTTTTTTGGGGCATCGTGGATGCCGGCCGCATTTGCCTGGCTTTTCGTGATCCCGAAGTTCTACCTCAGCAACTATCCCAGGCTATGCTTGTTTGTCCAGTATATATGACAAGGGATTGGCCGCCGAGATGCCTCCCGACGTTCCTGAAGATATCATCTACATGATTTTTGTTCGTTGACCCTCGGGGAATTTCCAGCTACTTAGCAGCTGGGACCATGGTGCCCTTGCAGGTGTAACCTCCAGGCCCACCCTAGACGGTCCCATACGGAAGCTAGAAGATAAGAAAATTCGTCGAGACCGTTTGAAGCTCGGGTACATCCTCCGGGAAGTTTATATTACCGAGAACACTAGCTGAAGCGAGATTTAAAATTAAATTCGACTTTGAGGAAGGTGATGCCATGTTCGACGATATCGTCCGACCCTGTTGTAGAAGTTGTGTTGTTGGCTTGCCTCCCTGTCGGCTTGTGCACACGGGCCAGCTATACAGTGATTGATATTGTACTTATATAGATGTGTACAAGGTTTGTGAATCATTTAATGGCGAAAAATACAACTGCCTGTGGCAAAATTTCAAACATGAATGAAGAATATATAATCATCATTATATCGAGTTATATTGAGTTAGTGGCCGCTATTGGCAGGTCGAGAGATGTCGGCATTTCTCTCGGGCTGGTTTCTGAAATGCAATTGTGTTGCATCAGGCGTGGCGAGGAAAAAAATTAAAAACCCAAAAAAGAAGGTTTGGATGTGAGGAGCGAGCGTGAGTCGAACACGCGACCTTGAGATATTTGAAGCGCATGGCACTGCAATCTCCTGCTCTAACCACTGAGCTACCACTCCGACGATCTACCGGGCTCAGATTTTGCATTTGTAAGCTGATTCGCGTATGGTATTCTGGATCGCAACGCCATTGCAAGTTGCTCTTTGTGAGTCGTCGGTGCGAATAAGCCATACAAGCTTACTAAGTACCCAATTACCTATCTAAACGCCCAGTGACAACTTGTAGATATACCCAACTAAATATTGCTGTCATACTCTTTCTCTTTATCTTCTTTCAGAACTTAAGGCATCGGTAAAATCCGATTAAATTCGATAGAATAGTGCCGAGAAGATGCTTTCCAAATATCGTATATTGCTACTTAGAAAAGCATGATACACCAACGAAACAATACAGTAATGTTGTGCTTCTGTTTATTCCCCGAATTCCAGCTCGAAAAATTGTAATTAAGATTATCATTATCATCATCAAAACATATCGATAAACACAACCGCGCCTTAAATGTCTCTCCATTGCACCCTTCCAGACAGTAATCCAGCCCGCATTCGTGACAATTCCAGCATGGTCGTTGACTTACGGTGTCTAGAGTAGATTGGATATGTGAGTACGAATGCTTTCTCCCCGATAAACGATGACTTGTTGCTTACTGCAATGTCGTTCAGCAGACGTGGGATGGAGGGTCCGATATCCACGACGCCAATAGACATAACCAGCGCCAATAGCGCTGCGATTCCCGAGAACCCAGTTGCGATCCAGCCAACCGTAGGCACATATGCGGTCACCGCCAGCGATATAAGCGTAAAGGCGACCGGTGGGAGCATGTTGAGAAGGAACAGCACAACGCCCAGCTGGCACCGGAAGAAGCTGGATTTCATGTTTTGCTCTATATTGCGCTGGGCGACGGGGTCGATGAACAGGACTTTTGCGAAGATGGCGATTCCCACGGAAACTGTGAAGACACACCAACCAAGCGTGATGATCAGTCGTACTTGATCCAGATTGAAGACGGCGCCTGGTTTGAGGCCCGTCAGGTTCCCGCCGAGCGCCTCCGGGTCCACGATTTCGGAGACGATGACGGAAAAGGTGATGGAGGACCCCAGGCCTGCAACAACCGATATCGTATCGAGGTAGCTCCCCATCCAGGTGATGAAGGCCTGTTCTTTGGCTTTGAGCCCAACGTCGCTATTGTTGGTCGCCAGCTCAGGCTCATCGCCCGACAAGTTCTTCGCCATTGCTGTATGCTGTTACGAAAAACCGGTGACGACACCAACGTTCCAACAAAGCAGGAAGAGCAAGCACGAAGGGGAAAAAAGCCGGCGAGATATTCTTTTTCGAAGTGGGCTGGGCGAAATGTCAAGTCCGGGAGGCATCATGGAGGTGGAGGCGGACAATATAAAGCCCAAAACCGCACTTCTGAGCTGTTCTGTTTCCGACAGACATGCTCCACCAAGCCCAATGCATGTCGAGTCGTTTTGACTGGCTTGTATGCATAATACAGATGCTTAATACTCGTGCAGCCAATGGGTCGCGATGGCCAGATGGGGCACTGCGCGTTAGTGGGGCCGACGCGTTTTGCCTGGTCGAGCCCAAAGCTGCACAACCATCCGATAATTTTCGGCACGCTAGCTGGAAGAACGGCATTTAGTCAGAGCATTGCTCATATGAGCATAGCGGGCCTCCGAATCGCATGGATTTGTTCACCGCGAAGGGTCGTTCTGTAGATATCCATGCACGGCCCCTGCTTGAGTTGGCGAGGCTGGGATGCAGCGTTTGCCCTTCTCTCAGCTCCAAAGCAGTCATTCTTGAATTTCGTTGAAAGCAATTGTATCGGCATATATATGAATATACCTAGGTTGAGCAAGTACCTACATGAGCAAGTACCTACTCAAGTACTCACGCATGTATGTAAAATTTTATTGTGGGTTACACGGGACTGTCGTCGAGCCAGGTCGAGTAGCCAAACTTCATCTCCTCCCTATCGGCCCTTCCAAAGCACGCGAGAATACTTGAACAATTGAAACAGATCCCGGCTCATATAAACACCAAAGCGCACATCATACGGGACCATATATTTTCGATAAGAATCACGAGCAGTATTGTTTGCATGCTTCAGTGCTTCCGAGATCAGATATGCCAACACTCGACAGACACCAGCGATAGAGTCATCGTCTAGCGACACAGAAGATTTTTCGGATCGGCTGTCGAGGAATTTTCTTGTACGAAGTTCCACGGAAGCCGAATCGAAATTGGGGATAGGATCCGCGTGAGGTTGTGTAAAGTAGCGGTACGCATGGACGTCTAGGCATTGGGAATTGCCGTCGCCGTGATTCGGAAACAAAATTTCGGCGGCGGCTTGTCCATTGCTGGACAACGGAACGATGAATTGGTCGAGGTAGCTCAGCGCTAGCTCATTGAGGAGGTCATGCAGCTGGTCCGTCAACGAGCTAGTGAACTCGACAATATTGTAGACGGGCACATTTGGGGGTTCGGCACTGTTCAAGTGGGGAGTAGGATGTTGCCTATACAGGCGCAGAGCATCTAAATACTGTGCTCGAAAGATGTAGCAGTCCGGTTTGTACGGGCCTCTATATTCGGACTCGGGAGGTGCCCGGGGTGTGAGCATGAAAGGCGAGGGACCACCCATCGGTGTAGACATTCTACGCAGATCCTCGATTCCAGAGAAGTCATAGCCTTCTTGCAATCGCCGTTGGAACCGTTCCTCGTGTGTTTCTTCCTTTCTCAGAGACTTGTCGGTCCCTAAGAATGCGGTCTTCGTAAAGACGGTATTTGTAGAAAAGAAGAGGAAGGATCGGGCCGCGCTATGGGCGTCGTCGAAGCCAAACCGGCCAAACATGTATTCTGCATGCGGCGTGTACATCCACACACCGGCGGCACTCGGGCGTCTCTCGCTGGGGCGTAACTCCTTCCACTCTCGAACCTGGTCTTGGGCATGCGCGTGGTCGACCAGGCCCGCGGAATTGGAGTTCGCGAGGAAATCGTTTTCCCCTTCTGATACGCCTTCACCGATTTCGTCGAAAAACTGTTTGTTGTGATAGCCCCAGTCGTAGCGGTTGATGACAAGCACACCCTCTTGATTGGTCTTGTCATCGTTCATTCTGCTTCCGCTGTCTTCTTCGTAGGGAGAACCGGAAACGCGCAGGATCTTGTCCACCTCGCGCTCCGGGTCGACGTCTGAGTGGCAGACCAACCAGGCGCAAACTTGCTGCGAGTAGATATCGACGAGGTGGAAAGCGATCCATGTCCCGTTTTTTGCAGAGACGTTGTATTCGAGCTGATGAGCGCTGACGGTTCCGCTCGGCTGAGGGCGGACGTTGGGAAAGGCTTGGATGCTGGCAAAGCTGCCTGCCCAGATGTTGTGCAGGGCGCCGAAGCACAAGCAGCCCGACGTCACAGTAAAGCGAGCATGAGGCTTCGGGGCGGCTTCCATGGTAATCGAGGTGTATCATGTAAATGTACTTATGTACATACATTGCATGTATGTAAGCGTGGATTTGTGGATGCGCGCGGGCATATTGACTGAATCAGGTTGCACATTGGGCTGGATGAACACGGTGCCTGCCATTTTGGTGCCAAGCCAGAGTGGAGGCAAGCTAGCAGCTGGCGAGCTGCAGCTTGAAGCTGTGAGCAGGCGGTCGCGCGTTTCTGGAGAGGCTGCGATTCGCTCTTTCACCTGTCCGTTGCATGCGTGATACCTCCAATCATTTCTCTTCCGGCCAATAGAATAAATACGAGTTCATCAGTCAAGATGGATGACGCTCGGCGTCAGTCGTCCGAGACGGATCTCAGGTTCCGTCAGCTGCTCGAAGCGAGCCCGATGCCCAAGGTACGCTCTCTTCTTCATGCGTGTGGATCGCGCAGCGGGCGACTACTTACCAACCTGTGAATGAAGCTAAATGTGTGAATGAAATTGCGGAATAGGCCGTTCTGCGGTTGCGAGAAAAGCTGGTGGCGCGACAAGCTGGAGAGCAGCAACAACAAAGCGAACAGGCGAGCTGCCCAAACAGCGCGTTGGACGCTCCGTCTGCGGTCGACGCGCAGCTCGCGGCAGCTATCGACGCCGACAGCGAGGTCTCCACGCGGATGCAGTCAGCTCCAGTTCACGAGGAGGCATCGGCCCACTCGCGTGCAGGGCGGCGAGCAGCTACCCAATCGAGCGGAGACGTGGAAGCCCACGCGGCTCCACGTGCGGAAGATGCTCCGAGCAGCTCCAATGCTGTCGACCATGCAGAAGACAATGACAACAACGACCGCGATGACGAGATGGCAACTTCAACTCCGCATCGACGCAAATCGGCGCGTAAGTCGGGTCCCAGAGACTATTGGGTCATCGGGTCGACGCCCAGAGCTCCCGTGTACAACCAGACGACAATTCTTCGAGAGCCGCGCCAGGGTTAGATTTAGATACTCGACCTGGAATGGAAATCTGATCTGAACATAGCTGCTGGACTGCATTTTGCTCATCGCTTTCGATTTCGTATCCACATTCAAATGTCATGTTCACGTTACAAGGCTGAAATCAAGAGACCATAGCTCAATTGCATTATGATTCTATTCTCTTGCCGGAAAAGCGCGTGATCATACCCATCATGAACCGTTGATCCATGCCACCGGATGAAAAAGAAAACAGACCAACCGGGAAAATGGACAGACACGATATCGGGAACGGAGAAGTTACAATACATTGAAATATAGAAAAGGGAATCCCAAAACCCCGCGCCATTACATTAGACTGAAACCGAAAGAGCGAGAAACCGGAAACGAGTATCAAAACGCAAAAACTGCTCCAAACAGACGTTTAAAGCTCTTGCGAAGCACCCTTGCCAGCCTTTCCGGTCTTCTTGGGCAGAAGGTTCTGGTGAATGTTGGGCAGGACACCACCTGTGAAAGCAGTTAGTAAATTCAGACTTGAAAGATCGATTCGATTCAATCCGATTATCGGAGATGGAAACATACCCTGGGCGATGGTCACGTGGCCGAGGAGCTTGTTCAATTCCTCGTCGTTTCGGATGGCGAGCTGGAGATGACGCGGGATGATACGGGTCTTCTTGTTGTCACGGGCAGCATTGCCGGCCAATTCGAGAATTTCGGCGGCGAGGTACTCGAGAACGGCAGCGAGGTAGACGGGGGCACCAGCACCAACACGCTGGGCGTAGTTGCCCTTTCGCAGGAGTCTGTGAACACGACCGACGGGGAAGGCGAGACCGGCCTTGGAAGATCGGCTAGAAATAGGAAAAACACGTTAGATATACGTTTTTGACATTGTTGACGCGTGAATTCGACTTTGAAAATACAAAAGTCGGGTGATTGCATCGTCTAGGAAGAGCAAAAACTCACCTCTGAGAGGTCTTCGCGCTACCAGAAGCAGCCTTTCCGCCGGATTTTCCACCAGAAGCCATTTTTGAAGTAGTTTGGAAAGTTGTGAAAAAAAGGTAGTAAACCTGAAGTTGATTTAGAAGAGGATGGAGTGGATATTTGCAGGAAGGAGCAGAAGATTGAGACTGGAGCTTGGACGACGATACGTGGGAAGAAACCGAGAAGAGGAGGGAAGAGAAGGAGAGAAGGCGTCGGGGGGTGCCAGCAGATTAAATAGGCCGCCGCGGTTCGCGACAACGCGGCCAGATCAATTTTCCCGGGACAAACACAACACATTCCCGCAACGCGTGCTCAGCGCGTCGTCTCAGCAAACAATCAAACGCAGCTCGCTCCGCTATTCGCAATGCACACGTGTGTATACAGTATATCGTATGCAGCATAGAAGACGGCCATGCGAATATACACAACTGCCATCTTTTGCACCCGTATGCAGATAGCAGCTGGGTATATCAGCGCTGCGGTGTAGAGACATGCTACTTTGTGTGGACACGTCCTCGCAATTTGGGGTGGCGCCGAGCGCGACAAACAGCGCCGTCCGCTTAAAAAGAGCGACCGTCCGCCACCCCAAAAAAACGTGCTCTTTTCCCGTTTATTTTTTTATTTGGGTTTTTTTGCTGGCCGGGCCAAGCTGCGCTGGTGATCTTGTCGACTGGCCGGTTCTCCTACAAATACTCGCGCCTTCCCCTCGCCTCTTCGCCCTTCTCCTTCTTTTCCTTCTTCTGCTTCCCTCCCCCATTTCCACCCTCGATCTCACAACCGTCTCTGCTTCCCATCTCCACCGTCAACAGTCCGACTCCATCGCAATAAACGCGTCCAACTTGTTTTCATTCCCAACCTTCTACCACTTTTTTAACTCCAACAACCATCGACAAAATGCCTCCAAAAGCCGCTGCTGAGAAGAAGCCATCCACCGCTGGCAAGGCTCCAGCTGGAAAGGCCCCCGTCGAGGAGAAGAAGGCCGGCAAGAAGACCGCAGCCGCCTCCGGTGACAAGAAGAAGCGCACCAAGGCCAGAAAGGAGACCTACTCCTCCTACATCTACAAGGGTATGCCAAATACCACATCTTCCAGCTCTTTTTTCGCGTTTGGACGCGTCGAAGCATTTTCAAATGCACCTGGTCTCGAACCAAAATCAAAACAATCCAGTTGCTGACTTTTCGATTCTTTGAATTCAGTCCTGAAGCAGGTCCACCCTGACACCGGTATCTCCAACCGGGCCATGTCCATCCTCAACTCGTTCGTCAACGGTAAGCTCCAACATTTCCTTTCCGAGTTCTTAGAGTGATTTTTTGAATTCAAAAATACTAATTCGAACCTTTAGACATCTTCGAGCGTGTTGCTACCGAGGCCTCCAAGCTTGCCGCCTACAACAAGAAGAGCACCATCTCTTCGCGTGAGATCCAGACATCCGTCCGTCTCATCCTCCCCGGTGAATTGGCCAAGCACGCCGTCTCTGAAGGCACAAAGGCCGTCACCAAGTACTCTTCCTCGTCCGCCAAATAAGCGCATATTTCAAAAACGCTTGTTGGTCTCTTTTTGCGTCGTGTTCTTTTTTCCTTTTTTTAGTCTGGGAGATGGCGTTTGACTGTGCCTAATATCTGATAAAATCCGAATATCCTTGGGTCCGAACTCTCCTATATACGAAATACTCCCTTTCGTGTTCTCTTGGCATGTCCCTCCTCACCCTCGAACCTTCATGTCAAACCATTCAAGATTCATGAGCCATTACGATTCTTCAATCTTCAAATAGAAGCCTCGTACGCGCGTCATGTCTCCTCGCTTATGACTGCGTACTCTTCCTCTTTTCCTCCTGTTTTCGCCACGATGGGTTCTCACGGGTTTCTGCACTTTTCGGGTCCAGCTTTGCTATCGGGGTAACTTGGCTTTGTATAATACTTTTATAGCTTTTTACGAATCCAACCTTCCTCACAAATCAAACTCCAATTCCAGTTAGTCATGCATTGCATACATAATTATCGTGATAAAAATGTGAATGTTGATCGGCTGGTCTCAGAGTCGGCCTTGCACCCACAGGCTGAGGACGACCAACCCGGCAACTATCATGATTCTCAACAAGATGACACCGTACACGGCTTGCCGCACGAACGGATAATACCCCTTCATGATCAGGTCGATGATGCTCGGCTTCGCATTTCGATCTGACTGCTTCTGCGCCCTCATCCCGATCACCTGACTGAACTTGTAACCGTCCACGTCCTCTTTCCGCCGTCGTCGATAGTCCGCCGACAGGATCCACACCAGCGCCTGATAGTCCCAGCTCTTGAAGAACGGGTACTGGAACGCCTTCACAAAACTGAACGGCGGCAGCAAGTCCAGCATGTCCGCCAGCACGGCATACGTGATCCCCCAGAGCATCAGTTCCCCAATCGTCTCGTCCCCATCACGGGTCGAGCTGTGCGATACCTCCTCTGGCTTGAGGTGGATCGCCGAGAAATACATCGGGCCGAGCATCACCTTGAAGAACGGTCTGAGCAACGCAAGCTTGCCCGCCGCCATCCGGTCCGAGACATCCACCGGGTGGCAGGTCTGGTGTTTCCCGTCGAGCAGGAACTGCACCGGTATCCAGAACGCCGCCGCAACCTCTGATGCTTGAAGATCCAACGACGGCATCTCCTCCCTTGTCCATAGGAACACGTACGGACATAAGATCATCAACCTGTAGAAATAAAATACATATAGCTTAGCGTTTTCTGTATATATAACCCCCTCTCTAGGTACCACAGAGAAGGACCTACGGCTTCTGACCCCAGTTCGTAATGATGACCCTCTGCGGGAGGGGCCCACAGAGGAGAACATCGCCTGACATCAAGTCCAACCCCACCTGCATAGTATTATACCCATCAGTGACGATTCTTCAATGCCGTTTCGACCTACATACCTCTTCTCTGCACTCCCTGATCGCAGCCGCCTCGTCACATTCATCGGTCCGGTCCCTGCCCCCGCCTGGCAGCGCGACGTGTCCCGTCCATCGGTCGCCAACTCGCGACGCTCTCTTTATAAACAGTATTTCTGCAATTGCATCTTTCGTCCACGGCTCCTCGAAGACGTCCTCAATGTCGCCGGGGTCGCAGGGCTGATAGGGATCTTTGCGCGCCGATCGTCGGTGAAAGGACCCGCCGTCAATATTCCCTTTCCCATCTCTAGGCTCCGACTGAGGCCGAAGACGGACGACCACCGCGACCGAGGCCCTCTTTTTGGGCCCAGGAATGTTGTTTATAGGGCGGTATGTAAGGTCTTGTAGAAAGCGCTACAGCGCACATGTCGAGAAGAGTTAGCCGAACATGTTCACTTATACACAATACACAAAAACGCCGCCTCTTGCCCAATATATCGTCTTTGTACGAATCAGGGCACCTGGCGCTTACCTTGAGATATAAATTATGTTCCTCCATTTTCGCGGTTGGCTCTCAGAGCATTGTATGTAGCTATCCCAGCAACTAACAGATCAAGTGCATTGGCGTTCCGAGGCTAACCTGCGCTGAGCTGGTGCTGCGTTGATATTATTTTATACACCCACAGACATGCTTCGTCGGCCAACTTCGGCCCCCCGAATTTCAGGGCGGTTTGTGCAATCACCCATGCAATATCAACAAAGTGGAGACAAAACTTCCCCAAACTGGTGATGTGCATCGAAACCTACTGTATCTCGTAGCTTGTGTGTGCTGGCATCGTATGATCGATCCATGGTAGTATACCGTGTCCTGCACCTAGGCACCTCCGTCACGGCAAACACGACTACGAGCAAACAAGGGCTGTGGAGCTATTCCTCGGCCCTTTTCACCTACGATTGGTCATTTGAATGCACATTGGTGGCCCAGCTGCCTATCTCCACCGAGCGATATAATATAACCATGCATTGTATATACACCGACTTTTGCCAGACGAAACACCAGGTCGGAACGGCAAAAACTAAGGGAAAGAAAGAACGATGGGGAAGAAAAGGTGGGAAGAAAGAAAGACCACACATGGATGCCAGGACCTAGAAAACCCGAAATCCCAAACAGAAAATCTCAATGAAACAGCTTCACAGAGTATATAATATTATAGCTAATCTAGGTATCCTCTACACGCAGCGGCGCACGCATAGACGTCTAAAGGACCACTGCACTACCCGCCTTTACTTCGCAACCGCGGCGGTAAGCATCTGCGTCCGGAAGTAGCCGCCCTTCGTCTTCTCGATCACTTGCTGGTAGACCGACTGTGGCGGATGGTTCATGATCACGGTTCCCTAAAAGACGGTCACGTCAGCTTCCGAGTAAACCGATATACCGACGGTCTGCACATACATTCTTATAGTCAATCTTGGCGTCGACCCTCGTGTCCCTGATCAGATTGACGATCCACTTTTCTCCGTCATCCTGCGTCAGGTTGAGTCGCTGCGAGAGATCTCTATCAAATTAACATCCCACAAATTAGCAAATGTGTCCTGAAGTCTCCCGAGAATTTCGTAAAGGCCAACGTACTTGATATCAATCCGCTGGTGTATCCGGCAGTACGCCTCGCTGATCAGGTGCCTCGCGCACTCGACAAAAGTCTCCGACGATCCCAACAGGAAGAAATCGCTCCTCAGCACATCCTCAGCCTCGCCCAGCTTCTTCTGCGCCTCCTCAAAGTCAAAGTCCAGGTGTAGGGCGGCAATAAACTCTGTGATCGGGTCGTTGTACTCGTATAGCTCCTGTCGTACGACTCGGACCAGATCCTTGAACTGCTTCTGCTGGATAGCAGTCGCTCGGGAGCTGGCGCCGCGGTTCTTGCTCGTGATGACGGCGACGGCAAGATACCGTATGATCCATGGGCACGAAGTCTGGATTGTGTTGATGAAGTTCGGGGAGAAGAAGAGTTCCAGAATGGTGTCGCGGGCGGCGTCGTGATTGAAAAGCGGGAACAACGCCCAGTGGATCAACCAGGTGCGCTGCTGCAGCTGCGCGATGGGGCTCAGGAATGGTTTTGTGTCGATGGTTTCTTTGATCTTTTGTATCTCCTCCATCGCACCCTCCCAGTTCACTGTCAGGATTTCGCACGCGAGCTTTCCCCACGTCGCCTGGTTGACCTTATCGCTGTCGGTGGACTACATAAAAAACACACGTTTAGCCGACCGAGACCGAGACCGAGATGTCATACATAGAAGTATTCACTCACCAGAATCCTGAACGAGTACAGGATGTCCGAGGCCTGGGCGTAGCTGCCACGGCTGTAAGCACCCTGTCCGTACTTGAGTAGCGCGTCAATCATATCATCCGTAACCTATCGAAGCATCACCCCTAGATTAGCCCCCATCACGTTCACCAAAAATGCTACTCCCAAGATACTCATTCCCTACCCCGTGGTTGTCCTTCAAGAATTGCAAGTTCTGCATTTTGTCGGACCTGAAATTGCTGATGACATCTGGGTTCTCCAGCAACCCGGTTATCTTTGCGGTCTCGTCCTGCAGCGCGTTCCACTCTTGCATGACTTTCTCGCGCTTGAGCAGGAATTCCCGGGGCACGTCGAGGTCGTCCTTGCCGTGGATCTGCTTCCACAAATCCATCACGTAGTCCGTCATGTTTGTCGGTTCGAGCAGGTCGTAGGTGTTCTGCAGCAGCTCTTCGGCAGGGTATATCTGCTGCTCCCGCATGAACGCGAGCAGATGGAATATAAGATGTCGGTCGAGATACGGCATGATCTTGGGCGTCAGGTCGTACTTCCTGGCCGTCTCAATGCTGATGCCTTCGCCCGTGACGCCATCGGCGACGTCTGGGGTAGCTTCCGGGACAGCCTGCACTTCTTCTTCCGACATTTTGATCCCTTTTTTTGGTCTGTCGTCTGAAGAAAGAGGAGGGTGTAGTTCGAGGGGTTGAGGAAGAAGGGAGCGGCGGTAGCGATGTGGCGATGAAGAGGGGTGGAGATGCTGAAGCTTGGCTTATCTCCCTTGCCTGGAGGAAGGTTGATAGCAGAAGGTCGGCTGCTGGGGAAAAAATTGTTGTGTGGGTGTGAAAATTCACCAGCAACCAGATCGCCAAATCCAGCTCAATAGCCGCGCAAACGCCAATACCCGCCACCTAAGCCAGCTTCCAAGCTATTAGCTACTGCTTTTACTCACTCAACATAATCTCTGCTCAAGCAATTCATGAAATAGCTCTGCGAACCATTCTAGCAACCGCTCTAACCAGCTAGCTACATATCGACCGCTGCTGCGACGGACAAAATGCCACAAAAACAGAAATGGGAAGGGCTGTCAAATATATTGTTACATAGTAGCCTAGTATCTTTCGCCGAAACAGTTCTGACATGTCTGTATATATACTCCGTCCATCCTGTTTAGATTCGAAGCCAAAAGAGATGATGTGAGAAGGGACAACAGGAAACAAAAACGGCAAAGCCTTCTGCAGCAGTACCAAGCGGCGATATTAAGTGCACTATGGAACAAAGACAGCGAGTGTAAATATATGGAAAAGTGTAGACCAAAACACGTGTCTCCTGACGCCGACCAAAACCCCACATGACTGAATGTCGTTCTTCTCAAACTGGTTTCTAGTGAACTATAGGTGGAACCACCCCCCTGGGACGCGCGTCCCCGGGAGTGCCCCTAAGTCCATCTAGATCCGCATATATACTTCTATATTCACAGGGTCGTTGAACTCGCGCCGTTCGGTTTGATGCTCGATGCGCTGCTGCCAGGCAAGCGGTATTCGCCTTTGTGCATTGAGTCGAGGATCTCGCGTCCTTCGGGCTTCAACGTTGGGATTCCAGGCTCGTCGCCAACCACAAAGTAATTGGGGTGCCAGGCCACCTTCTCCGCCTCTCGCTCGGCGGCCTCTTTGCGTTTCTGGTCCTCGATTTCTATTTTTAGCTTCGTCGCCTGACCGTAATCCTTTGCCAGAATGGCATCAGTGACTTTCTGCCACATCTTCCTGCTCTCGTTGTCAAGCTGGTCCTCCTCGGACGGGACAAACTTGGCCGCGGGGAACAAGGGCTTGACATCGACGATAAGCTTCTTTTCCTATTGTAATGCGCGAAGCGATTAGCGGCTGGCTAGCTTCGGGCTCTAACTTCAGCTATCTCTATACAAACCTTTGAACCGGGCGCCCTGTAATAGAGTTCCGAGACCCACGATCCCTCGATCTTGCCCTTGATGTCCTTCTCTGGGACATCGCGTATCTGGGTGATTGTATCGTTCGAGGGATCGTATTTGAAGATTACACCTTCAACTCTGTATTTGGATCGGCCGAGCCACGGTTCGTCGAGGTAATGGAGGATTACTTTGAGCTTCAGCTTAGGACAAGTGATGTAGCAAATATCCTGCACAGTTATGCTCAACGCGCCTATCGGGAAGTCGTTCGTTAGTTTTGCGCTTTTGGGAGATCCAATCAAGTGCGGCATACCGGTGATGAACCCACCCAGGTGGGCAGCTGGGTGGGTCAGGTTCCAGATTTCATTGATCCTGTCATTGTGGATGTTGATGAAGATGCCGAGATTGTGGTTTCCAGGAGATACCTTGACTGTAATGAGAAATTAGTAACCCTTTTGCAAGAGATATAGACAGGGGTTTTGGTAATTTCGTACTTGAAGTTCCTGTGAATTTGGCACTTATCTGCATGAGTGTCAGCGCTACAGCGCTCTACATTACTCATTCCTCGAGATGGATCGCATTCCACACTAACCTGGTCGTATCCCTTCGCCGTAATTCCCTTCTCCTTGCACTCTACGTAGAAGGCGGATATCGGAGGATGGTGTGAGGTCTGCTCTGTCAGGAAGCAGACTCGTATCGGTTTCTGATCCGTCGATTCCTCAGGAGAAGAAGTGGAAGAGCCTGTCCGGCCGACGTCCCAGTGACACTAAAGCCGAGGTTAGGGAGTGTCTTCTAGCGATTCAAAACGGCGAGGAAACTTACCCTGAAAAACTCTCCCAGAGTCGAGTTGTATGGCTGCGGTAGCTGATTAGTAGATGCTGCGCAAGCTCTTTGGTTATGAAGTGCCGGGGTGTACCTTGCAAGGTCTGCCTTTGATAAATTTCTGCACGCGCGAATTGTTAGCGGGCTCGAAGCTACCACGGAAGTCGGGGTCGCGGGGATATCCGGCTTACCAGATCCTTCGTGAACCAAAACTTCAAGACTGCGAGACACCTTTCGAGATCGTCGTCGGAATCACCAATCCTGTGTCGCTCGTCAGCGGTGTGTACCGGTTATGAGGCAGTTGGTCTGTTGGTATATCTTACTGTACGAAGGCATCGGGACTGCGCGTGTGCGTAGAGCTGTTAGAGTCGATTTCCTTCTCACGAGACAAGGCCGAGGGTACGCAGGGAAGTCCTTACTAGTCCAGATAGTTCCAGTACTCGAGATTTGGAATCGGCTCCATCAAGTTTGCCGGCAGGGAAAACCGGACGCTCGCAAGATCAGCGACCCCTAGGAACCTGCGCAGGTGACCGAAAAGGCCGCGGGGTCAGTTATTTCCCGCAAACTCGCAAGAATAGTGCTGAAGCTCGGCTTCATGAGGGGCTTACTTTTTGAGGATGCTGATGAGGGTGGTGATCTTTCCCTTCGTCTCGGTATCCTGGGGTAAGCTGCCCGGCGTGGTTGGGCGAGACGCAGGATTTGAGCCGGAGGGCGAGCCGGTGGCGGACATCGTATCGTGCTGTTCGAGTATCCGCTGCTCTGAAAGATGCTGTTGGAATCCGAGATCCCTTTCGGGCGCTGGGTGTGTGTTTTGTGGAAGAGTTGCTGGCTTGAAGTCAAGGGGATATTTTGCGTGTATGATCGGAAGGCCCCGAGGTGACGAAGCAGAGTTTTGGCACAAGTTGGGGAAGCTTGCAGCTTTCGGATTTGGCGAGACGGAAAGCTGCCTGCGAGCACACACTGCTGGTCAGACAGGAAGAAGCCGGAAGACGACAGGATATCGTACGGATACGTACTCGAGAGAGATCTCAGGGTGATGTCTGCTGCGAGAGGAGAGGAAGATTGTTGGGCGCCCCCTGGTTGGCTGGCTGGCTGACTTGCTTGCTTTGCTTGCTTGCTTGCTTGTGAGTGCTTGATTTGACGGGAGAGGCTCCGGGCGATGCAATGACGTTCTTGGCAAATCAGAGTGCCTGGGACGAATGCACGACAGGGTTAATTTTCCGATGCGACAGAGAGACAGCGGTGGAGACCGGGAGCTTGGGAATGCGGCGAGTATGTATACGTATATAGCGGGTACGGCGGGAGGTCGAGAAAGTCGAGATGGACGAAGGGCAGCGGTGGAAGTGGGATGTAGACGTGTAGAATCGATGGATGGATCTAGTGGATGGAGTGTCCGCAAGGACGCCTTTTTTTACGATCACACCGGTTTCAAAAGCGTAGCAGCAGCAGGCTCTCCGCCGTCCAGCGGCCGCCTGTTCCTCATCCGTAGCCCGTCCGCCAGCGACATCGTCACCTGCAGGCCCAGCGCCCGGCTCTCGAGCCCCGCGAGACAGGGTCGAAGAGCGGATTTCTGCCTGGCCTGGAGGTGCGTCCAGTTCCTGCGACCCTTCACCTCCCAGCTGATATATCGGTGTCTGACATGCAAGGCGGGCAGGGCAATGGCGGTGAAGGAAGCACGCACATGGCACTTTTGGCCCGGCCACATGGGCCCAGCACCGGCTTCCCATTTGCTGGACAGCCGACGACGTACGAATGAATGAACGGACGAACGAAGGACTCAAATCTCCCACCATCCCAACAGGAAGATCGAGTTCGCCATCCTTTCTTTCCGCTGGGTCGATCGATGCAGCCAGCGAGCTCGGTCGCCGTCGTGGAAAGAATTCCTCGGCTTGCCTTTCGGAGGCGAAGGTGACAGTGCTGCTGCATTCGGCATTACCTGCTTAGTTGAGCTTGCTCCAGCGCCTCGATTTCAAACTGGCAGGGGCTAATATCACCTGGAGATCCGATAACGACCGCGCCTGGACATTCTCCGGATGCGAAGGCTGGCTGCAGGCTCACTCTGAGTGCAGGCAGGACTGCAGGCAGGCAGCACGGCACAGCACCTTCAACTTCGCAATCGTCGTGCTATTATATAAGTCTGTATTATTCGGGGGACGGGTCGCTGCTATGCCTTCTAAGCATTATATAAGAGTTGGTGGACCGGATTGAAATTATACCATAAGCCGCATGAGGTGAGAGGAATGAGGGAGCGACCTCGCCCTTGGCTACATTGGCCAGCTCTTGGTCCCGGACGGACAGAAATATTTCCGCATCTTCATGTTGCCTTCTTCCGATCGGAGATGTTCCAGCCATCTTCCAATCCCGGAAAGCTACACGCGACAGTCGAAAGGTCGACTCTCTCTCTTGGTAGCGATAACGAATAGTTTTTTCTTTCTTCGTATTTTTATACACTCCGGAAGCACCTCTCCAAGATAATAACAATAAAAAAAAATCCATTATATACAGACGTTACGTTTGATGGAATCTTCAAAGACGAAAAACACGACAAAGGGAAAGTGGCTCGAAGACGGACGGTACGATAAAGTAAAAGACTAAGTTTGGGCGAGAGGGGCAGCTTTCGTTCCCTTGGGTTTCAATGTTGATATGTGTAACTTTCTTTTTTGATGGGAGGGTGTTATCCCGCGGATGTAAATGCCCCTCTGCCGGCGTATATCCCAGCAAGATGGAGATGATGTCCCTTACTTGCTCTGAACCATACCCGGTCCCTTGTAGCCCTCTGCCGAGAAACCGGTGATGGGCTCGGATTTCTGCTCCTTCAGGTACTCGTTGGACATTTCTTGCCACTCCTTGGTCATGGTCTTCGGAGGCGCTCCCGCCGTGAGCGCGTGGCCGCCGACGAAGACCAATCCCGTCAGGAGAACGACTCCGATGGTGCCCTTGAAGACGTACCAGTTCTCACCGGGTGGATCACCTCTGCGGGGGCCATGGGGACCAAACGCAATCCAGTAAGCTGTAGATGGACACCCATCGTGTTAGCGAGTCGTTGCAGATTGGATGTTTGATATTGATATCGATCTTGATATCTGAGAATAGTATGTTATATGTGGGGTTGTACGCACAGGCCTTCTTTTCTTGCATCGTAAGTTCAGCCCAGGAGCCCTTCATTCTATCCCTTAACGCCATCCAGAGCTCGGCCTGCTCCTGAGGCGGCATGTTCTCCCATCTCTTCTCAATATCCGCGAGCATCGGGGCGGACACGGCGTGTCCCGGAACCGTCGAGGCCTCGCGTTTGGCCAGGCATTGGGGCACCGCAGCGACGGATCGAGGAACGACAGCAACGGATCGAGGAGACGCGAGTCGGAGGAGACCCGAAGCGGCGGGTCTGGCTCGGAGGAGGGACATGGTGGATCGAGGAGAAGCGGCAAGAGCGGAGATTTATCGGCGGGCGGGGTAGCGGGTGGTCTAGCAGGCTCTGGCCGAGGCGGCGGGGCAATTGGCGGGAACCCAGGCCGGAATGCGGTTGGGATGCAGGAGGCAAGCCGGTCCGGACGGGTATCGTCGTTTCCGTCGTTCTGTCGTGGGCCGTCGTCGTCGTCGGAAGAGTTGAGGTTTCTGGAGGTCGTGAGCGGTTGTCGTTGTTTCAAGGGCGTTTTTTTCTTCCCTTCCTGTTTTGGGCCCGCCGTCATTTTCGGTTTCGGCTAGCAAGACCACATCGCTCATGCCACCCAGCCAAATGCCAGCCTGCCAGCCTGCCAGCCTGCCCGTTGTCGAAGGAAGGCCAGTCAAACTTGGCGAGTAAGTCCGGATCACACCACTTTCCTCTGATGCCGAAGAGCACTGGTGCTAATGGCGATGGCGGTCCGCGATATATGTGTAGTTGGCTACAGACGCTGTCGTCCTCAGGTACATGTGCAATGTACCTGATGTCTGTACATTTACGCGCATCGCATAGTGCTGAAACTGCAACCTGCGCCAGCCCAGCCAGTGCACGGGAGATGTCAGGTCCTGCAGCAAGCGTCGCGTCCGCGGCTGTGTGACAGATGAGGATGCTGCCGCATGGACATGCGGCTCGCCTGTTGGCCGTTTCCATCTGATTACGTGCTTTCGTGCGAAGACTTGATGGACGCCGGCTGGCTGGCTGGCTGGATCACGGTCTCGACTTCCGTCGTCATCGTCACTAACAGACATGCTGCACGGGAACCAAAGCGCCCACGGGCACTACCGGTCCGAGGTTGGATGGATGGAGCCAGCTGGAATATTGGAGCTCGACCGTTGTTCCTTTCGCCCAGAGCTCCAGCTAAGCCTCTCGAACAAAAAACCAAGACTTTCGCTCTGTCGGGTTCTGCATTCCGGCCGGCGAGCATTTACGATAATCGCTCACCAAATCAGATGGTTAGAAAAAACGAAACGACGTGGGAGTCGTGGATCACAGTTGCTCTTTTCAAGCTGGCTTTGTTTTTTGAATTCTTACTCTCCCGTTGCAGAGTATCGTCGCCCGCCCTTGCGGAAGAAGCTCGAGCTTGAGCTCGGGCCAAGGCAGAGGCGGATTATATAACTCTCGACGCCATTTATCTTCATACGTAGTAGCAATGTACCAAGGAGGTGCCAGGCCTCCCGAAGCCAGCCGCTGCATGCCCAGTCTCCGGATTCCGACTGGCCACAAACCGCTCATATAATACATTACATGTCCATTCTCCCATAAACCACGCCCGCAGCATGCAGCGGGGACTCACCGCGCGATGGACTGACCCGACGTGGAGAAAATTGCCGTTTGCAATGGCAGGTTGGGGGCCGCTCCGAGAGGGCGCCGAGGACCGTTCTCTTTTGCCTGCCGCCAGCTCTTGAGCCATATGTATGCAGGAGCACGGCAATGTGACCTGATTGATGTTATATAATCAAAATGACTGATGCAATCGTATCTGGCCGAGGGAGGCGAGGACCACAGTGACGACGGCGAGTGTCACAGTGCGTCTCCGTCTTAAAAGTTAAAATTTTCTGCTCTCGTCTGCGGTGCCGTCTGATTTGCAGGCCGTATAAATCCTTTCCGATCCGCCCCTCCCTGACGTCGGTCCTCCCCTCTTTCAATTTCCCCCCGCCTCAAACTCTCCTGCTACCAACACCCGCAAGTCCACCAAGAGACTCCCATCGTTGTATTCTTCCCATTGGCAAGGAACTCGCATCCAAAGCCGGACGCTCTCGCTTCAGTCGCAATCGCATTTGTAGGTGCTCGTTCGTTCTGTCCTACGTGTCTCTGATCTGTGCAGCCCCGCGTTTGGTGGGATGTCTCGCATGGTGGGGCAGCGAGAAAGGTTAATTCTGTTGGGCTCACAAAAGTCGCTCCAACAACCACAGACAGATTGTTCAATCCATCACGACAATTCAAAATGGTCACCAAGGTTGGCATTAACGGATTTGGCCGTATCGGCCGTATCGTAAGTTGCCCCGCTGTGGCAGAATTTTTTTTTGGTGACACGGGGGGCATGCTCTTGCTAACCTATCGCGTCTCCAGGTCTTCCGGAATGCGTACGTCTCATATAAATATCTAGCTAGCTGAATTGAAAACTGTTCCAGCTTGATGCCTAACGTGCCTTTCCTTTCCCAGTCTCGAGCATCCAGAAATCCAAGTGGTTGCCGTGAACGATCCGTTCATTCCTCTGGATTATGCTGTTAGTAGCGGCCTGACTACGCCCTCCCTCACAGCAGAACTGGGAACTAACATGCCGTTGGGAACGTAGGTCTACATGCTCAAGTACGACTCCGTCCACGGACCGTTCAAGGGAGAAATCACGACCGAGGGCAAGAACCTTGTTGTCAATGGCAAGAAGATCATGTTCTACGCCGAAAAGGACCCGGCCAACATCCCATGGTCGGATACCGGAGCATACTACATCGTTGAGTCCACCGGTGTGTTCACCACCAAGGAGAAGGCCAGCGCCCACTTGAAGGGTGGTGCCAAGAAGGTCATCATTTCCGCCCCATCTGCGGATGCCCCCATGTTCGTCTGCGGTGTCAACCTGGACAAATACACCAAGGATGTCGACGTTCTATCCAATGCTTCTTGCACGACCAACTGCTTGGCCCCTCTCGCCAAAGTTATCCACGATAACGTAAGCACGATCAATATCCCTCCTGCATTCTGATAATCTGAACCTCGCTGATGCCTTTCGATCCTTGAAGTTTGGAATCAAAGAGGGTCTGATGACCACTGTCCACTCCTACACCGCCACCCAGAAGACCGTCGACGGCCCTTCAGGGAAGGACTGGCGTGGTGGCCGTACCGCTGCCACAAACATCATCCCATCTTCGACTGGTGCGGCCAAGGCCGTCGGAAAGGTCATCCCATCCTTGAACGGCAAATTGACCGGCATGTCCTTCCGTGTCCCTACTCCCAACGTCTCCGTTGTCGACCTCACCTGCAGCCTGGAGAAGCCTGCAACCTACGACCAGATCGTAGAAACCATCAAGAAGGCCGCCGACGGTGAGCTCAAGGGTATCTTGGCCTACACCGCCGACGATATCGTCTCTACTGACATGATTGGCAACAATGCCTCCAGCATCTTTGATATCAAGGCTGGTATTGCCCTCAACGACACTTTCGTCAAGCTGGTTGCCTGGTATGACAACGAATGGGGCTACTCCCGCCGCTGCCTGGATCTCATCGACTACATTGCCAAGATCGACCAGCAGTAAGCGCAGGATTTTACGCATTCGTAATGTAGGCCTCGATCGTTTGCCTTTACTTGCTCGTTCTCTCTTGGTGACTCGGAAAAAAAAAAGATAAAAGCGGGATTATAAAGACGTTTCATTCTCTTTGAATTCGGTCCTACGTTCTGTTCATTGTTCTCATTGGAGGGTTACGGATCGATGCGTTGCTTGGTGGCAGTCCGTAAACGCCCGATTGCTTGTTGGAGGCCCGAGCGTCCTGTACGTAATGAAACCGTAAATTCAGATTCTCCCGTCATGACCTATCGTACATATAGAATTTAAACGTAACAGTTGCATAATGCCGCCCTTTATCAACCTGCGCCTTCCGAATAAGAATCCCGAATGAGAAAATATCGAACGAACCATAATGCGAAATAGAAAAACCCCGCTGAACTAGCTATCAAATCCTAAACAGTTTTATGTGTCTTCTGCACGTATTTGCCGCCTCGCATGCACTCGTCGTAAACCTTGAACGCCTTTTCACGATATCTCCTCTCCGAGTCTACCTTCTGCTCCTCCAGCTGCTGGGTATCGAGAAACTCGCTCGTCCAGAAATGCTTGATCTCTTCTGCCTTCTCATGCTGCGCCTTGTGCTTTCCGAACTTCAACGCCTGCTCTGACTTCTTCGTGTTAACTCTCCATTGCTTGTAATCCTCGTGTTGTTGCATCAACTCTTCTTCCTCTGCATCGGGCTGGGATGAATCCTGCGCGCTGAACTTTGGCGCCTGGTAAGCCTGTGGAGGCTGCCACATCTCCTCAAACTTGCCGCTGGCGAGATCCTTGCAACATGCCTTGACGCAGGTTGGCAGGCACGCCTTTCTGGCCTTGTCGCGCACGACCTCTGTGTATGCGAAGTCTACTCCGTCGTTCTTATCTGGATCGATCCGGTAGTTCGAGATCGTAAAGGGATCCGAGTTCGTTTTGTTTCCCGGTCTGGTGCGTACCCTCTTTCGGGGGTCGCGGCCCGGGAAGAGCGGTTTCTGCCGCTTGTGTGAGTCGGTACGTGGCATTGCGCGTAGCTTTACAATCTCCCGCATCCTGTACATCTCGGCTCGCATCGCGGCGAGTGGCTTTGGCTGATAGGTGGGTCCCTGCGCTTCAGCGTAAACCTCTGCCGCCTCTTTTAAATTAACTACGTCTTCCTCTGTCCATTTAAACAGGTGTGAGACATCTTGACGCTGGACGCGGGGTGGAAACTTGTCGCCTTGTTCCCCTTCAGCTGCAAATGTGGATAACAGGTATGCGGTTCGTGGGGCGATATGGACGCCGTCCTCTTCCTTGATTCCCTCTGATGGTAGGCGGGTATTTGGCTCCGCGATTTCTTGGAGCGCGCTCCTGTTCTCGTCGAGAGCAGACGGGTGGACCGGGCTGGTTACTGGCTCGGCCTTGACGGCAGATGTATCTCCATCAACCGGGCTTTCGGGATGCGGTGTCCCTCCAGCAACCTTGTCCAGGTCGAGGGTCCTATCCTCGCCGATGTATTGTCTGTTGTAGCCGTATTTGTCGTAGGAGCCTAGCTCTTGTGAAGGAAGAGGCTCATTCTTGATACGAGTCGGCAATTTCTTCTCCGTCTGAGGCATTGATTCTTTCGCATCTTGGCTGGACGCAGGCACGTTGGGGCCAACATAGATGCTGGGATGAAGAACGGCTAGGGTCTCGGGCCCAGGTTGTCTCATGACCGCCTTTGAGGTTGGCGAGAAGTTGGCTAGGGCGCTTTCGGGCTCCTCATTTTTACCCGTGTAGTCCTCCTCGCCGGGGATAGCTTCGAGCGCGTAAAAGTTGTTATGTAAGGGTGGCATGTCAAAAATCGGCTTCGGAGGTGGTAAAATGTGGGATGCAGTAGTTTCAGATAGTCGCGCCAGTGGGCCATCAAAGTCTGGCCATTTGCTGCGGCCGGGAAAGTCGTATAAATCTGATCTTCTGGCCTTGCCATGGTTGACCAAGTAATCCATCCAGTTATCTACCATCTCGCTTCGCGCTTCATGGGATTTCTGGGCTTTGGCGACCTCCTTCCTGATTCTATCAAGGGATTGGCAGATCAACTTGAGCAGCTGTTGGTCCTTCTTTTGCTTCGCTTCAAATGTCGTGACTTTGGCTCGTTCTAACTTGAGCTCCTTCAATTTGGCTTGGAATTCTTTCTCTCGCCGCTCGTTTTTCTCTTCAGCTTTCTTCAGGGCGTCAGACTGCTTGTCTCGGGAAAGTTGGGTGTGCGCAACTAGCTCTCTCGATTTGAGGGCGAAAGCCCTAAACTTATCGAGTTGAGTGGCCTTGACGTATTCTTCGCCATTGATGTAGGTTCCCGATGGTGAATGAACGAGGCTGTGAGAAGCCTGGGGGAGGCCAGTTGCGTCGGTCGACCTGGAAAGACAATGCCATGTTAATCAAAGCCGAGACATATCGTACAAGAGCGGGGTGTATAATCGCGACGTACGGGTCTGTTGAGGCGGCTCTATCCTGGCGTCCGGCCTGCCGGCATTGGGTCAGCGAAGGCTCAATCGAAGACACGTCTTTGGCTGGTTGCGAACCTCGGCTATTCCAGCATCAAGGGCTGGCTCTTTCTTTTCAGGTTTTTCTTGTTTCTGGTCGAGATTGTTCGCTCCGGTGCTAAGGTACAGCCGTTTTTCAAGCTTGACGAAAGCCTCGTTGGCGCATTTCTCCTTCGTATCGAAACTCCGCTCTCTTTCGACGAGCCTCTGTTCTCTCCGTTTGAGACTATCCTCTCTCTCCGTGACTTTCTCCTCTCTTTCTGTGACTTTCTTCGTTCTCCCTTCGAGGTCCATCGCTTCCCGGTAGAGGCTTTTTTGCTTGACCGAGATTGCCTCTATTGATGATCGTTAGCACACAATCGGATTGACAAAGGCTCCAGCCACTCGACTTACCTCTCGCCTTAGCCACCTCCTGCGCGAGGGCGTCGAACTGCTTCTGGATGGGGTCCGTCATCGCTGTTGGAGATGCGCCAGCGATTGGCGGTATGGGTTTTGGAGTTCAATTCTGAGCGGGGGTCTGGTGTGTGTTCAGTGATGAAGCATGATGTTGTGGTGAAGCGCGGTGTGTTCGTGTTCTCGTGGTGTCGTGTCGCGGGGTTGCGGTTGACGCGCACAATCAATTAGCCAATTCGGTTTTGTGGCGCGTGTTTTGGGCCGACGCGTTGGCTTGTTGTGGCATCGGCCCAGCTCGGCGGGTTGCCTCAAAGCTTCAAAGGCGATCATGTTCTCGCCCCCCGCCTAATGTAGCTTCCCCCTCAACTTCATCCCGGAGGTGTCAGACATCCTAGCTGCCCTGATACGGCCCTCCCCTCGAACATCTATCCGCCGACGATATGGCAAAGCGGCGACGCCTCTCCGACTCGGGCTCGGACCCAGCCACACGCACTCACGCCGCCGAGCGTGGTGAACGTGGTGAACGTGGAAACAAACGGCGATTTTTTGGCAAGTCGCCTCTTTTGGACCTCCCTCAAGAACTCGTCCTTCGCATCCTCGACTTCCTCCCCGTACAGTCGCTCCTCACTGTCTCTCGGACCTCCCGCAAGCTGCACACCCTGGCATCCGACCCGCAACTATGGAAGTCCAAGTTCCGATCCAAGTTTGTTCATCCCAGGCTCCAGCGGCGAGCTCGGCTGGGTCTTCCAGTTACCTTGGGGTACCAGGGAATCCCCAATTCCATATCAGCAAAGGACTGGAAGCTCTGGCTGGACGACCATGTCCTGATCGAAGAAGAAAGGGACTTGGTCGCCCGCTCTCTCGCCCCATCGAAGCAGGCAGTCGCCGCTTCCCGGAGATCACGAGGTGGTCCACCTGTACCGCTCAAGCCTCCGCGGCTTGATTGGAAGGGTAAATTCCGACTGCGGTCAAACTGGGAACGGGGTACTGCTCGCTCGTATGATCTGAACCTATTGGCGCTGGCTCCTCCCTCGGAGGCTGCCTGGCCTGGCGGGAGGGAGTCGAAGCCCCAGTATCCTCCCATCTTGGGATGCTTCTATCAGGTAAGTGCGAAAACATGTCCGCCGCGGCCCGTTTCATCCTATATCGTTTTGCTAAGTCTACTGTAGGGCTACTTCATCTCAGCTGATCCCCAAAACGGCATCCGAGTGTTCACTTGTGGAGACCTAGCGGGCAGTGGGTGTCAGGAAATCGCCCGACGGCCCGCCTCCTTGGGCATCCCGACCTGCCTCAAGGCGGAGGAAAGTCTTTCCAACGACACCTCAGGCAAACAGCTCAAAACTCGAGGTATCGATTTTGTGGTTGGCTATCACAACTCGAGCTTTGCCATCTGCCATTTTGACCCGACCTCGCGCCTCCTTTCAGAAAAGTACATCCATAGAAGATTCAAGGATGACGAAAGAATCGAACTCTCCGCGTTCTGTTTCCCGTATCTGGTCACCATCACGAGCCTTAATCAATGCTCCATCATGGGCTTCCACAGTTCCTTGGTAGAAACAACGCAGGGTGATTCCGATTCAAAGTACGAGCTCCCTCCGCCTAGCCAGCCTTTTCTTCCACCAACTAGCGTTGCGTCGCTGGAGGTTGATGAGGCGTGGTTTCCCACTTGCATCTCATTCCGCAGAGATGCAGCTACCGGCGATATAATTGCGTCCGTTGTATTTTCTATCAGAAGCATAGTTGTCGGGGCCTCTATTACAGTCCAGGAATTTCACCTAGCGCCGGACACCCCACACCTTCGAAAAAGCCAAGTAGCTAGCCCACCATTGCACGATGCTCTAGATCAGGCCTTTTTTGGCAGGATCGCCTCCATAGCTTTCACAACTCCTACCTGCGTCTCCTACCGATATCCATATATCATGACATCGCATGCGGACAATACCATCGTACTATACTCGCTTTCCTCCGACGCAGAGGGCAAGCTCATGATAGAATCGGGGTACAAACTTTGGGGTCACAATGCGTCCGTCATGACTGTGGAAGTTGGTTTGAAAAAAGCAGTCAGCGTTGATCGTCGAGGGGAAGTCCGAGTCTGGGATTTGGCTAGTCGGAATGAGAGAAGATTTGGCAGAGACGGGAGCGTCAGAGTAATAGGATCTGGCGATCCACTCTTTTTGAACCTAGACGGCAAGCAGGGCGTCCAGACCGAAAGATGCTCGGTGGGATTCGGCGATGAAGGAATTGTTGTGATGGAGAAAGTTAAGGATTTGGACACTTCGACATTGGACTTCCGGTTGGTTGTTTACGATTTTACTTGATATGAGAAGATGCATGGATATTACAAGTCCACTAGAGTAATTTTGATGCAGATGAAAGGATCAGACAACCCAGAAAGATTCAAGCCGCTAGAACAAAAAAATGCTATGCCTATAAAAGCTCACATCAGTTTTGAGGGCAAAACTACCTTGTCCAATAATGGTAACATGCAAAAAACAAGGGGGAAAAATATCATGGTTTCATCCAAAAGATAGATTGCAGAAAGGAAGCGGTCCCGATAGAGGAGCCTGCTGAACTTCTCGAGCCGCGGATACACAAATGGGGAATCCGATATTCTCGGACTCAAGGCTTTTCCCACGGTCGAATGCGCGGTCTGAAAAGATACCTATATATGCTGTAACATGCAATCTTGTTCCCCCTACTGGTCATTGATCTGAGCCAGCGCCTGCCTGCACCTCTCTCTGAGGTCAAGGCTCATGTTCACGCTCGCCGGCCCCGTGCGAATGACCTCGCCCTCCGAATTTCTTACAGTGCTGATCTCACCGATCCCGATTGCAACCCGCTCGGCGATTCCCCTACCGCCACTACTCCCATTTCTTCTGCCCCGCTCCTGCGGATCGCCAACACCACCGCTCTTCAGCCACTCGAGCTTGTCGACGTATTTGTACTCCCTAAGCTTTTGGACCCGGCGCGTGAAATCGGCATTGTTTCCGCCGTTCTCCTTCCACGTCAAGTTGATGGCCAACCAGCTCAGTCCTATCCTGATTTGATCGACCTGCATCTCGAAGAGCTTGATGAGTTCATGAAATAGCGAGGACTGCTCAATGAGCGTTGACCGGTGTTCCGCGCACGCGCCAATATGCACAAGCACGTATATTATGGCTAATACAATCTTCTCCCCAGGTTTCGATCTGAGTTTCTCCGTAAGGACGTCGTAGAACGGAGTTCTGAATACCGACGGCGTCATATTTGTTGGAGACATGCTTTTGGTTTCGGCATGTGCCAGTTCACGGGATGTAACCGCTGTCGAATAGCCAGGCATGTCCTTGGTATCTCTCAGGATTTGTCTAAACGTCGAAGTGGCATTGGGGCCGGCCATTATGTTGCGGAAAAAATCCAGAGCCTGCTCCTGAAACTCCTGGAGTGCCTTTTGCCGCTGGTCTTCAGGTCTCGGGGGTTTGTAGTTTGTTGTTAGGCGATCTAGTACCCTATCCGAGAATTCGATTCTATGACTTTCAAGCAGCTGTCGTGCCTCGTTCGAATAGTCGACATTGTTAGAATCGCTGCTGTATTTCGATGACTGGTCCTCGATGGCCACCTGTTCCAAGAGCCAGGTTGTCCCAAAAGCGGAGAGACAGCTGGAGATGATGCCCTCATCTTGCTTCAAGACCAGATGCTTTAGGGCCCAGATGGCATTCAGGCGTAGAGCTTCTTTGTTGCTGTCGAATTCTCCGATAGGGAAGCCTTCCCGGTTGTACGCGCACACGTTTCCATCGCCGAAACGGACGAGCTTCCCCAGTGCCTTCACGATGCCCTTCTCTTCTAAACCCTTTCGCAGCGGACTAAACTCCATCACGAGATTGCACAAAGCAGCTGTGGCCGCAATCTGGACCTCGACGGATCGATGGGAAAGCAACTTGAAAAGTGGTTCGGACACCGTCCAGTCAATGAGAGATGTGCTCAGTACGTTGACCGATCTGGACAGCGACCTGACGACATTGGTCGCGGCAACAAGCGCGGACACCGGGTTGCCTGTGCGGGATGTCTCCGGGACAGTGAACGATGGATTTGAGTCGTTCTCAGTTGTGGTCGCGGGTTGTTGGGGCGATACACTATCGTCGTGCGCTTCTCCCATCTCCATCTCGATGTCGGTCAACTCGGCAGCTTCGGATGATGGCTCTGGGGTCAGGCTACCAACCACGTAAGCCAGTGCACCACTTTCGATGATCTTCTTCCGGTAATCATCCTCAAAGAGAGCTATTGCAGCCAAGGCCCTGAGGGTACCTTCTCGGACTTTGAGGTGATGAGCTCGCACTTTCTCGTCCCACAGCATATCATGGCATTCGAAAATTGACCCATCGTTATCACTAGATTTGGGTATTGCGTCAAAGGTCCGTTTCAGCATGCCAGTGAGTCTCTTGACCGCCCCCGCCTCAACAGCTGCGGCTTGTAGGCGTTGATTGTCCGTGAGAAGAGTCGCGAGAATCGCGGGAGCTTGTTCCCGGACCGCCCATTCGGCTTCTTGAGCCTGGAAGTTGACATCGTACGCTTTGGTGTAGGTAACAGCACCGGTGTCTAATTCATCCAGGTATTTGACCAGCATGGGAACGATCAATAGCCCAATTTTCTTTACTTTCCGCTTGGAAACACAGCCCGTCTGGACCAGGTCTGTGAGGAGACTGATGGCCGCTAGCCTCGTCGATGAGTTCTTTTCTTGGCGTATGTAGTTGATCAGCCATTGGATAAATGGTGATTCTGGGTCGTTCTCTTTCTCGCCGACGAACCGAAGATGTGATATTTGGGGGATTTTGGCTCGTTCACTGTCGAGAGAGTGCTCCGGAGGCGGATAAGAGCCCGAGGGATGTAAAGAGTTTCCAGATGATCCTGCCCTGTTCTGCGTATGCCGCTCGGCGTTTGGAGACAAGGGCGGGAAGTCTTGGCCAGCATAGTGGTAACCGCTAGACAATGCGTTCCCACCTTGTGAATCCTCTGACGGCTTGGAGTCTCTCCATAAGGGCGCTTGTCTAGGAGCTTCTGGTGGCGCTTCTTCGCCTAGTAGATCCGTGATACAACTAGCAAACAGAAACTCGTCTGATCTGAACTTGCTTCCCCGTACGGTTAACGCGACGGCCTCGAACAAAGCCGCGATGTGGCTCGTTGGCGGCATAGGTATATGCTCCAGAGCGGATAGCCTCTCGAACGTTCTTCCCAGGTCCCTCCGCTGATACCGCAGAGATACAGTGCTAGAGCTCTTGGACAGCGAGCTTAGTTCCGTGATTGGCCGCTCGCTTCTCAGAACCCCGCTGCCCTTCCCTGCACGGGCGGTTTCGACGGCTTTGACGACCCTCGCGACCAGTTTGACCAGAGCGGCCAGGATTCCGGCTTCGACGATGGAGTCTTGCCACCGACTGTCTCCTGGCAGACATGTTTTCGATATCAAGAGAGTCGCTTGGTACGACGCGAAGTCACGGTTAGGTGACGAGTTATTGAGCACGTTGGATATCGAGGGCAGAGTCGAATGATGGTTCCGGATGATGGATATCACGTCGAGGTTTTGGGCGACTGTTGGGAGGGATAGGATGCAATTGAGAGTTCGCAAGGTCGCCTCGAGAAGTGGAACGTGTGACGATTGAGAGTCCAGCAGATTGAAGAGCACGGGCACCAGGCGTTCGACTTGGTCAACGCTCAGAAAGACCGAGCCACCTTTGATCGCAGGTCAGCGGATTGTGCTCTTGAGTCCGTGTTCGGGGCGGGCTGGCACGGCTTCGGCTTACCTCGCGCAAGACTCCCAAGAATGATGACAATGTCCGTCTGGACCTCAAGCGCCGACTTGTTCCTCGCGTGCCGATGGCCGGGCTCATCTTCCTCCAGGATAACAATTAAAGTATCCACCAGGCCTTCCCGGGCGTACTCCAGCTTCAACTCATCGTGGCCGAGAATGATGTGCTTGAGCGAGTGCACGGCCTCCCGCCTCGTGTCCGGGGCACGAACAGCGCCGATTACCTGCGAGCCGGTCGGCTGGGTTCCCAGGGCCATTATGCAATAATGTATTCCAAGCACAGATCAGGATCGAGACGCGGAGGTGACTGGAAGAGGTGATACGATGGCGGGGATGCAGCCAGAGCGCGGAATCGTGTCGCGGCGTAGGTTTTTGTCGGTGGCCGGCGGCTGTTGATGAAGGAATCGAAACTTGCAGAACAGGCGGCCGGGCTGGATGTCGTGTTGTTGCGGCCCCGTCACAGGCAAGCAAGTGCGCTTCACAGGCTCAAGCTCGAATCAACCTCTCCCCGTCGGCCAGGCATCCTCTCTCCAATGCAATCGACCAAAAAAGACGTCGCGGGGACTCGAAGGTCCGGTGGAGGAGCTTCTGGGCTAGCACAAAGGCAAGTCGGCTCTGTCCTGCGGTGGAGAAGCTACCTCGCTGATGGGTTTTTGACAATTGCACAGGCCGCATTGTATTTGCATGCATGGATCTCGAGTCCTTGCAAGACTACTGCTACCTCGCAAACGATGAGCCTGCCGCAGAGCCTCACAAAAACGGAGTCTGCTCCCACAGAACAAGCCGTCCCAGCAGGGGAGACTCCTATATTTAAGACACAATCCTATATGTCAGCATACCGCTATCTGCGGAACAAGCCAGGCGCCGTCTCGAGGGGAGATGCGGCCGGATTACGGAATGCATTCGATATCGTCTGGCTGCTAAACATAGGGCTTTTGCAAGCCTTGTTGAAGAGCTCCACCTTGCAGGAGGTTGGCTGCTTGGAAGTCTTGCTATACGCGGCAAGCCGGTGGCGTCAGCTCTCAACGGGCCAGAAGTTCGGTGGAGCACTTCTGAACCGCTCCTCCCCACCTCCATAGCGGTACTCGACGATATCAAAGACAATCGACCATGCCCACAAGAGCAGGAATCTGAGTTCTTAAGTAAGTGGTTATCAATCGCTTCTCTTCGGGCATGGAATACGCAATCCAGAAGGACGGCGCCAGTCGCAACTAAGCTGATTCCGCCTGTTGGTGCTGCAACGTTCTACGTCCAATGCTGCCGATTGGCTCCGGCTCCGTGGGACGAAAATGCGCGGTGTCGGCCAAGTTAAAGCACTCAGTCTACTACAGGGATAGGCGATAACTAACTTTGAAGCTTAGCTCTTCCGCTGGGGCCTCCGGCCCCTCCACCTATATCTTGGGAAAATCTCGCAGTTCGAAACTTTTTTTTTTCTATAATCCATTAGTGGCTGATGCCTGGCAAAAAAAGGTAATTTATTGCATGCATAGGAGACTAACTACGAGGTGCCGCTGATATGTCAGTACATGTACCACCACTAAGACAGCCCCTCGAGAGCAACTAGCACATCTCCCAAGTCTTTCTTGTCTGCCTGGTACACGTTTCCTTGATTTCTTCAATCGTTCATCTGCGGTGACTGGTAAAAAATTTTCTCTCTTCTTCCCTCCCCCCCAATATCAGCTGGTTCGCTCTAAACTACAAGCTGCGTGATCGCCTTTGGAGCTCCCGGTTCTTCTGAAAGGTTTTGGCTCACCCGCTGCCGCCGGCCCGTTTTCTACCCAAGCGGCAGAAGCCAATCGAACCTTGGTCTCAGATCCAGACGACCAAGCTTCGAAAGCAAATCGTCTTCCGACAAACGACCTTTGACAGCAAGAGGTCTGCGGTGGACGATTCTTCAGCTGCTCGCGTGCTTGCTCAAAAGCAGGTCAAGAAAGTTGGAGGCCTGGTCGTATAAATAGCTCGCTTGCCCCTCCCCACCATCGGCCCAACCTCACGTCGACGCAGCTGCTCGACCATCCGATCTCCGGCCCACGGCAATCCCGCTAGCTCCCGATCATCGTGTCCAGGTTTTCTCCGGGTCACGCATGAAAAGAAGGAAGGAACGGCGTCGTTGCTCAAGCTCAAGCCGTTTCGCCTCTTTACGTCGCTTCGAACCGATATCGCGCGAACCCTAACCGACCCCGCGACATCGGTGCGATAAGATTGGCATTCATATCCGTATACTTGCATAAGTATATGTAACAATCTCTAGCATCGCCGCAGCAGCAACCGGAAGGGGACAGCAGGGCGGCAGCTGCAGTTTGAGCAGCTCGCAGAGCGCCGAGATTCCTCTACCGTATTTCACCATCCTATAGGCATAGGATGGCATGGGCGCTGCCATAGACAGCTTAGCGGATATCGTGTCTCTCGCAAACTCGATGAGACTGTGCATCTCCCCATTGGAAGGGTCCTGATAGCTAGCTATTACCGCCCCCCGGAACAGCACTGGGGTAGGAGATGAACCAGCTCGCACCTTGACGGGCTCCTGTTATCTCGGTTGCTTTCGTCCAGACTTTCTTTAAGCTGCCTGCTCGAGGAGATCTCTGCGCTTCTCTCTCGACGTCTCGCCTGATCTTCGGCGGGCATTCTCCTTTGTCGTTTCCCCGCGACTCTCTCTCAATTGCGGTTATTTTTGACGGAATTGCTGCTGGAGCTGCGGCCCAGCAATCTTCGCCCCAAGCATGCAAAGCGTCATGTCTCCGCCTATGAGCCCCTTCTCGGGTTCATCGTCATCCCCCCCGTCTCCACAGCAGATGCGCCTGCAGCAAGGTCAACAGATGTCGCCTCGACCCTCGCAGTCTGCCCCGAACCGGACCCGGAGCAGCCAATCAGCACATGCGTCTCCCTCGAACGGCGGCTCAATGGGGCCGCCAGCTGCGCCATCTCCAGCTGCGCTTGGTGCCGCTCCGGCTGTTGCAAGCCCTAGACTCAAGCGGCCATTGAGCTCAGATGCACTCCACTCAACAGCTTCACCATCATCGCCAATAACAGTCCCGGGCGCCCAAGCATCTACTACTTCCGCCAGTGCCGACTATCGCTCCTCGCCTCGAATAAGACGGCAAAGCCAGACGCCAGTACGACAATCTCCATCGCTACTACACCGAAGAACGGCCGAATCCACAGTCAGGACCCCGCAAAATCAGGCCCGAGACTCTCCGTCCGCTGGTCCTAACTCCGACGAAACTTCTCTGGCTCCTCTCTCTATTAGATCGCCTTCGAAACGGGCTAAACCAATGCTCTCCACGAAGAGACTTGTACCGCGGGAGTACAATCTTTGCTCCATGAACGATCTGGTGGTTCTCATCAGCGACATGCTCAATCAGTTGGTAGCAATCAACAATGTTATTCCACTGACACAGGGCGGCCTGACGCGCTTTCACAGTCGGTATGCCGATTTTCTCTCTCAGCTCCCCCACCTCCTGAACAAACGGGGTCTCATGCGAATATCTAAAAACAATCAATACGAACCTAGGGCTGACTAAAGTATTTCCAGTGCCCCACCCACCATCACGATCACTGATTATCTCCATCGGATCGCCCTACATACGACACTGGAACCATCGACGCTTCTCAGCATGGTATACTACATCGACCTCCTCTCCGGCCACTACGCAGCTTTCACAATATCGTCTCTGACCGTGCACCGTTTTCTTATTACGGCTGCCACGGTCGCCTCGAAGGGACTCTGCGACAGCTTTTGCACCAATACATTCTACGCTAGGGTGGGGGGTATCAGTCTGCGAGAGCTGAACGTCCTAGAGTTGGAATTCCTTAGCCGGGTCGGTTGGAGGATAGTGCCACAGCCCGAGGTGCTGCGAGAGTATTACGTCCGCCTCGTCCGAAGAATGGGAGATGGATGGGGGTTCGAGGACGGTCCTGAATCGGAAGGCTCGACGGATTTTTTGATGGACGACAGCAGCGGAGCCGCCTCGACTAGCTTGTCTGGGTCGGAGGGCTCCAGAGGATCACAGTCAAAAGCCTCTTTCTTATCTGGGAGCATGCCGATTGCCGGGCAGCCGGACAAAGATGCAACCGGCGAGCTAACAGGCACGACCTCGAAGGAATTAGGATGACGCCATTCGCCACATCTCACGGGTCCAAATATCATCAAGTCTCATCTCTCTCTGCTTCTGTTGGTACGATGGCGTTCTTGTTTCTGTGTATATTCAGCCGAGATACCATGACATGATATGTTTTACTCCATGGGGAAGGTCGTGAAATAGAACCACCCCGCACCCCGCTTCTAGCCTACATAACATGCATACATATACATACCTAGTAATCATTCTTCTGTGACGCGTCTCATGGAGTTTTTTCGTCGTCGACCGTCCACATCTGCGTTGATGTTGTTGCAAAATACGCCTTGAGCAGACCTGGAGAAACAACAGTGATACATACTTACTTACTTACGCAAGTAATGTACCTGTCCATCGTACAGGGCTGCGAGTTACATTGCATTAGAGAGGCCGAAGCCAAAGCCGCTTGCACCGCACTGCATCGAGGCACGGGATACGCCCGCCTAAGATGTGCATGTCATGGCCCTCGAGCACCTGAGGCCATCATCGTCCGCAGGTGTATGCAGGCCATGCGGCATGCACGGCGTGCAGCGTGACCTCGCCAAGTGGCGGTCGAGTGACCACCACCAGCCCAGCAACCCTCGCTTCCAAACATTTAATCAGCCTAACGCCCCGCCCATGCTTCAGCTCTACAGAAATCCCATTCACACGCGATCGATACTATCCGGGTTATGACTCTTTGCGAAGGATGAAGGTTCCCCCACGGCTGTCGCTCTCTCCTTCTCCTTGTTCTCCCTCCCTACCGCCTGTCAACTTGACCTTCACGTCGCCATCATCTTCCGGCTCCCGGCATGACGGGCGACAAAAGCCCCACTGATGACTATCGCCAGCCGAATCAACGTGGTAGCCAGCGGACAAATCTCCAAGCAAGTCAGGAATCGAACAGCCGTCATCTTGGGCCGCATCATCACTCGAACGCAGACCTCGAAACGCTCGCCCACGATCTCGCGAACGACCCGACGGACTTTGAAGGCCAGGCGGTCATCTGGGATGGCAACACCCATGATGACCCAAAGAAGAAGAGCAAAGGCTCGAACGCCGTGCAAGGCGCTTCAGCAGCTGGCACCGTATGTTCGCCAGCTACACACTCCCTCTCGAAACGGTCAATCTAACTGACGGCATTATTCACAGCGCGCCGTAACAATGCAGCTTGTCGCATTCTACTTTCGATATCCCGTCAAAGCCTTTATGCGACTTCGCATCGAGTATGTCCGCTGTAGTACATCCGCGTACGGCGCCGTGGTTTTGGAGCGCCGCTAATCTTGGTATCGCGAGGGCAAAGTTATCTGGCAGTAGCTCGAGCCATCAACCCGCAAATTCAAGCGAACGAACCATGGAGTCTACGGCAGTCGTCATTTGGGCTCCTTGCGCATGCTGTCAAGGTCTACGGGTGGAAGTTCATCCCGAACCAAGGTATTTACCTTCTACTGCTCCATTCCAACTATAATTGTTCATCCTCAATGGAACTGACGGCGAGTAAACAGTCTTGCCGCCCCTGCTTGCCAACACCAGCATGGGAGTCCTGCTATATACATCTTACCTCCAGATGCTACAACAAAATTACGAGCCTGCGGGTCATGCTACGAAACGAGCCTATCCGCCGCCACCATATTGGGCCACTTTTGCAGCAGGGGCAGGGGCTGGAGCTTTGCAAAGTCTGTTCGCTGCTCCATTGGACGCTATCAGCGTTAGATTCGACGTGAATGTAAGCTTGCCTTTCTTCTTCTTTCGGTGGACGCATTCTACGAATTCAAATTCAAACACGATGATAAGCTAACTATTCGGCGTAGGACCTCGCCAAACATGGACACACGTCTTTTTGGGCCTACGGGAGAAAAAAGCTGTCAGAGATCGGGTTGCAAGGCATATTTGCTGGTTACAGCTTGAGCTTGGTTAAGGAAGCGTTGGGATATGGATTTTTCTTCTCAAGGTATATATTCCCTATATGTCTGGCCATGTGGGTTTGGTGATGAGATCGCTTGACTAAAGATATGGGCGGATAGTTTTGAGTACATCAAGCAACAGATGTACTACGGATGGCTGAGCCACTACTATGGACATCGACACCGCTATCTGCATCCGTTCGGGACGAAACCGTCAGATCCGATTGATACCATCCGGCCCCACTGGGCGCTCGAGCCGATGTTCATGCTGCTGGCCGGCACCGGGGCGTCATTTACGAGCCAGGCGGTCTTCTACCCGCTCAATCAAATTCAGAACGTACATATAAGACAATTGGATTTCATAGATCGTGTCAGCATCGCAGCCTCCACTGGTGTGCAGAAGCACCCACCCGGATGGTGGATGAGGTACTCCCATGCATACCAGCAAACCTACAAGGATTGCAAGAGCTTAGCGAGCACAACTGGCGGCTGGAGGAGGTGGCTATATCGGGGCTACCTATTGAACACGATAAAGAGTGAGTATCATATTCGCATTGTCTTGCGGAAGCCAAACTATCAACCCGACCGTCGATTGACTCTTTTGGAAACAGGTACCCCAAGTACAGCTGCGGCCCTGATCGTGTTCGAACTCGTGCGCCGCAAGTTTGGAGAGGATGTCGGGCTGGCCTCCATCCAACACGACGGGTTTGAGATCATATTATAGAGGTAATATCGAGCATGTTCACGCATGCGGACCATATAGGTATATATATACATATATACTGCATACCCTTGAGCTTTGTTTTTGTTCTGTAGACCATCTTCACTCCGCTGGTGTCTTTGCGTCAATTGCAACTTTGGACAAGTTATAGAGGCCTTTTGTTTACTATCATCATCTGTAATATGCATACACCCCGCTCTTTCCCGCAAGGTTGGTGCTGTTGTTACATCAGGAATGTACATAGACGATGCGGCAAGATACCCATCTCATCTCTCTTTTCGCAGTCGGTCGTCGGCGTGATCTCGTGTTCAGTCTCATTTGGCAGGTTGCATTTTTTGGGCGGCGCTGATTGGCCGGGGTTTCATCCGACCGCTTGTTGTTTATTTGGTTGGTGGTGCAACGACCGCCATTTTGCCGGCGCCCAAGCAATTTCGCAGGGTCGAGCTCAGCAGAGCTTTTGCGTCGGGCGAGAAATATAAAATATGCCCCCTTTACACTTAAGTCCAGCATCCATTCCTGCCCCCCTGGCCTTGTAAAATGTACACTTCAGGACTCCAGTCGGCCTTCTAGCTTTTACCACTCATCTTCCGTTTCTCTCCCTCTTCAATTGCGTTCGCATCCTTGTGGAAAGAGAGTGGCTCTCTCTCGCTGAACTCCACCGGCTAAGCGTCCCGATTTCTTCAAACTCTCGCTTCGACCGCGCGCGGCTCCGGCTTCCAGAACTCCGACAATGACTTCACGGGTCACTCGTTCCCAGACGGGGCACACGCCACGGTACGTCTCCTCCCGCCGCAAGCCATGGCGAAAAATCAGGGCTGCGAAGCGCCTGTGTTTTCGTTGAAATACCGCCTCAGGGCGATATATACCTCAGGATATATAGCCGTTTTGGAAAAGAGCGATATCGCTGATAGAACGGCTCGTGCGCTTCCTGCGTGGCCTCAATCCCTATGATGTATAGCAAACCAGAGAATCCGGGCTTCGTTTCCACTCCCAGCCGTAGACGCTCCGTCTCCCCAGTTAAGAGACTGAAGAAGACGTACGAAAGCGACGACTCTGATGGAAAGTCCGATTCCACGCCAATGGGCCATTGGCACCACAACGAAGCCGTCGCGGACCTGCCTCCCCCTGGCATCAACGATCGGATCACGCCCGTCCCCAGCACTCCGTTCGACATGAAGGCTGCGGGTAGTGTCGAAGCCGTCAAACCACACGTCGATGACGACACTGACCACATCGACTTTGGTGGCGCTCCCGGCGTCACCGCCATGATGATCGGGTTCCCCTTGCTCATGTGGTATATGTGGATTGGTCAGGAGTACTATGACGGCAAGTTCCCAACACCGCAGAAGGGACAGTCCTTGGTGGACTTTGCGAAGCACATGTTCGACCTTGTCATGGAGGTGCGTCCTCGAAGAAGACCTCACCGCGATTGCAAGTTAGCTCTCATTGTTAACGCGTCTGAACGATATATAGGGAGCCTATCCTAGCGCCAAGGCTTTCGCTATCTATTGGGTCTTCTTCATCGCCCAGGGAATCCTCTACGTTACTCTGCCCGGCGTGTATTCCCAGGGTAATGCTGTGCCGTCTCTCAAGGGCCAACGATTGACTTACTTCTGCAACGCCTATCTGACCTTCTACGTCACCTGCGCGACATTTGCTCTGCTCCACTACTTTGATATCTTCCCGCTGCAGACCTTTATCGAGGAGATCGGTCCCATCACTTCCGTGTCCATCATCTCTGGGTTTGCCGTCTCCGTTATCGCCTACTTCTCCGCTCTTGCGCGAGGTGCGCAGCATCGGATGACCGGCTCTTTCCTGTACGACTTCTTCATGGGCGCCGAGCTGAACCCAAGAATTGGGATCCTCGATATGAAGATGTTCTTCGAGGTCAGACTTCCATGGTTCCTATTGTTCTTGACGACCGCTAGCACCGCCGTCAAGCAATATCAGGTCTATGGTTATGTCAGCCCGCAGGTTTGCTTCATCCTCCTTGCGCACTTCCTGTACACCAATGCGTGCAGCAAGGGTGAGGAGTGTATTGTCACCACTTGGTAAAGACCCCCTCTTGGCTAGCACTTTCCCTAATATCATTAGCCAAACCGCTGACAATCGAAACAATGTAGGGATATGTTCTACGAAAAGTGGGGTTTCATGTTGATCTTCTGGAATATGGCCGGTGTCCCATTCACGTACCATCACTGCACCCTCTGGCTGGCCAAGCACAACCCTGCGGAGTACAGCTGGTCGACTGGTTACCAAGCCACTCTTTTCATCACCCTCATTTGCGCCTACTACGTCTGGGACACCTGCAACAGCCAGAAGAACAACTTCCGCAGACAGCAAGCGGGCACTTTTGTCGACTTTAAGCGGTTCCCGTGTCTTCCATGGAGATACATCGAAAACCCAACTTACATCAAGTGCAAGAACGGAGGGACTTTGCTCACCAGCGGATGGTGTAAGTGGATTGAATACCTCCACCTTGAAATTGCAGTTTAGATGCTAACGAGATCTTAGACCGTTGGGCTCGCAAGATCCACTATACCGTCGACATCATCATGGCTCTGACCTGGGGGTTCAACACGGGCTTTTCCTCGCCGTTCCCCTACTTTTTCCCTGTCTTCTTTGTGTAAGTCTGCATACTCTTCCAGTGGACAAGGAGATGGACTAACGGGTTCTGGTAGTTGCGTCAACATCCATAGAGCTAGGCGCGACATCGAAAGATGCAAAGCCAAATATGGAGAGGTGAGATAAGACCCTATCTAATATCCCTCGTGCGACATGCTAACGATCTTGTAGGACTGGATCGAATACAGCAGACAGTGCCCTTACCTCTTCATCCCTTATGTCTGGTAGACACCTCTACGGGAGTGCCACCGCAAGTAGGTGTCTTATCTAAGACACTTACGACTTACCACAACACGATTGTCAACTGCCGACATCAAACTTGCAACAGCCACTCTCTTAAGTGGCGGAAGCCCAATAATTCCGTTCACTGTACTATAATTGCCCCATCATGGGCTCAAATACTAGGTAATGTTAATTTCTGGTGGGTGAGCGAAGCACGAAGAAGACGTTTTTATGGTATCGATAGCATCTCTAGAGTAGTAATGATAATGCATCCAACGAGCGAATGGAAGATATCCGTATATTTCCGCCCTTCCAATAATAGTCCAATAGGAACCTTTTCCACCAGAGGATTAAACTCTGTATTAGTCAGCAACATCGTAGATGTTGTATTTTGCGACCCGTTTGTGTTGGTCTGCGATGAAATGGGGAATTTCTGACGTCAGTCAACCGTCGACAGCACATTCGTCCGCGACAAGGAGGCTTCTTGAGAGCCAAAAAGAGAGCCATCCAAGCTTCTTTCTTGATCACAGTGGATGCTCTCGGTTTCAAGGCCTTCGGAGTGATAATTATCGAACCCAATATCGGACAGTCGTGGTAGCGCTCACGATGGCGCGGGGGAGAGACCAAGCCTTAGCCGCTGCGCTCAGCCTTGATCCGGCAAACATGAGCGTTTCCTCTATCGGCGGGTCCGGCTTTGCGACGACGCTGAAGGTCCAAGCTGGTGACCAGCGGTTCTTCGTGAAGACGGGACACGGTGCAGCCGCGAAGACCATGTTCCTTGGTTGGTCCATTTTATACCAGTCTCCCTGAACTGCATACTTGCATATTGAACATTCACATGTTCTTGAAACGATATCGAATTGAATTCTAATGCAATCGCGTGCACGGGGCAGGCGAATACGAGTCTCTCAATGCTATAAATTCCGCCGTACCAGACCTCTGTCCGCGCGCCATTGCGCATGGAGAGCTTGGTGGAGGTGGCTACTTCCTCGCCACAGAGTTCCTCGAACTTGGCAGCGGCTTCTCATTCCGGCGCGGGAGCGGCGCCAATGCCAGTAGTCTAGCCGGGAAGCTCGCAAAGCTACATACTCAGCCTGCGCCGTCGGAAGGCAGATACGGGTTTCCCGTAACCACTTGCTGGTACGCTCCACCACTTACATTTTCCAAATGTGAGCTCCGGCCGTTGTCCTAACCGTATATATACTGACCATTCGGAGAATTGGCAGTGGAAGCACCTCTCAAGATAACACCTATGAAGACTCCTGGCCATCCTTCTTCATCAATCGCCGTCTGTTGCCCATCCTCCGCTCCTGCGAGGAGTCCAACGGCCCGCAAGCGGACTTGAAAACCTACGTCAACCGCACAGTCCCCATTGCCCAATACCTCCTCTCGCGTCTGTCCGCACAGTCTGCCAAACCCGTCGTCATCCACGGCGACCTCTGGTCCGGCAACAAGTCCCACGGGTCCATACCGCCCCGTGTACCAGCCGCGACACCCGTGGTGTACGATCCTTCAGGCTGCTACGCCCCCGCAGAATACGACCACGGCATCATGACGCTATTCGGCGGGTTCGACAGCAGTTTCTGGCGCGAGTATGAGAGCGTCGTGGCGAGGGGTGAGCCTGTTGCCGAGTATGAGGACCGGGTGAGCCTGTACCGGCTCTACCATATCCTGAACCACTATGCGCTGTTTGGCGGTGGGTATAAGAGTAGTGCTGTTGGGGTTATGAAGGAGCTTCAGAGCAAGTATAGTGAGAAGGTGAAAGAAGCAGGCAATTCCTAGTGCAGGTTTTTGTCTAGCAGTAGGTTACAAGGTAGCAACAAGTTCATTCACAGATGCTGAACGGATTCCTGCGGGTTTTGGTTTTGAGCTCAGTTGGGCTATGGAATGTCGAGCCTTAATCGGCAAAAATCTATCTACTATTGAATCGTCAAATAATCGATCCCTAAGCCGCTGTACATCGAGTATAGATTTACATAGGCCTTGGTAGATATGCCTTTCAATAAAAATAAATATGACCAGACCGATATTCCTTCGTTCAACATCCGACACGGAGGGCATTGCGGGAAACGAGGCATCCTTGCCCTTCATGCGCAATACAACTAGTAGCCGCAATATAGTGTTTTATATCAAAGGATTGAAGTGATAGTGAATTCGATATGCAATTGTCGAAATATTATACCGACCAGTTTTCGAAGTACAAGGCTACCCCTTGTTGTATATGACCGAACAGTCCGATATCAAAATAACTGGATTCGATGTTCGTCAATTAATACATAAGGGAATATCATATCTAGCAAGGTCTTTTCGGCGTAGTATCAAAGGTGCCCGAAATCGCCATGAGAGATAGGGCTAGAATTTCAAAAGCGTCACCAATGTCTTATTGGCGAATGGAACATATGCATACGCCTAGACTTAATCAATTTGTCCTGTCCAGCAGTATATTTCACGAATGAGCGAGTCTTCTAAGTCATATCTCTGAAATAACTAGTAACTAAGCGTCTGGTTACGAGATAACACTAATCTCAACGTTGAGTTTGTTTTAATTTCTCGAAACAGATATAGCTAGCTCTACAAATAACCACAGGCACAATTTTCTAGAGTAATATCCACCCACACCACCAGCTGAAATCTAAATATTTCGAGTCTATACAGGGTAGATCATGGTTCCAGCCCGTAGTTCTGGCGGTAGACTTCTAGAACAAAGTGATTTACGGACTGTCATATCTCTAAAGGGGTCCCGTGGGGTCCGAATATATTTACTCAGGACTCATTATATAAATATCAGACGCAGATGCGTCTGCGCAGAAAACTAGCCTTCGCGGATTCTAGTGGGCATCTGATACGCGCACGCCATATACTTATGGTATTTTACTGCCAACTTATGAATGCGAAGCCCAGCGGGTCCATCGGCACAGTGTTCCGGATCCATAACTCGTCGTCCACGTTGCACAAGAGGTGTCAACACACCCGTAGAGTCAACATTTCATCATCCCCAAACCCAAATGTTGACACTCTCACTCTCACTCCTCGGCTGGATCGATGGTACTTCATGATAGACTGCATACAGCGGTACGTGCTGGTTTGAGACGCTTCATTTCCAGAACTACAGGTGTGTATTTACCTCGGCACGGAAATTTTCGAAGCAGCGAAAGTTGGTAGAGCTGACTCCAAATCTACGACGGTCAAGATCAGACTACGGACGACAAGCATCTTGGCTAGATATCAGAATCGTTTGCAGCTGCTTGTACACTCACTCGTGAGAACCTTATGGCTACAGCAGATTGTCTGCGGCCGCCGGGCGGTAGATGATGCACGCAGGAGCTCTGTACGCCATCACGCCCAACAGGCGTGCACCGACCCCTGGACTCCTAGATTTGTAAGACGCACCGTCGTATCTCCCTGTCTCCTTCATTTGTCTTCCCGTCCATTCCCATCCATCGGCGTATGCATGCAGGTGTCCATCAGACGCCTTGAGCTCCGTTTCTGCGCTCTGGATCATCTGTGTGTGCTCGTGACGCAGTGTGCCGGTCGTGCATATGTAACGTATGTACATGTATGGGCATGGACATGCTGTGTCAGTGCTCCCTGCTCCGACGCTCTTCTGATCAAACTCCAGAAATATCCTCCGAGGCAGCGGGCCTGTCCCTTTGTGAAAGATGCTCCGCAGAAATTTGCCGCCGCTGCTGCTGCTAGCTGGTATTCTCCATGCCTCGGAGATTCGGACCTGATATTGGTCAGGATAGCGGCCGCAGGCATAGCTGATACTCCCCGCTGCAAACTCTAGATTCGTGTCGTGCGTCATAAATATCGGGGCTACTGGGTTCGCACGGACGCATCTCCCCAACTGTGTATACGTCCGGATGCTGATGTGGAGCAGGGTTGGCTTGCCCAGTCCGAAACGTCAATTTGCCCGCAGCGGCTTGTCGAATATGGGCATGCCGTCTCGACGTCGACGAATGCGCGTTAAGTTGCATGGCATGGCACTTGCGGCGTTCGAACGCTTGGTCAGACAAAGGCCATCGGGGAACATGTCAATCACGTATACACGCCGGTGCGCTCTTTGTCATTTGTGTGAGTACCAGAATTTGTCTTTTCCAGTGTCGATCGAGCCTGCGATAAGGAATGGTCTATGCAACTAAGAGTCCAACGGGACATATAGATTCGATGTCGGGGGAGACCGCCAGTTGGAGCATCCCTGTCGATGCACCTTCAGCGTCGACCAAGCACTCCTCCAGGCCCAACCGCATTGCATTGCATTGCATGGCGACGCCCCAAGTCACAGACCCGAAGGAGCAGACTGGGGCGATCCGTGAATGCTGCTCGCATCTGCACTCCGGCTCGCACACATCACATTCGCGTGGCTCGAGAGCCTCGAGTGCCGCGTGTGCGATACCTATCCCATCGTGATATGAAAGTGAACACAGCCCCAATCGGGGCTTCTGCATCGGGGGTCCGCACCGATTGCTAGATGTGTGGCATCGGGTCACAATATATCACTGCATTGCATGCAAGCGTGCACTGCGAGGAAGCCTGTCGTCGGATGGGATGCATGCACACAGGGCTGTTCCCGGATACTTGTCATTCGGGTCGAGTCGTATCGAGGATGGGGGGGGGGTGAAATCTTTCCACCGTCTGGTCCCACAGACGCACGCAAACACAGCTTCTTCGCATCCAACATGGCGTGGCTGGCCTCTTTTCACGGTCAATCTCCACTTTTCATTTCCCTGTTTGAATGCTCTGTAGGTTTCTCAATTTGCGAAAGAAAAGCGGGGGCGGCGGCTGGTAGGGTGTTGGGGTATGTTGGATTATTCCAACATTGCTGGCCTGCAGCTGCATATCGTGCTGCGTATTCACATGCATTGCCGATTGAAATTTACAAGTGACTTTAAATCTACGTTCATTTCCTAATGCCGAGCGGGGGATAGGCATCGTTTCATAATTGTCATTTTCCTGAACACCAGCGGGGAGAGAAAATTTAATTTTTTTTCCTTCTCTGATATGAAACTACACTAACGAATTATGCAATGTTCCCAAGATTGACTTTTTGACGAGGAACCTTGTACATGTACATACATAAGTATGCATCCACTGAAGAAAAAGGACCGCGGTCGTGTCACCGTATCACGAATCGGTTCTTTTGCCCAAGTAGAACAAAGCGACCAGATGCAGTTCGGTATTATCGGTGACAGCTGGAAGATACGTGCAGCTGGTGGTATATAACACGCCAAGCGAACGGACGCTGCTGCTGTCGCTTCCCATGAGCTCTCCAGTCGCGGTCTTTGCGCCGCCCGGTTTGTGCTACCGCTCCAGATCACATCGGTGTGCGCATCAGCGGGAAGGAGGACGGAGGGAGAGAGCAGGATGGGAGCCAATGGCCGTGACGGGTGGCGATCGGGAGAACCTTCGATGGAAAGACATGGCACGTGCATCGGCGCACAGAGTGATCTACTCACTTCTTATGTCGCTCAGGGTTCCGTCTGTGCGAAGAGCCTGACGGTAGCACGGAAGCTTGAGCTCGCAAGCCCTAAGCCCCGAGCGAGCAGATGGAACACACCTGTCGACAGTCCTCGAGACCACTGTCGGCAAGTCCTCGGAGGGCTAGCGTCCTCGAGACCAACCTGTCGAGCGAGGGGAAAAAAGAAAAAAAAAGAAAGAAGAAAGAAAGAAGAGTCGGTTGCACTGCTGTGTGTGAGAGTAGTTTGGGTTGAATCGCCGTCGAGGAGTAGGCCATGTTGGGGCAGTAACTCCGGCGACGAGATACATGGGAACGACATGCACGCGGCCGCTCACCTACCCCGTGTCTATGATAGTTGTTCCAAGGCAAGTTGCGCCGGCCGGACGTATGGCGCCGTTGGCTTGCTGGCTGGCTTGCTGGCTCGCCTGGCATATGTCCGACGGTTTTGCGAGCGCAATGTTCCGCAGGCAGGCCTGGGCTCGGAACAGTACACTACGTGAAGAGATTTTTTCATTCGTGATATCTCCAATTGGCGTCAGGAGCTCGTCATCTCCGAGATGGCCGCACTTGGTCTATGCGCCAGTGGGAAGGTGCATCGGCGACGTCCAATAATAATGATATAGCGTTTTCAAAAGGGGCCGTACTTACCTACGAAGGATATGGCGCCAGCGGTGCCTCCAGCTTACCAAAATCTAGATGGATGTGTCTTTTCCATGTCCGGCGTCGAAATGTAATACCATGTCGACGCCGGCTGGTCAGAGTGTAGTCTCGGGGTCAGGGAGCCGTTGTCGGTAACCCTGTTTGAGGAAGAGCTGTCCCGTGGGCCGGTCATCAGTTATCGTCGTGACGATGCAGCTGGGCGAGTCGACCCATGCTGGGCGATCAGAGGGGAGGGAAGCGTGTCGTCCCTTGATAACCCAGCGAAGGGATCCGCAGGAAGACAGACTTCATAGCCCTAGTCTCGAAGACTTCACCCCCGTTGATAACAGGTGTCGCCGCCGCCGAGGCGATGTCAGGCGGATGTTTCCGTGTCACAGGCAAAAGATCCCGGCGCTGGAACTGAACCGGGGTGAATTTGCCCACGAGGTTGACCGGTGCTTGTGTCAAGACAGCAGGCGATCAGTCGACCAGCTTCGGAGATACGCAGTATTGTTCATACTGCCGTTCATACTGCTGGCTACTAAGGGTGCAGTTGTTGGATATATTTTGGATCGGCACAACTCGTGCTAGAAAACTCATAATAGTGACCCGAGTTGAGAATAATCTTGCCGTGTAGACAGGCGGGCCATCGTTGCGCAATCGAGTCGACAGAGGCCGTTGCGAAGGCTCGATGCGACGATGTCGGACCGCGAGGGCGCGGAGCGTATCGATACGGCCGGTTCTGGGACCTGCCCAACGTGACGGCCCATCCGCAGAATCGGGCAGCTGGAGGTGTCAACACTCCAATCCAAAGTCGAGTCAAAAAAAATAAAATGATGAGTGAGTACTTGGAATTGAAAGAGAACGGGCTGGAAGAGGGAGCCTGGAGACTGGGTTTGGGGGCAAGGGGTCCGGGTGGTTTTTATTAGCGGATGACATGTGCAAGGACGCAACCCAAAGAACGAGGGCAGGATGGCCCGGCTTGTTCTGCGACTCGAGCTGCTTCAACCGGCGCCGCGATCGATTCCCGTCCCAACGATCATTTATCAGCGGTGGCTGGAATTGTACATACCAATAAGTACTAAGTAAGTACTTACTTACTTACTTCCTAGGTATCGCTGGGTGTACCAACTTGCTAGGTACGTGTATACACTGGAGTACAGCTGCCGGATGGAGATGGTGGGAGGGTTGGCATGTGGCGTGACGGCGACTCATTTCTTGCGCCTCGAACCGAGGCTGGCAGGCAGAGTGCTTGTATAAGGACCGGCGGAGTGGGTTTATTGTGCTGAACAATGTGATAAGACATCCAACAATGAGGAATTTGGGAATCGAGGCAAGAGTGGGTACGAGCTCCTGAGATGGGCGAGAGGAAGCGGCAGCTGTTGGCGATGGACGGCCTTGACGCCTTCCGTTTGCTGCTGCGGTTCTCAGCATCGGTTCTCAGAATCTGGTTCCCGGAGTCTCGAGACTAGTCCAAGACCAGTAGTATCCGTCCCAGGCAGACAGAAAGGAGCAGTGTTGGACTGTTGGTCCATATTATAATATTTGTGTACAATCTGGGAACAGTCCTGAAACGGTGGGTATACCAAGTATCCGGTCGTGAGTTTGAGATGAGATTTGATGAATGATGCCTTGCCGTCCTGAGACAGTCAATGCCATTGTTGATATGACGGGACAATGGTAATACTAAGGGCACGAGTCGGGTCAGGAATTAGGAATGCAAGGCAGATGAGACGCGGCGGGGGTTCGAGCGCCGGTTCGGAATGCAGTATACTAAATATTCTTGTACAGGCATTACGAGCGAGCAATTGCGGGAAGTGCCGTCTGACCGTTCTGTTTCTCATTACTTAGGACTAGGAAGTACTGCTGGTATCATGGATGGGGATGCATGACGGTCTGGCTCGTCCGGTTCGCAGGCCAGGATCATGCCATCGCAGAAGACTGGAAAACGGTTTCTTCGATCAAGGGTTTCGATCGAAAGCGATTGCATGGAAATAACGGCCCTCGTACGGCTTGCATACCAAGCATCTGAGAGGGACGAGAAGGGGACGGAAGAGAAGAGACTTGCCGCGGTGGCCAAGAGGAGCCCCACCGGTTTGAGAGTATATAAGTAAGTACATAGTACTTATACGGAATATTGTGGACTAGGCTGGAAGGGGCACAGCGCGGAAGCCGGGCCAGCCGGAAGACGAGCAGCCTCGCCGGGCCAGCTGGCGGCCCGGTTTCGTCATTTCGTGCTGTCTGAATAGACTTGGTGAGAAGGGAGTTAGTGCAGTTGACATTTAATTGAAATTATACTCGTACGATGGTGCAGAATATACCTATATAAGAAGTTGAACTGGATTATAGCAGATGTGAAAAGTGCACGATCAGACGCGTGGCAATATATATTAATGGTCGTTCAATTCCGACCGGCAAGCGGCCATCGATAGAATTGACAAATAAATATAGTATTATATTATATATTGAAACGTGGTGATACTTCTGTCGGGTCGTCACATCTGCACCATTCCATGAATATACTTAGTACCTAGGTATGTATTATACTCACCTTGGGTATTGTGCCTGGTGATCTTTGCCACTGTTGAGGAGGAGATCGTTGCCGGAGAGGTTTATTGCATGTGCTGTCGGGTCGAATGGTCCGCTGGCACTCGCTAAGGGCCAAATCGCTTGACGCAGCAGCGTGCGTCTGATTGTCCATTCCGCATCGCCGGGACCAGCAGCCAGCTGCGACCCAGTCCTGCGGGTTTCTGTCGAAGAGCAAACACGACCGATGCACACTGATGGGTGTATACATACGTATGTAATCTGCAGGAGAGAGAGATTGCTTGAGGCGGAGACGGGTTCCGTGGACGTTCTGTCGCGTGGCCGTGTTTGCTTGGGAACCCGACGACGCGATGGCATTCTCAGACCGACCGGGCTGTCGGTATTGCCATATTACCAGCACACCCGGGATACTAGTACTATATCCCGAGACTATAGTACTAGTGCTGAGGAATGCCCGGGGCTAGAGTAGTGGTGATACCGGGACCCGGCAGCGCGTTGTGATAAATCTCTGACCAACATTATTATCATTATCATCACCAAGAAAAAGGAGCTGGCCAGACCTTGCCTCCACTTGCCTCCCACTTCTTCTGTTCATACTGATATGAACTGCCGGCTGAAAATCAGTGCATACAGAAGAATGAAACGCGGGTGAGCGCCGAGACGCGCTAGCTGGAAGAGGTGGGATTTCTCTCGCAGGTTTCTGTCTGCCGGATCCCCTATCTCGTTTGGGGAACGCGGGCGTGCCCGAGAGTCTGGGCCGGCTGTCTCTCTTCGCTGCCGGGCTGGGTTCATGCCAGCAGTTGTAAGCCAATGAAATTAAATGATCAGTCCTTGGTATTGTAATGAGTCGAAGAACGAGATCAAGTGATGGGATCCATTGCAAACATTCATGCGTCCGTATAAGATACTGAATACTAAGTAGTATACGAACCTCGGTAGGGACTCGTTCAATATTATAATCAGGCTTGTTCGTTGCTTGATTGTATAGCTCGGATGTACGGGTCCATTTATTTCCTCGTACGGGGTGGTATGGGGTATTGGGTATCGAGTGAGCACAACAATGAGGTGGATCGAAGGCGCTTTTAAGATGGTTCAAGATGCGCCAACTATCATGCTTATATAGCATTACAGCATGCAATTTTATGAGTTCACCCATGGCCACATTCCTCAGAGAGTGTTAGTATGAGCAGTACGAAGTAAACGACTGACGGAAAGGCAGAAAAAGAGCACTGTAAGAGAGAATGAAAGAGAGTGGGTCCCGTTGCGCTCCCGCAGCCGGCCAAGCCGACCAATCGAGGAGTTTTAGCGTCGACACCAGCTCGAGCATGGTATACATGTACTTGTATAGCGGTGGTAAGCCACTGTCTGGGATAACGAGTGCTGATAGGCCGGGCGAGCGAGGTCGAGGGCCACCTGCCCATCCGTCTCCACCGAGCGCCCCAATTTTAACCACAGACATTCGTCCCAGTACCGCCGGTTTTTCCATCCTCATACTTGTATGCATACTACTTTCATCGTACATTGCATGCGGATGGATATATTGTACTCAAGTGTGTACATATGTACAGGCGGATGGACATAATATATACAGATGGATGTACAAATGTAGACGCAGACAAGCTTCCGTCGTGCATCTCTCTGTCAGCATGGACATATAGTATTATAGTATTAAATCCGTCCATCGATTGAATTTCTATTCAATAGTATACTGCTGACAGCATTATAGACTATAGAATGTCTGGATGACACCATTGAGATCTTGTCGGGAGAATATTCAGCACTTATAATAAGGCGCAACCGTCGACGGACTAGTACCGATGGGTAGACCCAGCGCTAAGAGGGTAAATGGAATACCATCAATCCTCTCTTCTACGAAGTGCAGTCCAAAGTATAGAGGATTGGCTGGCATAGTCGCTAGAGAGAGAAGAGGGTGTCGGCCCCCTGATGATGCCCGTCTTAAGCACAGCATCATATAATATACTAGCAGAGAGGCCATTGTTCTCCCGCTGTCGTGACGGGCACGGCTGCCAATCACAGGCGGAGGCTAAAGGCGAGTCGAGTCCAGAGTTAAGAGCTGTGGTGGTCCCTCTTCGCTCTCCCGCGAGAAAAAAGAAAAAGAGCCCTCGCATTGCTTCTTCAACTAGTCTGAGATACATCTTTGACCACAGTAAATTGGCGTGGGTACAAGTATCTGGTGACAGGGATTGGACATTGGCTGTGGACTCGGACGTCCGACTTGGACGATATTCAAATTCCCTGCTGCTGGGCCCCGTTTCTCCAGCGGTGGGCTCCCGGGCCTTCCTCTCCCATCATCACCGCTAGTAGTAATACTCTCCCTCGCCCTCTCCTTCTTTCTTTCTTCCTCTCTTCCCTCTTCTTAGCTTCTTTCCTCCATTCATAACCCTCCACTTCCCCTCCCCATTCGACCCGCTATTATCATCACTTAGGAGGACAAGCGGCCGTCGACTCGAGAGACGGTTGTGGGCTGAGGAGAGAGAGCGAGCTTTGGCTAGGCTCGGGGACATTTTAACTTTTGAGCGAACGAGAGAGAGCCTTTGGTCAAAAGGTAAAAGGTAAAAGGTAAAAAGCATCTGGTGCCCGTTCCTTTCTTTTTCAGGAGCGAGCGAGAAGAAGACCAATAAAGAGGAGGCACCCGCCAAAACAGCCCATCCACCCACTCACCACCACCACCACCACCACTACTGCTGCTCGTACGGGCCATCCATTCATATTAGCACCGCCCTTCCCTTCTTTTGCACTTCCACACTCGTCTTCTCTCTCCTTCTCTTCCATTTTTTCCCTTCTAGTTTTCTTTTTATAATCGCACCGATTTGCTTTTCTGGAGGAATCTACATCTCTGCACCCGCCCGTCGTCGAGTGTCTACCACCGTTCATCTCCTGTACCACTGCACCACCATCATCACCACTATAATCAACCCACGACATATATACCAAGGGCCGGCCTGATATCGAAGAAGAGTGGACCTCTCGAGACCGATTCCTACCCGACAACCCAATCAACCACCCAGAGTTCAGCCAGAAGGAGACTCTGCATATATACAAATACACAATACACATACCACAGACAAGAGATCGAATTCAAACGGTCGGCTTGCAGCCAACCTCGAAACACCCAACATGTCGACGGGTGTCGACAAGTCCATGGTCTCGGAGACCGTCGCCTTCGCCGAGCGCCGTCTCCGCGATGGCTCCATGCTCAAGTACAAGTTGACCGTCCTCCAGCAGCCAGAGCGGGCCCGAGCCTGCGGTCAGGGCGCCAAATGTAAGTCTTCTTCTTGCCTCTCCCTCTCCCTCGGTTCCTCCACCTCAATCTCGGTGGAAATGCAATGCAATGCAATGTCCCAAGCTATGCACCTCCATATGCACCTTCCTACGATTCCCTCCGAGATCTCCCGCTGACTCGAAATCCCGTTACCTCGCAGCTCATGCCGACAGACGGCCCGTCGACCCCCCGCCCGTCGTCGAGCTCAAGCTCTTCCAAGGCGACGACAACACCGATGTGTACGTATCCTCCAGTACATCATATTCAATCCTATTCAGTTGATATCGATACTAATTCTCGTAATATACAGTACGTTTTCGTTCAACTCGAATTTCTTCCTCTTCGCGACGCTCGAAAGCGCCCGCCCCATCGCCAATGGCCGCGTGCAGCCTCCCCCCGCCCTCCAGCCCGTCCTCACCGGCGTCCCCGTCTCCGGCATGGCCTACCTCGACCGGCCCGCCCCCGCCGGCTACTTCATCTTCCCCGATCTCTCCGTCCGCCACGAGGGCAAATACCGCCTCCACTTCGCCCTCTACGAAGAGTGCAAGGAAGAAGACGACCGCATCGCCATGAACGGCCAGGACGTCACCCACTTCAGACTCGAGGTCAAGTCCAAACCCTTCACCGTCTACTCCGCGAAGAAGTTCCCCGGCCTCGCCGAGTCCACCTCCCTCTCCCGCATAGTCGCCGAGCAAGGATGCCGCGTCCGCATCCGCCGCGACGTCCGCATGAGACGACGCACCGACAAGCCCGGTGCCAGCGAAGACATGTACGAAGATGGCGGTCACTACGTCCGAAACCAGAGGAGGGAGACCCCAGAGGTCTCCCGCGCCTACCCTCCCCCGCCGGAGCCCATGCCTCCTCTGGAAGTGCCCCATCGCTCCGCCGCTGCCACGCCCATCAGCCATCTCGAGAAGAGGACCCGAAGCGACTCCGACGTCTCCACCGCCTCTCGTCCCGACTACAGCAGGATGAGCAACGGCTACCCCGAGCGACCCAGCTTTGGCCAATCCTCTGTCCCCCATCCCCCGCCGCCACCGCCTGCCGGTCCCATGTCCGCCAGCAACGGCGGATATCTCAACTTTGGTGGCCAGGCCGTCCCGCCCGCTCCCCTGGTCGCTCCTTCGAACCCGCCTTCGTCGCAAGGCTGGAACCAAGGATACCAGGCCCACGATGTCAGCTATCAAACTCCTCAGGCTCCTCCTCCCGAGCACCGTCGCGACTCCATGGACTACAGCTCCTACTACGGCCAGCCCCAATACACCCAACAGCGATCCCAGACACCCGTCAGCGACCGTGGCTATCCGTCCAGCTACACTCAGACGACCCCTCAATACCCCAGCTATCACCAGCAACAACCGCAGGCACACACCCCCTCCGCCTCGCAGAAGAGCCACCGGCCGACGCGCGAAGACCTGCCGCCCCTCAAACTCACAGCCCTCGAGCCCAGACTACCGAGCCTCAACTCGCCATCCAGCTCGACTCCAAACTCTGGCTACATGGCGCCCAGGTCCTCGTCGTCGCAGAATGCGTTGCCCTCGCCGACAGCTTACGGGCCGACCTCGCAGACGCCCTCTTACCACTACCAACCATCCGATCCCGCCCACACATCCGCTCCACCTTCGCAGTCCACCTGGGGCTATTCGATGATGAAGCAACCCGAACCGGCCCCTCGTCACGCCGGTCAGAAGCGATCTTGGGATCGCGTCTTCAACAGCGAGCAGCACTCTCGCGAACGTCTCACCAACGGCTCGAGACCCAGCCAGATCGGCTACGGTGTCGATGCTGACGACGACGATGACGATGAGATCGACCTGACCAAGATGCGGATGAGCTACAGAAGAGCCGATGGTGTACAGATTACTCGCGCTCTTCCCGACGAGATCGAATAAACGTCACACTCGCCAACCAAGTTTCGCTTTTTCTCTTTATTCCATATCATTTACTCTTATGAATCACTCGGAGTGTCATCCTATCTTCCACTTCACCCTCATCTCACACCCACTACTTTACCTCGTTCGTACATCTCCTTTTCAATTTTCTAGTTGACGACAACAAAAACAATGTGATTCCTCGGTCACCGGTTCTCTTCCATCTTGCGTCGTCTCTCTCAGATCTCCAGACTGAGACTACCAAGATGGAAGACGGAGTTATGGTTTACGGGACATCCTTGTGATTTGTTTTCTTGGATCCGAAAGGCGTTTCCGGCGCATTGAATGCCCACTTTTAACTCTTTATTTTTACTTTTCTTTTATCACCTTGCTTCCATCTTTCTGCCTTCGATATTTGATCCCCTTTTTTTGACCTTCTACCCCGAAAAGAAACTTGATACTCTGGTGTGGCATTGTCGATTCTCAGTTGGTTGGACTCTGGCATCCGGTTCATGAGCCTCAGTGTTTGTATTGTCGCGATACAATGGATATATGGGGAGCGCACGTTGGCACAGTTCTTCCCCAGCTCTTCGTTGAGCGCACCCGCGTCCGAGATACCCTCAGCCAGTGGACTTGGACCATTTTACAAAATTTATTTCCTTGCGTTCCGTATTTGGCTATCATTCTCCTTGTGATTGTTCCTATAACTAAGCTTTCTATTGAGGTTTTCCTTCTCGATTGACTTTTTCATCTGAATCTGCTTATGTTTGATAGTTAATTTGGCGAGCGATGGGCGTCAGAGTTCTTTCGCAGCAGTGTGCACACTCCTTTGGTTCTTCCATACTTCTCATGATCCCGGCCCTGGATACCCCTTTCGTCGATGGCCTGCATTCCATCGATACGCGCAGACCCTCATTTCCTATATTCGTTCTGTCCTTCATTGTGTGTGTCATCTTGGAACATTCCTTAAGCTTTCCGTCCTGTTTTGTGTCCTGGTTCACGGATACCCCACATTCTCTCTCATGTCTGTCTTTCCCCTCTCGCGTCTTTCAATTGTCTTTTCAAATGTCTTTCGAATGTTTTTTGAGGTTGGTTTCCTTAGAAGTTATATCGGTCTAATGGACTTCTCTCTCTCTCTCTCCTATGTTGGAAGAAAAGCGCCGCTCTTGTTATGCTGCGGTCTTTGGATTGTTGCCCGCCCTGCTATCGTATTATCGTGCTCTGAGATCTCTGCTTGCCTGCCTTCCCGCCCGCCCCGTGGCTTCGGACCCTGCATAATATTAGTTACACGCTAGTCTACAAACCACAGCCTCTTGGAACACCTCTGACCCAGATGATCGGTATCTCATTGTAATGTACTGTAAATGACCTGCTTTTCAATCGTTGATGAAAATACTTTGCAGCCAGCGCGCATGCCGCAGTTTCGTAGATGTAATCAAATGTATATGCACCTTACAGGCTGGCTGAAGCGACTACGTTAGCTACCTAGTCCTTGCAGTGTTAGTAGACTGCTGACCGCGAAACCAAAACAAAAGAGCACCTCGTGTTTTCGCTCCACTACCTCTCCACCACATCGTGCACCTACTTCCTACCTCACACCTCTCCGTCGCACATTCAGCTTCACCATCGCCCAACCTCGCCCTCAAACTACATATTTTTCGGATTGAGAACTGACTCCGGTCCTCCAATCACACCTGCGACATCGAGATAATACAGTTCAACCCCTCCCGCCGTTCGCGCCGGCCCGCGCTCGCCTCTGCGCTGCTCGCTAGCTGTCTCATGGCCAGTCCGGAACATCTGTCCACTCCTCAACGTGTAAGCACCATCGCCATTCGGACTCGAGCTTCCCAGCATCCCGTATCCTGGGTGCCGGAGCCATGTTTTTGCTTCCCTCCTTTTCATGCCGTTTTCCCTAGGCGAAGTGTACCCGCCATTCATCCATGGGCGGCCGTTTGGCTCTCTTCCCGGGTTTCCACTCGGCCCTTTCTTTCTTTCCTTCTTTCTTTTCTTTCTCTCGTATGAGTGAAACACGCGCCACGAATATATTCTAATCGCGTCTTATAAATCTAAAATCACACCGCTGACTGAGGCAGATTCTTCGGACGTCGCAATTGAATAGGATAGCCCTCCTGCCGGACGGGAGGCCCATCCCCCCGCCGCCAGCATTCATGCCTCCGCCCCCTCCATCCCTCGGGCGAAAGCGCCAGCGCGGCGGCATCGTCTCCATCAAGCCCGCCGCCTCATCATCCTTCCACCAGCCACCACCGGCAGCAGGCGACCCGGACGCAAACTACATCGCCTACCCCAGCGACAGCGAAGACGAGCCTCACGATGCCCCTCCCCGTCTACCCGACTTCGAGATCGTTAGCGACGATCTCGACGAGTTTGAGGGCGTGGAGACCTCGAGGATCTCTAAGCCCGATTCCGATGGCGATTTCGATATGGAGTCCGACGCCGACTTCTCAGAGGACCAGGAACCCCGTCGAAAAAGAGCGAAGGCCGATGACGACGTTGAATACTTCGAGCAGGATGAAGATGAAGAAGAGGAGGAAGACGAAGAAGAAGATGGCGGCGACGACTCAAATGGCGGCTCTGGCGGGGAAGAAGACCCCGACGATATGAACGACACCTCCCTGAAAAAGGGCGCAAAGAGCAAACGTCGCACCTCTCAAAACTGGCGACAGGACGTCTACAAGCCGTCGGCGTCGGACTACTCGGACGACTCCGACCTCAACCTGAACGAGGTCACCCCGCGCAAGAAACGTGGAAAGCGAAAGAGCATCGGCGGCGGCGGCAAGAATATATCGGGTCCTACAGAATCTAGGAAGCCCACCGGCGCAGCGAACGGGCTGGCCAGGAGCAAGAGCAAGAGCACCCCGAATCTGAGACCCGACGCGGCGCCGTCGGAGGCCCAGGCCATCCGGCAGAGCAGATTCTACGAGGGCAGCATGAACGACCGGTCCACGCGGCCGGGCGGGGTCCCGCCGTTCAAGAACTTCGTGCCCGCGGTGGACAAGGACGGTAAAAGCAACATGCCCACCTACAACGACTTTGGCATGCTCGAGTCCTCCGCTTCCATGCCGCCACCGCCTCCGCGACCCACCCTCAAGGGCGCCCAGCCGCCGCAGTCCACCCCGCCGCCGCCCAAGAGCAAGTTTACATTCTTCGCACCGATCAGCAACTGGTTCTCCAAGCGGTGGCAGAAAGCGACGCAGGAGTACGAGGAGCGCGAGCGCAAGAAGGAACAGGAGGTCGAAGTCCAGCGGCAGGTGCGACTCATCATGGAGCGCAAGGCGAAGGCCGAGAAGCTGTACGCCGAGAACAAGCTCAAGGGGATCAACCAGCCGACCCTCGTGAACCCGAGAGTCGCTCAAGAGCCGTTGGTGACCGAGGACCAGCTCGTGCAGCCTGGCGAGCCTTTGCTCCCCATCGGAGTTGCATTCACCACGGATGATATCTACACTGCTCGCGCCATGAACGAGTCTACAGCCAGCGTGGCGACCATCAGGCCTGTCGTTCCCTCCCCGCAGGGCGCTGCGGTGCCTCGAAGCTCTTCGGACACGGGAGGGTCCGGTGCTAAGTTTAGTGATCTGGCCCGGAGCTCGGTTCTCAGTGCTACGGGCCTCTACGATTACCGCGAGGCCGACGTCCGAGACGGCACGCCGCTGACGACCGACACTACGGAGCCGGACGTCGAGGGACTCAGAAGCACGAGCCGATCGCCCGTCCCCGTCCCGAGCAAGCCTCTAACGAAAGCGGAACAGAAGAAGAAAGAACGGCTCGAGAAGAAGATGGAGGATCTCAAACGCAAGCTGGCGGAAGCGGAGCTGGACCTGTCTAGTGTCATGGGTGTGGACCCGTCTGTCTCGTCGGCGTCTCTGGCGTCACCGACCTCCCAGACAGCCCCGCCTGCCGCTGCCAAAAAGACTGTTGGCATCGTCGACGATGCGATCGTCATTCACGAGGACGGAGAAGCCGAAGACGACGAGGCGGAAAAAATTGTGGAGAGCGTGATGGGCGAGCCTGAGGCTATAGCTTCGGTAAGAGCTCGCAGCCGCTCCAAATCTCCCTTCAAGAAGCTGTTCAACATTGGCGGCGGAGCTGCCTCCAAGAAGAGCAAGGATGCGACGGCGGACAGCGCCCTGCACAATGTGAATGAGAGCGCCAAGATCAAGAAAGCTTCTCCTGCAAGCGTCAGAGGTCGAGCAGGCGGCAGAGGCGGTAGAGGGGGGAAGGTGATATCGAAGCAGCAGCGCAGAAACACTTCTGAGGACCCTATTTGAGTATTGCCTCTTACGTCTGACATGAGCTATTGATGAATGATTTCCCACTTTTTTCTTCTTTTTCTCTTTCTTCTTTTTGACATTGTTAGCATATTGTATCGTCCTGTTTCTATTTTGCGCCTCGCCCATGACCCTTTTTCCCGCCAGCTCGTCCTGTATACTGTTCCCCGCGTTTCTTCTATTGCATTCTCCTTTCATTCACTTCTCAAGCGTTAGTTGCCTAATTTATTGAGCGTCGATTATACTTCTACCGTTGAGCCTGGATGCTTTTTCTGTCGTTCATTCTTACTGTCTTCTGAACATGTCGCGTGTAGCAGTTGCGTCTTTTTGTTAACTATAACGGAGGAGAGCCACGATGTCACGACCGTTTTTTGTATTGATCTGTTCAAGTCGTTGAAGAATCCCATGCATAATATATACCCATTTGCAGTGCTCCTTGCGTGACGCCTGTCCATAATATCAACAAGTGCACAATACTGAGTGCTGCTATACTTATGAACATCGGCTACCGGTTGTGGTAGTGTCGCCCAGGTCGTTAGCTTACCTAATCGGGCAACTTGGGCATCAACGCGTCTGCTGGCCGGCTGCTCGCTCCAACGCCTCATCGTCTCTCAGTGGAGGGCAGAAAGCTTTTTTCTCTCCTCTCCATCTCACCCACTTGCTCCTCTCCTTTCCTCCCTTCCATCTCCACATCCTTCCCGCGGACGACACCACGCGACACGACACCGCGCGATACGACGTACACCGATCCATCTCCCGTCCAGCTGCTACCGGCTACCGCGAAACCCTGACGAGCAACCGTGACGTGCACGTACGTTCATCGCTAACCACCCAGCCAGGGACGCACGAACGGACGGCCGGCACAATCGAAACCCAACAACGACGACACACGCACGCCCACGATGTCGGACGAAATCGTCATCGACCGGCAGAACTTCACGACGAGGGTCGCGACTCTCATTTCCGCGTGGCGCAGTCAGCGCAATGAGGCTTTCGGGGGTGCTTCTTCTGTCTTGCTGCTGCTTGGCAAGACTGACACTACTGGTTCCTACACGAAGAGCTTGTCGCTGTTTGTAAGTCTTGTCTCCTTGCATTCCTTGCCTCAGGGTGGAGTTCCTACGCTTCTCTACTCTTCTTCTCGCGCCAATGTCCTTCTCTCCTCCATGTGCAGGGCGGCATTCTCTTCTCGTCGCAGTCGCAATGCGAAACCCTGAGATGAGCTTGAATCGTGGGAGAAAGGTGGCGATGGGGATGGCTATGGCGATGATGGTGAATGAGGATCAATAATCTGACAGGCGCTCGATAGTACTGGCTCTTAGGCTACGAGTTTCCCACGACGTTGATGCTCCTGACTCTGGACAAGGTCTACGTTGTCACCACCACCAAGAAAGGTGCGTCCATACACGATAATATTTCTCAAGCGCCCGCTAACCTCTCGTTATAGCTAAACTGCTGCATCCGCTGTCGACGCCGAAATACCCCGTCGAGGTGCTGGTCCGCGGCAAGGACGACGCTGAGAATAAGAAACAGCTGCAAGCCATCGTCGACCACATCAAGGCCGCTGGCGTACGTCCTTTCCGAAATATCCAGGCGTCTGTGTTTTTGTTCTAACTTTCCTGTTCTCGGGGTTTAGAAAAAAGTCGGCATCTTGTCAAAGGATTACAACAACGCACAGGGGCCGTTGATCGCGGACTGGAACGCGATCTACAAACCCTCGGTTGAGGCGGCCGACATTGAGGAGGTTGATATCGCCGTTGGCATCAGCTCCGCCCTCCAAACATACGACGAAGCTGGATCGGTAAGACAGAATCATGTTACTGTGGCGATTATACATGAACTGACGAGATATTCCGATTTTAGAAATGCATCCGCCAGGCGGCCAAGGCCTCTGTGGCTGTCATACACAAGTACTTTCTGGACGAAATGTCCGAGATCATTGACGACGAGAAGAAAACCACCCACGAAGCCCTGGGCAAGAAGGTCGAAGAAAAGATCGAGGATGAAGACTTCTTCCGCCAAAAAGACCACAAGCTCGGTGCTGACTTTTCCGCTTCGCAACTCGACTGGGCCTACGGTCCTTCCATCCAGAGCGGCGGGAAGTACGACCTCAAGGTCCCCGGTGAGCCTGAAAACGACAGAAGCAACCTTCACAGCGGCGTCATCATCGCCTCGATGGGGTTCAGATACAAAAATTATTGCAGCGTCGTCGGGCGAACCTACATGATCGATCCCAACAAGACGCAGGAGAAGTACTACTACTTTCTCCTCGAACTGCACAGTCTTGTCATCAACAGCTTGCGTGACGGAACCGCCTGCAAGGAGGTGTACGCGAAGGCTCTCAATCTCGTCAAATCCAAGCACCCCGAGATCGAAAAGCACTTTGTCCGAAACGTCGGCTACGGCATCGACATTGAAAGCCGCGACAGCACGCTGCTGCTCAACGGCAAGAATACCCGTGTTTTGCGCGAGGGCATGACTCTCGTCGTCCACGTCGGCTTCCAGGATCTGGATAACCCCAAGGCTGATGACAAACGCGGCAAGACCTACTCGCTCGCTCTTACTGACACGGTCGAGGTTGGCGGTCGTGACACCAAGGCCCTTATTCTCACGCACGGCGCTCCCATCGCGAAGGACGAGGTGGCCTTCTACTTCAAGGAGGATAACCCGCCGGAGCAGAAGACCAAGCAGGCTAGACCTCAGCCAAAGCCGTCGACCGCGACGAAAAACACCGCAATCTTGAAGACCAAGCTGCGTGGCAAACGCGAGGAGGTATGGACCGACTACAAATGACTGGCGGCATACGAACCATTTACGCTAACTTGTGATGACAGGCCGACGAAGGCAAAGAGCAACGCCGAAAGGAGAACCAGAAGCAACTGGCTGCTAAGAAGCAGGCTGAGGGTCTCGAAAGGTTCCCGGCTGGAGGGGCGACCAGCAACGGCACTGAGAAGAAGCAGGTCAAGAAGTTTGAGTCTTACAAGCGCGACAACCAGTTCCCCAGCGGAGTTGCAGACCTCAAGATCGTTGTCGATGTCAAGGCGCAGACTATCATTCTGCCCATCTTTGGCCGACCAGTCCCCTTCCACATCTCCACCATCAAAAACGTCAGCAAGAACGAAGAGGACCCCTTCACCCATCTGCGTATCAACCTCGTCAGCCCCGGCCAGGGTGTTGGCAAGAAGGAAGAGCTTCCCATGGAGGATTCTGCTGCTCACTTTGTCCGTAGTTTGTCCTACCGGAGCACTGACCGTAATAGGATGGCCGAGATAAGTCAGGCTATTCAGGATATGAAGAAGCAGGCTCTGAAGCGTGAACAGGAGAAGAAGGAGATGGAGGACGTGGTAACCCAAGACAACCTCATCGAAATCAAGAGTGCGTTAATCCCTGTCCTCCAGACTATTATTGCGTCTTTTATGTACTAACAAACCTGGTTGACAGACCGCAGACCTCAGCGTCTTCCGGACGTCTACGTTCGCCCAGCTTTGGATGGAAAGCGAGTCGCTGGGGATATCGAGATCCACCAGAATGGCCTCCGTTATTCCTCGCCTCTTAGGTCGGGTCCGGACCAGCGAATCGACATTCTATTCTCGAACGTCAAGCACTTGTTCTTCCAGCCATGCGAGCACGAGTTGATTGTCATAATCCACGTGCATCTCAAGACCCCCATCATGGTTGGCAAGAAGAAGACCAAGGACGTTCAGTTCTACCGCGAGGCGATGGACATCCAGTTCGACGAGACTGGCAATCGCAAACGCAAGTATCGCTATGGCGATGAAGAGGAATTTGAGGCCGAGCAAGAGGAACGTCGCCGTCGCGCCCAGCTGGACAAGGAGTTCCGCGCATTTGCCGAGAAGATCTCCGAAGCCACGAAGGAGGAAGGTCTTGACGTTGACATTCCGTTCCGTGAGCTTGGTTTCTACGGTGTCCCCTTCCGCGCCAACGTTCTCTGCCAACCGACGACGGAATGCCTCGTCCAGCTGACGGACCCACCGTTCTTGGTCATCACACTCGATGAGATCGAGGTTGCGCATCTGGAGCGTGTTCAATTCGGGTTGAAGAACTTTGACATCGCGTTTGTCTTTAAGGATTTCTCGCGACCTGTTGTGCATATCAACTCTGTCCCGGTTGAATGCCTTGACAATGTCAAGGACTGGCTTGACAGCGTCAACATTGCGTTTACGGAGGGACCCTTGAACTTGAACTGGATGCAGATTATGAAGACCGTTACGAGCGACCCGCACCAGTTCTTCGCTGATGGCGGCTGGAAGTTCTTGAGCACAGAGACCGATGACGAAGATGACAATGAGGAAGAAGAGGAGAGCGAGTATGAGGAGTCGGAGAGCGAGTTCAGCGACGGAGAAGACAGCGACGACAGCTACGGCAGCGACGATGAGGATGCCAGCGAGGACGAAGGCAGTGAAGCTAGCGACTTCTCCGAAGGCGGTGAGTGATCTTCTTCTCTGGATGCGACAATACCTGAGCAAGGCTGAGTGTTAACTTGCGCCTCGTTTGCGACAGAGTCTTGGGACGAGATGGAGGAGAAGGCGAAGAAGAAGGACAAGGAACGGGTTCCGAGCGAGGACGAGAAGCCGAAGAAGAAGAAGCGCTAAAGCGGGAGCGACGGCTCGGCTTTTGCTCCTTTTCTGGTGGAACCGTCTTTGTCTTCTATGTCTTTTGCTATATGCGCTTTTTTCTCTCTTGCTCACTACCCTCTCATGATTTTTATTATTGCTTATACTCTTAACTTCGATCTGTCTGGTTTTCGTTTTCCTTGATTATAAATGCGGAGGAACGGCAGGGGACGATATGTGGACAACGTTTAACTACTGATGCGGGAAATCTATGAAAGAGAAAGAAAAACTCTATTCCAAGTAATAGCTAACGTTTATCCGTGTTCTTGACTTATCGTGTTCTTGATTGTGGTACTTAAACGTTGTTCATGATTGTAGTACTTCCGCCTTGTCTTTGATGTTTCTGGTTGATGCGATCGATTCTCTGGAGAAGTCGACTTATTACAGATTGCAAAATTGTAGAAACGAGGTATATAATGATAATGCAACCGGTTTGATATTGCAATATTGGAGCAAGAGCTCCGGAGGGGTGGTGGCTTTGCCCAGCAATGCCACGATATTCCTGCAAGAGGAAGCTTTCAACTAGCAACTGTATTGAAGCGCGATTTATGTAAGAGGTTTAGTTTATCTCGCTGGTGAATACAATACACCGTGCACCATGAATGCCCGCATGACCGGCTGGATCCGAGCACGGCCTCGCGCCTCGGAATCGAAGCGACTGTCCTTTCCATCAAGTATACTACTTGGAGTTACTGCAGGCGGGCGTTGAAGCGGCATTCCAGAAGCCTGGAAGCCACCAATGCGACAGCGAGACGAGACGGCGACCAACCCTCGGATACTTGGTATCTACAGACTAACTATTTACTATAACGATCGGTCAGTGATGCTTGTCTCCCGTCTAAGCCCTGCGCGGGCGACCCGCCGGGCTGTCTTCTCAGTCGTCTGAACAGTATGAAGTATAGATGGCCGGGAGGACAGACGCTCCAGGCAGCCGGGATGGTTATCATCTGCTGCTGCGCATTCGCCAACACGCACGTGCATTCTCCACTGCACAGCATTCACGACACCAGCACACAATTCAACCCTTTACCACTTACCTTAACATCGTACATCGTACATCGCTAACGTTATCGGTAAGTGCTGCAAGACCGCTTATGCGACTCGCGCTGACTCAGCAGTGCTTAGACCGGTGGTTAGCAAGTTCCGATCGTGGCAGTGTAACCGCTGCCCTTGGCGGGGACCCACATTTTGCCCAAACCATCTGCAAATTGCATCCGCTTTAGCGACGGCCAGCATCCAGGCCGCGACGTCGATTCGCCAGCTGCTGGAGCTGCGACGCTGAGGGAAATTGCATGATCGCAGCTGGTTATATTGTCTCCTCATGCGCGGACACTTCTGCCAGAATTGTTCAATACAGTATGGATTCTGTCCGTCTGTTGGAGCTCGAGATGCTCACCAGCTCAATTCCGACGGGAAACAACCAACGTCTTACATGATGACATGGTTTAGTTGCATTCCGGCCTGATCAATCCCACCACGGCGGGCTTGGGGACCCGGCCGTGGTATGCATTCCCTCCGCTGCATTCCCCGAGACATGGATGGCATTGCATTCTCGAATGAGCAGGAACGTCTATCGGCAGGGTGCAGACTACAATGCTCCACCAATCACTCGTCTGTGGTTACAAGCGCACCTTTGAGGCTCATATCGCCTTGGTGCCGCTGCCGAGCGCTGCACTGCCCCTACTTGACCGCCTTACTCACACTGGACATGCAACGATGTTGTGTGGTATTATCACCATGAGGGTATGCGCGGTATTGATGTCGCGGCCGGCTGTAGAAAGTCGACCTTCCCCTAGGTGGCAATGAGTGGATGACGCTATAGGCTCTCCGGCAGGCTGCTTGGAGTCTTGGTTCCCTTCGGATCTTGATCGCTGAAACGAGACGACTGGATCCACAGGCCCCAGATGCCTGTAGCTTGTCTCCACTGCTGTGCAGGCTCGCTTGCCACTAGTCACCAAAGCGTTCGTAGAAGCTCTATCTCAATATCCATGATCCGAGTCGAAACGGACTAGCACGAGCACATCCACGTCTACATCCATCCACCGTTTTGCCCAGCAAACGTAATGTACACAAGTACATACATACTCGTGTGTAACGGTTGGAGATTGAATCACCACCTTGCAAGGTATAAGATCTAGGCAGGCGCTGGTTATGTAAGTTTCTCCAGCAAAGCCCCAATTTCTCCCTCTGCGAGCTCGCCCTCGTCGAGGCTCAACTAGATAACGTTAGTCATGCTCCCGAGCCCTGACTTTCTGACCGATCAGGCATAGACTCTCCTCTCTAACCTGCCGGGACCCAGCAGCAGCAGCAGCATAATCACCTTTAATCTACTTGGACTCGGCGTCTGCAGTCCGCAGCTCGAGTGCCGTGGTGCTTTCGTGCCGGCCGCAACGGCCATTTTATCCGTGGTCTCGTCCGCATGGCGTCTGGCCATTTTGCATCCCATCCTGTTAGATTGCCCATAACAGACGCTATAAAGCGTCCCACCTGGCGTTTTTCGCATCGCCCTTCGCTCGTACGTCCCCTTCGTCGCAAATTATCATATCACCGCCTGCGACCCCCCCCCCCCCCTCCCCTCTTTCGACTTGCAAAGCCTCCTTTACAAGACTATTCAGATTCTAGGCAACCTATCCTCTTTTGAGCCTTGCCTGCAACGGGGAAAGCGACTTGCGACGGCGTAGGGCTGTTTCTCGAAAGTTAACCGCTTTGTTTGCCCCCCCTCGTCGTCCAATATCTCTTTCTCCTTCCTGCTACTCTCGCGTGGGCGTGGCTTGTACGATCCAGTCACGGGCTATACACCAACCTGTGATCGCATATCGCAATCTCCCGTTTCGTTTTCGTGCACGTCGACTGTCAATCGAATCGCCTCTCGTACGTACGTTCGTCCGTCTCTCTCTTCGATCACTTGCATAACATACAAAAAGACACATACCTCTTACAGTCGCCGGTCTCCATACCCCTGCCTGTTGGAACGGCCACTCCGTAACGGGGTTGAGTTCGTGCGTGACGATTGCATTACATTATCTTACACCTCATTTGATAGTTACATTTGCTGGCTTGCGCGACTTGGCTTTCCTGGCTGCGGCTCGTTTCATCGCCTTTTCTCTAACACCTTGACGGATTTCCCGCATACGTTCCGGGTTGACGACAACAAGCCTTACTCTCGGCACGCGATCGATATACCTCATCCATTCGTTCCCGTCGAGACTCGGCAAGAGCATTGCGCCTGTTGCGTCTGATATCATTTCGCTGAGCTAAGCCGCCGCCGTGGATCAGAACCTGGTAGGTGAATTTAAGCCTCGTACCTCGTGAGACACGAACGATGCAATGCCTCTATAGATCGCTGTTCTTTCCCTTTCTGCTCTTATTCTTCGTCTCGAGTTGCCTCGATCATGGCATCGCTGTTCTCTTCCTCGATGGAGTTTCGCGGATGTGGAGGTGTATATAAACTCCGGAGATCGCTTGTCGTCCCGCTTGTCTTGTCGACATCTAAGTCAGAACAAGGAACTTCATCCGAATATCCATCTACCCATCCATAAATCCATATATCCATTCGTCATACACCCACTTACCATACACCCGTCTATAGCATAACGTTGCATCTGGTACTGTAGTGTCTATTGCATTGCATTAACATCTTGTCGCCTCATCCTGTATCCATCTCATACCACCTTCTTCCACCCTCACCTCTTGATCCAACGTCACAAACACATTTGCCTCGCCTGCCCGACTGTCTCATGACTGCTGGGCACTCTTCTCGCGCGTTCTCTAAATACGAGGCAATTGGACGCCGTCGTTAACAGACCGTTTTTAAATGCATACAGTAGAACTCGACTTGGGCTTCCTGGTCGAGTATATACAGTTAGACGACGAACAATACCACAATCTCCAACAACTCTACTATAGAGCCTTCCAGCTCCAAGCTGCCCGCCTGAGGGCTCAGCAGCAGCAACAACAACAGCATCAACAACCACAGCAACCGTCAAGATCACACGCTTCTCCCGCATCAGCTAGTAACACTAGCACACCTACCACCACTGCATCATCGAGTTCATTGAACTCGACTTCCACTGCTGCGACGACAGTCACCATTGACGGTACCGTCATAGAAGTTGACGGCGAGACTGGCCAAGTTCGAGTTCGGAGCAGCACATCCGGGCCATCCAGACGCGGATCTCAACAGCGAAGAAGCTCGCGATACAGCGACCAGCAGCGGTAGCCCAATCTATATCTACTTACTTATCTCGTATAAATAACCCGGCAAAATGGTCCAGCTCGGTTCCGGATTCTGTGAGTATATATCGAGCCCCCAAATCGATTAGGACTCTGCTAATATGTTATAGGCGAGTACGAGCCCGACAAGTGGTCGTACTGGTACTACTGTCCCGATGAGACGCTGCCCATCGTGTTTGCCGTCCTGTTCGGCATCTCTGGCAGCATCCACCTGGTTCAGGCATGGTACTATAGAAACAAGTACATGCCAATCTATGTTTTCGGGTGCTGGGTCATAGCTGCCGGTCTCGCGCTGCGTGCGCACACGGCGCACACTCGCGACTTGCAGAGCTTGGGATTGCTCATCCCGTCCCAGGTGCTCGTGTACTCCGGCCCGCCGGTGTTCAGCGCAGCGCTCTACTTTGTGCTCGCACGTATCTGCTACTACGTCCCCGCCGCGGCGCCAATCTCCCCGTACCGCATCGTCCGGACCTTCATCTCGCTCGACGGCCTCTGCGAACTGCTCGTTGGCGCGGGCACTGGCATGTTTGTCAACACGACCGCTCCGGACCGGCAGAAGATCGGTCAGGGTCTGCTCCGCGCGGCGCTGATTCTGCAGATGCTCTTGTTCATCGCCTTTGCCTACTTTTCCGTCAGGCTGCAGCGGAATGCGTGCAGGCTCGGGATCTGGGGCAAGTGGAGAATGTCGCTGTACACGCTGTACGTGTGTGGATTCTGGGTGATGGTGCGGTGCATCTACCGGCTCGTTGAGTTCTTCGAGGGCTTCCAGGGCGAGCTGATCTTACACGAGGCGTACTTTTACGCGCTGGAGTGCATTCCCATGTTGCTCAGCACGGTGTACATGAATGCGATGCACGTGAGCCGGTGGCTGCCGCGCAAATCGACGATCTATCTGCTCGACGACGGGGTCACGGAGGCTGAGGGCGAGGGATTCCACGACAATCGACCCTTGTGGAAGAAGTTTGCGGACCCGTATGATCTTGAGGGTATTTTCCAAGGGATTAGCAGCCTCGTGCTCCGGATTGCGGGCAAGAAAAAGCCGGCCAAGGAGACGGAGACTGAGGCGAAGGGGGGCGAGGTGCAACCGGGTATCCGTCGGAGCCCAACTGCCACCATGGAGCGCGGGGAGTAATTGGGACACTCTGCACAGCCGGTATAGACAAAGTTGGAAAGGGAAAGGGATACACGGAGCGGGGTAGAAAGAGGACGGAACGCAGTGTTATTAGTAATATTTCCTTTGTACGTTTTATATTCTTATCATCATCTTTTGGGAGTGTGGTTTCACTTTGAGTGCAATTTTTTGATTCTGGGGTTTTAATGTGGATGGGCTTTATTCTTACGATTATTTTTCTTGGATTTACGCTACAAAAGAGGGCAGTTACAGCGGATTGGCGTCTATGTTTGCATGTTTGCATGTATACATGCTTGTACGTTAAATATAAAATGGCAGTCTTGGTTTTAGAATACGAAGTCGCACTTGATGGTCTTGCGGTTCAGACGCGAACTCGTGTTGACGTTGTATTTCGTGTGCACGTGGTAGACGATATGCTGACTAATTGGAACAACACATCGCCCGGTTGGGACGCGCACAACGCAAGTTCACCATCGAGACCGACGACGGAGGAAGAATCCTAAGCTATGATGTGACGGACCGATGTTCCTGAGATCTTGACGACAATGACAATTGAGCGCCGACAGTCCTCCCGAGCCGCGACTGAAGTCTGGGGATCCGGAAAGTGGATCCATACATCATTGTTGTACATACATGCAAGGTCAGCCAGCGCAGACACCTCCATTCACTTCTAATTTGTAGTTGCATGTAGGACGTTATTATATCCAGACGGAGCTCTGCGAGCGAATGCAGTCGCCAGTTGGTGTACTGCACTGCACTGTCTGTGAATTTGAATTTGCGGGGTTGACGATACAAGAGATAGATCGGAGTCGATACCGTGGGACTGAGTGTGAGGAGCTCCGGGTAATATGCACGGCACATATTGTTGCATCACTATAGAACATCTGGAGGAACACTGCATTTTGCGGAGTGCGCATCGATGACTAACGGATTGCACAACTGCGACGCGCCTATGGCATTTGCAACACCGATACCTCGACTAAGTCCGATTCGCATTCAATTCTAACCATACAATTTGTGTTCTAATCACATGCAAGAACGGCATCAATATCAGAATTACTGCACTCAACGGGGGCCAGGTTAATTTCCAGATGTTGAGGAGCTAGAACGAACTCCCAACAAGCGAGATACATTTCTTCGCGCGCCGGAACCGACGTCCGAGAAGATCAATGAAAGCATGGTGAGAGGCAGCCAACCAATTCCTCGTGTTATATTACATGTGCAAGCTGACTAATTACTGTGGGGATCTTGTTGGCGACCTATCTTCTGTTGGCTCTCCAGATCAGTTACCTCGTACGTGCATTACATGCCTGCTTGCGACAACGGCACTGCTGTCGTCAGGATTGCTTCATTCCAGTCAAACAGCTGCCAGGTCGCTGTCAGATCTGCTCTTAATTGAGTCACGGGGGCGCTCGCATGCGTATTCGGGCGCGGGAAGGGATTCCCAATGGCCAAGCTAAGCTTTCCGTGCATCTGCTGTGTGAGGTCGAACAGCAGACTGACGAACTCGGCGTGGGGTGTCTCTGTGTATATATGTGCCGACGCGCATTCAATTCATCTACTTATCTAATGGAGCTATGCTGACAACAGACAGAGGGACAAGCAGCTGGCTAGCTGGGCTGGACGGGCTGCTTCGGGCTGCAGCTAGGAGGATGCGGATGCACGTATGCACTGTTCGATTCGGGACGTCGACCCTGGAATGCGCCTGGGCGAACATGCAGCCCGCGAATGGATGCGGGGTAGCACTGCAGCCACGAGGGGCAGCGACTTATCTTCCGTCGCCTTCAAAGCACATGCACGACAGAATCTTCTAGCTGTCTGTCGGATGCGATTGTGAATATTGAGTCTGGCAGCGTGTCTTCTGTCTCTGGCAGGTCTGGCTAGCTCGATGAATCGATTGTGGCTCATCCGTAGTATCTTGTTCGTCTGCCCATACATCCACCAGGCTGATCTTGGGTATACAGCTTGCAGTTGGTTGTGACTTGGAGATGTATTTTATATACGCCGTCTTGTAGAGCAGATTATAATGCAATGTCGGGGTAGTGTGGCTCCCAATCTTACAGGTCCAGCCAGCTGCAGCACTGCAGCCACACATGTTCCGCATCAAGCCTCGTACGCGTACTACCGTCCCTTCAGCGACAGTATACAGCATTCAATCTTGAGCATGCTGCTGTTCACGATCCAGAGGTCGTCTCTCGATCTGTTGCCCCGGCCGGGGAGGAGCCCACGCATCGACGCGGTGGACATCCATTGGCTGCAATTTAAATTAGGTCCGCATCTGCGAACACTTCATCGACTGTCAATTGTCAGCCCCACCAGTCCAGTCCATATACTCGGACGCTCGTCCAGCTATCAATTAATCAATTCCAGCTGGATCCAGGGGGCATCCGGTTGCCGGACTTCACACGACGACGACGTTCCAAAACGGGCTGGATCTCACTCCGGCTTTGCTCAAGCTGAGTTTTACCCTGCTGCACCGATCGGTACGCCAGATGCTTCCTCGCTGACGGATCGCTCCAGTCGAGCCGGCGAGGCTTGATGCTTGCATGCCCTAACTCCGGTCCAACTCCATTCACAGAAGATAGCATCGAGTCATACAGATGCAGATACAGCTATATGCTCAAGCGTATATATGCTCTGGACTGCGATTGCATCGATTGCACCAATGCAAAGTGTCCGCTCGTCCAAACAGGAATGCCATCGCCGCTCGGGGCAATTGTGCGGCCGGCCAAGAAGCCGCTCGATTCCTCGATGGCCCGCTAAGCTTCTTGGACGCAGGCTTGGGTCACGCAAGCAGTCGATCGAGAGATCTCGTTCTGACTGTCCTTCCTTCCTCTTCTCGAACTTCCAAGCGGTCAGCTCGGACAGGGTGCAACTGCAACTTGTCAGCTAGCTAGGTAGCAAGCGACGTCGGCGTATTCAACAAGCTTTTCATTCGAATTCAGGTTTCCTTCACCGAGCTATAGCTAGCGACGAAACTTTCATCCTGGCTAGTGCTGTCGCTCGGCGGGGTGCACTTTGTCTGCATGCATGTCCGTATTTGAGTCTGAGCTAGCCAACTCCAACCAAACCGCCATGCCCGCCGGGCCATGATTCGCATTCGAAATCGACCCCACTGACAACCCTGGCGAGCGAGCGGGCATGGAACCCCCACTCGCGTCGGAGGCGGCCTCGAAGGTTGAACCTACCCAGACGGATTGTGCCCCTCTCCACCCGGTGCAACTAGGACCAGGTGCAGCCGCATGCCCACTCCGTTTCCTACGTAGCCCTCGCACACCACGCTACGTTGCGGATGGTATATCTGGGTTCAGTCCATTCAAGACGGCGTTCTTTCTGCTTTAGCCGCGACCTCCACGGCTTCCAACGGTGGCTTTACCTAGTAGCTTTGGTCAAAGAAAATTGAAAATAAAAAAAGCACATCGACACCACACCATTTAAATTTTGCCTGTTCGGGAACGGCGCTTTCCAGGGAGGAGGAGAATGCATGGCATGAATGCGAAAGGGAGGGCGGGTGGGATCTAATAATGAGATGCTGCCCCCCTCCTCCTCCAGGGCATGAATACAGCAAGGAGAGTTATGCCATATGACTTCAAACTGGATATAATCCGGCCGAGGAGAGAAAGACAATACACCCCCATCGAGTTCTCGCCTCTAGAAACCCGACAAGTTTCTTTTCCCGCCTTATCTTTCTCGTCTGCTGCGCTATCTGGTCTGCAACACTGGCTGGCTGGCTGTACTGGCTGTCTACATCGATTTATCATCACGACGCTGTGCGACGGGGTCACAAGCAGCCTTGCGCGCCGGGCGATCCAATAGGACGACGACAAGAGACCGACCAGGCAAGGCCGTCGACCGTGTCACCGCCCAGCGACCGCCCAGCACGCCGTTGGTGCGACTGTAGTCTATATTAACGTTCGTCCGACGACTTGGCTCTCGAATATAAATATTATAAAAGAAGGCTGCGAGGCCCGCTTGCCTCTCCGGTCTGCCCTGTCGACTGCTGTATACGTATATACGCGGCACTGCAACTGCGACTGCTATCACTATCACGAGCTTGCGCGGTTGACACCTGCCCTTGCCAGCGAACAAAGCACTACTATCAGACCTTCATCGTACAAGTCATCGCTGCGCCCTGTTTAACAGCTGTTGCCAGCTACTCGCGCCAACAGATAAGCTTCCTGCCCTTCAGGCAATCGTGGTGTGCTCCAGCCGAGAAGGTAAAAAAAAAAAAACCTCGGCCAAACAGAAACAGTCAGGTCGAGCCGCCAGCACAGTACTTCTCTTCGACTCGCTGGCTCAGGAACGTGCGGCCCCCGTTTGAATCCGCGGCCGCGGTGCATTGTCAGAAGCATCGTTCGGAAAAAGATCCTATCGCGATCGAGATACCTTTATTTAGCCTGCTTGCCTGACATCACCGCCGTCGGCCTTACTCGCAGGCGGACATTTTATCGAGCAAGGACCGACCGACCGGCGCCCGTCAGCGTCATCGATCCATGCTCGTGCTCATGCTCATGCTCATCGAGACATACAGCACACGCACACGCTAGCGACCGACGCCCTGCATTCCAATTGGCTGGCCTGGTCGCCGTTGACGAGCTCGAGTGGAGAAAAAGACAAAAAAGCGGCCGAACTCGCGGTGCGGCGCTCGCGCTGTGGTGACTAAGCCCGTCTGGTAATATTTATATATTCAATCCCACTGCGACCGGAACTTTAGGCGGAAAAACTCAGATACCATAAAACCAGTCTACAAAACCACGAAAACCGCCTCCAATCTTCTCATCGACTAGATATCACAATCCGACTTTGGATACCTACGGACCTCCTTCAGTCTTAGCTGTCATCTCCCAATCGACTGTTGCTGTTGGGCTGCTTTGTTGTGCTGTGGAAAACCCATCGAGCGCGACCATCAGCTCTTAGTCACCAACAACCCACCACCACCACTACAACCACCATCGCCGCTCAGCGACATCGCCTTCGTCTCTGTCTCCATCGACTGAACGCTGCACGCGACGCCTAGCGGAGAATCACTTCTGCTTCTACGGCTTCTTCTGATTCCAGTCAGCCACCTTGTTCTTCTTCTGCTGCCTCAGATTCCATCGGCTGCCTGCGATGAGCCACACCACCAGTGGCGTCCGGACCACCAAGAACGCTCCACAGCCTCCCGCCGACGACATTCCTTCCTCCACGTCCGCCGTCGTCGCGACGAGCGCGACTGCCGCTTGCTCCTCCAACGGCACGTCCAGCTCGGCTGCTTCCTCCACTCCCGCCTCTCCCGAACTCCCTGCCCGCCCCTCCACCGTCCCCGTCTTTTCCAATGGCGGCCTTCCGTCCATCACGGTAGTCAAGCTGCCCAGCGACGGCCAGACTCCCACCGTCCCCATCATCAAGAATGTCCCCTCGAAGCCGACGGGCAAGCACTCCGACATTGCTAAAACTGCCACCATCGCCTCTACCAAAGCCGTGGCTGCCAGTTCAGGCAACAAGGACATGCTGCTGCCGCCGAGTGTCCAGAATGCCACCAATACTTCCGTCTCCCCCAACGCTACTCCTAAGCTCGCTGCGAACGGCGCCGGACACTCCGGATCCCTGAGTCCCATGAGATCCTCCGATACTCCGCTCCTCGCCAGCACGCCTAGCTCCCCACGACTCCACGCCACAACCCTCAACATCCCTGGCTTGACAAAGAGCAAGGTCTCGGAAGATGGTCGCATCCCCGCCCGCGATATCGGCTCCAAGCTGATCATTGTCATGGTCGGCTTGCCCGCTCGAGGCAAAAGCTACATCACTAGAAAACTCGCTCGCTATCTCGGTTGGCTTCAATACGACGTCAAGGTCTTCAACGTCGGGAACCGTCGACGAATCGCCGCTAATCAGCCCAATTCGCCCACGCCGCCCGAACATAAACCCCATGATGTCCTCCACCAAGCCTTCCAGGCCCTCCAGAATGTCAAGTTGGATAGCGACGGCACGGTTAGGCAACCGGTCCGCGGCACCGGCCTCCTGGCAGCTTTCGGCTCCGAGAGCTCGCCTCCAAAGTTCAGCCTGGACGCCGGAAACGTCGCCTTCCAGGCTACAAATCTGGACAGCCCCAAGCCCGAGAAGGAGCAGGACAGCATCTCTCAATCTGCTGACTTTTTCGATCCAACCAACGTCAAAGCGAAGAACCTGCGTGAGCGGGTCGCAATGGAAACGTTGGACGAGGCTCTCGACTACGTCCTCAACGGTGAAGGTAGCATCGGCATCCTTGACGCGACCAACAGCACGATCGAGAGACGCACAGCCATCGTCGACCACATCCGCAAGGTTGCCGGTAGCGATCTCGGAATCCTCTTCATCGAATCCATCTGCGAGGACGAGCAGGTCCTCGAGGCTAACATGCGGTTGAAGCTCTCCGGCCCCGACTACAAGGGCCTGGACCCCGAAAAGTCGTACGAGGACTTCAAGAAGCGTGTCAAGATGTACGAGGGTGCCTACGTCCCCATCGGTGACTACGAGGAAAAGAAAGGCTGGGCATATCTCAAGCTGATCGACGTCGGGCGCAAGTTCATCGCGCACGGCATTCGCGGCTTCCTTGCCAACCACTCTGCCTACTACCTCATGAACTTCAATTTGGCCTCGCGGCAAATTTGGATCACTCGCCACGGCGAGTCCATGGATAATGTCCAGGGTCGCATTGGAGGCAATTCCAACCTGAGCGAGAAAGGCGACAAGTACGCAAAGGCCCTCGCCAGCTTTATCCAAGGTGAGATAACATAACAATCCGAACTAGGAAGTCAGCATGTGAATCTCAGCTAACTCTCGTATTTTTTCCAATTAGAACAACGAAAGCTGTTCCATGCTCACGAGATTGAAAAGTATTATGCCGCGCAGCTGCCGCCTCGGGCTGGGAATATCACTCCCCCTAACCCAGATGCGACGATGAACTTTGGCGAAGACGACCCGCACTTCCCTGTCGAGAAGCCATTTTGCGTCTGGACCAGCATGCTGAACCGTAGCGTGGAGACGGCGCGCTACTTCAACGACGAAGAATACGATATCAAACAGTGGAGGATGCTGGACGAGCTCAACGCCGGCCTGGCAGAGGGGAAGACGTACGATGAGATTCGACGTGATCTGCCGGGCGAATACGAAAACCGGATTGCGGATAAACTGCACTACAGGTACCCTGGCCCCGGTGGCGAGTCGTACCTGGACGTGATCCATCGTCTCAAGGAGATCATTATCGAAGTCGAGCGCACGACCGACCATGTGCTCATAGTGGCGCACAGGGTCGTTGCGCGTGTCCTGTTGGGTTACTACACAGGACAGCACCGCGACAAGGTTGCCAATTTGGACGTCCCGCTGGGGATGGTGTTCAGCCTCGAGCCTCGTAAGTTGACTTCTACCAATAAGTTTCACGGGGTGACACATGCTAACGACTCGGCTGCATAGGACCCTATGGTGTCGAACTCAAAGCGTTCAAGTATGATCTTGCCTCGAACCAGTTCTACCATGTTCCCGACTTTGAGCTCAGGACCACGACACCTGAGAAGAGCGAGCGCGAAGTCATGGTCTAAGCCGTACCTATCGTCGGCTTGATTGACCTGGCCTTTTCTTCGAATGTAGATGCATTTCAACTTTTTTTTTTCTTTTATTCTTTTCCTCTCTTTTCTTTCTTTATTCTTTATATTTTCCTGAGTGGAAATCTTCTTGCTCTTTTTTTCATTGGATTTTCTACAGGCCGACCACGAAATACAAAATATCTCAATCGCGACAGATCCAGCTTCCTAATTGCCACAGCCCTGATTCTAGGAATCGCCTTCTATTCTTGTTGATATTTGTTTCCATATGCGATCTTATTTCCTATCTTTGATGTTTTTGCGTTAATTTGTTCTATGGGCGGCGTTCTGGGCTGTTTGGGATGGCTTGGAGTTCTTTGTTAACTTGCTAGCTGCTGTTGTTGCTTCTCCTTTTTATCTATTATCCTGCAACGGACATTTTCTTGATTGTGGAACGGTGATCACGCAATTTTATCTGTTAGTATATAGGTATTAGCTAGAAATAGTATACATACAGTCATTGGACGGTATCACATTATGCTCACCAGAAGCCACCTTAGGCGCTGAGTCGAAGTCGGAGTCTACGTTGCTATATATATTCGTATCCGGTACATAAGATATTAGTTATGCATGGCGGGCCCGTTCCGCGTGTAATGCTAGTAGGCCCAGACAACAGTATCCGCCCCTTAATTGCTGCCACATTGCAAGCAATAGGTCCCTTTTGCTGGGCCCCAATACTATCGATAATCCTGGTCACTATATATTCCTACTGGCCCTGTTGATTCTGTCGGTACAGCTGTCTTCGTCCGTCTCTATCCTAGTTTGACTAATTCCCCTGCTGTCGCGGGCGCTTGCCAGCATTATGTTAATGAACCCACCACCGCGGTTTTGGTTTACATACTTGCACATGAAGGAGGATTTCGTGTAAAACCAGCGCGAGAACAGGCAAAGCGGGTCGCCTCATGTAGATAGCCCGATGCATGCCATATGTGGGTGCAACGTGGCGAACCTCGGCTACCATACCACGTGCACGAGGCGGCCCCATTAATTTGTGATATTAATTAAATGAAAGTCTGGAAGTAAGCTGTTCGGCACTCGATCCGAGGGCATGCATGGGGGTCACCGATGCCAATGTCTAGTTGCCCCTATGACTAACTTTGTCGCCTCGGCAAGGTGAGTCCACGAAGCCGTAGACCGCTGCCTGGACTTATTTTTCATCAGCGATGGATCATGTGGTCGCTGAGCACAAGCTAGCTAGCTCCCTACTCGATGGAATACAACTGTCATGAATATTGATCCAGCAAGATGTGTGCGGCCGTATGCAGTAATCTTTATATGTTGGAGTTTCGAGCATGTGATACTGACGCCACTCGACTTTTTTGTCAGGCTACGCGACTCCTGAGACAGGGTGCCAGAATACCAACCGCAGCTGCCTGGGATGGTGACCGAGGCGGTTCTTCGACAGAATCGAGGCAATTTAGATGGACAGCAGGTTCAATGACGAGACTCAGGTCAGCCAACATGATAGCTCAGATCTCGCGCAGGAAAGACAATGCATCGAATTCAGGATTTTCATCTCAAATGATCTAACGTCCAGTATATTCTTGTGAATGTTGACAGTCCCGCTCTATTAATCTTCTCTATTACTCTTCCTAGGGTACGCCAGCCTATATCAGCAGTAAATCTGTGTAACGCTTACATATATCAATAGAAATAGTATATTCTCAAGCTCGCATAATAGATTATAAATCCCTGTCGACATGTCAACGCAGAGATTCACAAGTTGCAACGACCTTTTCCGCTTTGGGCGATTGCCTCTTTCGGATAAACCTACAAATCGTGAAGTCGAACATTGCAGCCTTTGTAGAACGGGATCGTATACGTAGCTTCAAAGCCGTTGAGACTCAAATCAATGATATGGTTGAGGAACAGCTGCGTAAATATATGTTCGATGCATCTTTATCGAGATGTTCAGTTGAGTTTAAAATCTGGATGCCGGAAGATCTGCTCATCTCAACCTTCTAGACACAACAACAATCAAAAATCCACATTTACGCCATGCACGGTACCGATATTTATATTAATTTTTTCCCATTAGGATTCCTATCTCTCTGCTTAGATACATGCAGGCTGCCGGCTTGAACGACTGAAAGCAGACAACTCCACTCGCTATGCAGATGCATTCAATGTACCTCATGCCTCGTATCTATTCGCAGAACAGTCATGGGAGTAAAAACAGAAAGAATGTAAGTAGTAACAACAGTTAAGAAAATAAAGAAAGCGCCATATCTATGGATCATCGCCGACGTGGACGGCACACGCAAGCATGCGTGCATGTATCTGTCGACGCCTAAAAGCTCGCCCCATGCGCCCCAACGTTACAACAAGAGAAAAAGGAAATAGAGAAAACCACCATGAAAACCCCGTTCGCCATCCATGCAATTCGTTCCACTAGTAGAAAAAGTAATGAAAAAAAAAAGGGGGGGGATCGTGAATACGTGAAAGGAGTGAGAAGAAATCTAGTCGTATCTCCTCTATCCTTCTTAAGCGCTGATGCGGTCGTTCTTGCGTCCTTGCCACTCAAGCTGTGCATCCCAATCAGCCTCATAGTCAGGCTTGCTGTAGCGGAAACACAAGAACTTCCAGTTGAGCTTCTCGCGCCAGAAGAGGCCGTAGCCGTCGCCGGGACCGTGGTCGTATTTTGGAAAGCCGCCGGTGCTGATCTTTTCTGCCAAAACACGGTACGGGCGAGTGGGGTGGACCAGCTCGTCTGGCTCGGGAGGACCCTCCTCTTCAGCCGCTTCTTCGTTATCGTCCGCTTCGTTCGCATCCTCCCCGGTGTCAGGAGTACCCGGGCGTGAACCGACGGCGGCCGTGGTGCCAGTGTTCTGTTCATGAGAAGACGGTGCAGACGGCGCAGTCGTCGAGCTCCCGTGAGTCGTGGAGTTGTTGCTCGCCTCGGCCATAACGGAGACGGAGTCATTCTTCGCTTCGCTGGCGTCGACAATCTGGAACTCCTCGGTCTTAGCGGAAGCCGTGTTATCCTCGGCGGCGGCGGCAGCCTGTGCCTTCTTCTTTCCGCGAGCACGTCTCTTCTTCTTTTTCTTCTTAGTCTTATCCCCATCAACAGGGCTCTTCCCGTCGCCATCACCGGTGTCTGGTGCTTCCATAGTCGTAAGGTCAAACGCCGCACCAGCATCCAGGTCACTCTCCTCTTCTGCTCCGGTCCCACCTCCAGTCTCACCTCCACTAGTGGTGCAGTCGTTCTCGGGGGATGTCTCGGACGGACGTGGTGGTGACCCGTGACCGATGTTAGTGGGCACGTACTCTCCCGTCCCCGGCTTGAAAGGGGCAGGCACTCTACTCCTGCCACGTTCCGCCGCGGTGGTTGATTGTATCTCACCAACCATGTCCTGCTTCGTATCGCCCTCCTCTTGTTTAACTACCACGGCGGCCGTGACAGTTTTGGTGTCCAGGTCTCTATCCTCGTTGACCCCAAGAATGTCAATTCGTCCCAGCCCTCCAAAGGTTGCGCTATCAGGGCTGGCAGGGCTGTTGTCCCGAGAGGAATCGAACTTAGTCATGCTCGAGTCTCCCTTTCTCTCGCTCTTAATAAGAGTCGACATGTTGCTGTCTTCTTGGTCCTCATCCTCCGGGACCTTCAAACCCATATTGACAGGGACAGCGCCCTTTTCGAGTACGTTCTTAGCGCACGGGTCGTAGACTGAGCACGTCTGTGCAAACTTGTCGTTATCTTCAGGGCGATGGACGGAGGATTCCCCATCCTGATCATCCTCATGTCCACGTCCTTCAGGTTTCGGACTCTTGGAAAAGGCTCGAAAGTACTCATGCTGACGATAAATCGAAGTCTGCTCGCCTCCCTGATTAGAACTTGAGCTGCCCATGTTCACATTCGAAACAGCACCGAGTTGGTCCTCGCCGTCCTTAATCGAATCGAAGATCTTGGCTGTCTGGGTCGCCTTGTCGATTTTGTGCTCTTTACGCTGGGTCTCTTGCCTAGCAGCGATCTTGGCTTGAGTCTCCGCTTCCGCCAACTGACGTTCTCGTTCCGCAATCAAAGTCGCTCTAAAGTCTTTGAAGTGGGCGACGTCTCGTGTTCTGATCATCTTACTCATCGCTTTGTCCTTGATGTAGTCAATGACGGCTTCGTCAGTCTTCAGGGCTGGGTCAACAGGTCCCGATTCCTTCTTCAGCCTGGCCGCCGTTTCTTTGAGGAATTGTTCCTTCTTTGCAAGATTCGCTTCACTATTCTTGCCTTTACCGCGGACTGGAGGTAACTTGACTTTGGCCTGGAACTCGGCATTCGGGTCTCCGTTTTCACCGCCACCAAAAAGACCTTCGTCGGCAGTCGGGCGTTGGCGCAAGTCGGCTTCTGTAATATTGTGTCTTTCGCGGTATGCCGCAACATCTTCCTCGGTAACGCCTCTGACGGGAAGTCTATGCCCGTCCGGAGGAGCGAGGTCGGCGTGGAGGCCACCGCTGACCATCGGTTCGCCGAACACGAAACATCCGATGCGACTGTGAACCATGGCCATGGAGCACATAACACAGGGCTCGTGTGTCATAAATACGACGAGATCGTTCATGAGATAGCCATCGGGATCGCCTGGGACCTTTGCGTAGAACTCTTCTTCCAGAGTTGAGTTCGGACCATTGACAGCATGTATGTTAATCTTTGGCTTGTGGCGGGCGGTGACCTCAACTCGCTTCCTTCCTACAAGCGATATTGCACGGTAGCAGGCGTGCGTAAGAGGGTTCTCCGATTGAACCCGAGCGTCGTGAGCGACACAGACAACTCTACCGTATTGTGGACCAGACCCCTTCAGTTCGACGACTACACATCCGATGCGAAGGCCGGCACCCTTTGACTCTCCCTCTTCCGCGACCTTACGAGCAAGTCGCATGTAGTATTCACCCATTGTCAATTGATTGCCGTCGTATGGAATATGATCCATCTGCTCGATAGGATATGGGGCGTGCAATCTATCCTCCCATTTGTTTTTCAAGAACGGATGGGGGCCGTATGGGTTGGTACGGCGATAAATAGTCGGCCAGTACTTCTCGGTCCAGTGGTTGGACTGTTTGAGGTTGCACGGAGCCCACTGAGGTACTGTATGTTTGATTATCTGAGGGATGTCTTGAGCGTCAAATGGAATCTCGCAATCAAGGTCAACGCCGGCAAAGAGTGGATGAGTAGAGAGAGCTTCGTAAAGCTCGCGGATCGTCATGGCTACCACCGGACACAGCATGACATAAAGAGGTTTCTCGCCTTTCCGATATGAGGCGTTGCGGCGGCGACGTTGCGCCCGCGAAGCCCCACGGGATCTGGAGACATTTTCAACAGTCCCATCGGGATTAACCTTTGTAGTCGGCGACTGGTTCTCAGTGGAATAGTCAACAAACATGCTTTCAGGCAAGCCAGTCAGTGATGGTGGAAGATTTTCCGGTTTGACAAGACGCCGGAGGTGTTGGCAATCCGGAACTCCTTCCTTGAGGTTGTCAGTAATCTTTTTGATGAGACTATTTGGAATATCGTCAGTTCCCCAAGGCTCACACTTAACAACAACGAAGGAGATAGAGACTTACTTGACTACCTCGTTCGCGGCCCTACTATGGACGACGACGGTGTAAACCTCCACTGCGGAGAAAGGATTAGTATTTGTATAGAAATAGAATTGAGGGAGCGGGAAGAAACGTACTCTGCTCAATAGCTGCTGTGAGTTCCCTTCGAGTTGGGAGAACCTTGAACCGGCTGTCCTTTCGACGGTTTTCCTCAAGCAGACGATTGGGCTCCTTATCACCTGCATCATTGGCTTTTGGCTCATCACCATCTTCTTGATCAATCGTAGGTTCTCCTTCGACGGTGGGCTCTCCTTCAATGGTGAGCTCTCCCTCAACGAGGGGCTCGCCTTCAACCGCAACTCCGACTTCGTCTTTAGGCTCAGCAGCAGGCTGTCCCGGAACAGGAATCATCGTGATCGTAGTCTGGGGTACGACAATGGAGGCGGTGACAAGGTCCGCTCCAAACTTGATGGCAACCGGCGATGCTGAGACTTCTTCAGAGCCACTAGCTCCTTCGTTATCCGCATCTTCGCCGTTCGCATCGTCGTCGACTTCCTTCGACTTCGCATTCTTCCTTTTCCTGTTGCGACGTCTCTTTTTCTTCGTGGTTCCGTCTGCCTCTCCGCTTTCCGGACTCTTATTTTGACTGACTGAGGTGTCAATAGGAGGGAGTTGAGGTCTGGCGTGGACAACAGGTTGTTCAGAGGTGGGAGTAACCGCAGGAACACCTTCAGCAGGTTTATTGGTGACAGCGGTATGTTGCCCGTCGGCGGCCGAAGGTGTGGTCGTAGGAGAGGGTAGTTGTGGGGTTTGTTGGGTGATAGGAGATGAACGTTCAACTTGAGGAGTCGTATGTGGTATTGCGGGTGGATTGTGACGGATGCCGGGGCTCCCTTGGCTACCACCAGGAGAAGCATTCCCCGTGCCGTGATATTGGCCGCCTGGGTTGGTGTAGTGGTATTCGGTCTGACGGGCATCTAGAGGACCGCGCGAATTTGCTCTGCTTCCCCCGGAGCTGCTATTACCGGAGGGATACGGGCTTCCACCGGAGGATGAGCGGTTGAAGCCTTGGCCGCGACGACCTCCTCTACTGTTGTTCCATCGACCGTTGTTGTTGTTGTTCCAGCGCCCGCCGTTGCCGTTGTTGTTCCAGTTACCCCGGTTGTTGTAGCCGTTGTTCTGTCGCCCGTTGCTGGACGATCGATCTCGGTAGTTGTTATCGTTGTATCTATTGGTGGAATGAGGACGGCCGCTGTTGTAATCGTTATTGTTGTAGCTGTTGTGACCACCTTGGTAGCTATTTCGACGGTTCTGGTCGTATGACGGGCCACGGGAGCGATAAGAGACGGTTTGGAAACCATCATGAGAGTCGTTACTATTGTTCTGGGCGACCTCCGCCTGGGCGGGATTGCCCAAACTGTTGGGCGCAGCCATTTTGTTTCTGAGAAAAGGCTACAGAGAGGAGGATGCGACAAGATCCACAGCTGAGGCGGAGGACTGGGCCTTGTCAGATTGTCCCCCGGATGTTTGAAGTTCAGAGGACGGCCTGAGAAGCTGATCGACTTGATAGACGAATTTATCTTTGCGGGAGAGCAATCTATCAAGACGTAGTATTTGTGTTTCGAGAAGAGAAGTTCGTCAGGGAAGGGCAAGGCGGAAGATAATGTTGTTTCGGAAGTTGGAGGAGGCAACCACCAAAGAGAAGAAGTGACGAGGTACCCTTGTTTCCGTTGGTACAGAGAACGGTGGTTGCGTCTGTGAGAAGTGCCTAGAAGTTCTGGAAGGTCTAGAGTTTCTAGGAGCCTCAAGGGAGCTATGAGCGATGGTGGATGAACGGAGCGTGATCTGGAAAGCTCACTTAGGAGCAGTAACAATCAGCTTCTGATAATACAGCAAAAAGAACTGATAGCGAGGGATGGTACCTACGAGAGTTTTCTGAGTGGCGGCGCTTGCTGCTAGGAATAGATGATAGCGGCGATGCTATTACTAAAAAGAGAGCGGTTTGAATGCTACGTATGAGAAGAGAAGAGCGATTGCTAGCGATGTGCTATAGTAACAGAGAGCGATGAGTGCAGGATGGGTAGATAGGAGGAATCCCAATAAAGCGATGGTAGAGCTGAAAGCAGGGAGTGCGTAAGTGTGTCGATGGAGGAGAAGCGTGGGGGTGGTGAAGAAGATGAGGGTGCGGAGAGTGTGTGGTGATGGAGGAGAGACGAGAGAAGACGGTGTTGTATAGAGCGACGTTTATTTTGTAGTTTTTTTTCTGCTGCGCACAAAATTAGCTGCAGCGGCACCAAAGCTGCAGGAACAACACATGTCGCCGCAAAACACCCTCACGCCAACTTGCAACTTATTAATCCTCTCATCCTCTCTCAGATAACAGCGCTAACTCACTCTCAAGTATACGATGATGATAGATGCGAATAGCATCCAAACAATGCGCTAGACTAAAAGCCAATCGTCTCTGTGAGGAGCTGGCTTACACTTACATAAGCGGGTGGCAGCTTGGCCAACTGCAAGGAACAGCTTAAGCGAGCAATTGCTGATAACCTTAGATAACACAATACCACACCAACACTCTTCATTCTCGATCGAACCATCCATCTCTCCATCTGATCTCTGCATCATCGTTGGCATAAATGCATCGCGACGTAACTGGTCTAGGGGAATTGTCCCCCTCGATCGCCTTGCTGGCCATACTTATCTCATGACCGTTAACTATATCTGGTGTTCTGTTCTAGCACGATGACACCCTGGTGCTCTCTGGGGACCGCCAATGGGAGCTAAGACATATGCTTTGAATGGAGCTAGCCGCGGTATCTGTGTATCTCCCGAGAGATACATCATGCTGAGGTTCTAGATTCTAAAATCTGCATCACATCTATCTAGACACCATGTCTACACTCGATATTTGAGAAGACGGTACGCTATGTTGCAACGAGTTGCAACTGTTCAAGAGGTGTGTGCAAGTCGGCCTCGCAGAATAAGGGGAGACGACTAACTGGAATCATGCATCTAGGTACATACCCAGGACAGAACTCACGAGGAAGTGACAGAAAGTCACCAGGATACCTTCTGAGAGAAGCCTATCGCACAGTGGTCAAGTGAATTGGTCATCAACAGTCGACCAAGACTGCCGCAGGAGGGTACCAATATTGGTATAGTACAGTACTGGCACCAATATCTTGCCTTAGCCTCTCGTCTGGGGTAACACGAACTCGAGGAGGGGCCTGGTGTGATACTTGCATACAAAGGTTGCTTCAGATCCCAGTTCTAGGCATTCAGTTTCCGGTTTCAGGAAGATTCTGACTTTCTCTGGTATTGCTATCATGTTTCTGGTCAACAACTTGCCTGCACCTCTCCATATCCTATGATCTGAAACCAGTCCCAAATCGCAAAGTCCTTCTTATACGATAAGTAACTTCAAGATATTTTTCTATTTCAGACTCCATCTTTTAGCTAAAGTCGTATTCTTGTGGCCCCAACGGATCTTACACCCACACAATGCCCAAGCGAACCCGTTCATATCGTCCATCTCGTTTCTTCATGGATAAGCGTATAGAAGACGCTGTTCGGTCGGTCCGCCCCGCGACAAATTCGCTGACATATACCTTGGTAATCTACAGGTGAGCCATCTGCTGTACCATCGCCCTCGGCGCTTGCTGCTTTGTAGGAACACACACCTCCAGAAGTGTCCTGTCAAAGCTCCTTGGCATTCTCATCGCGCAGATACACATCGGCATGCACACCCACGCACTCTCCCGTCCTCATTGGCCCGTGGCATCGCAGTCGCCAGCCAGTCGCCCCTTCGTGGCAATGCGCATGTACCAATCCGGGACCTTGCAGCACTGCAGCTGGGGAGCCCAGCTGCCATGCAAATCACCCGGCGGCAGCCAACCGAGTTTTGCACCCACACTGCTGCCAGGAGGCCTGGCCGGACCAGGTGGCCTCCGATCCCTCGACTGCGACCCGAAAGCAAGGTACGGCCCCGATCAAGTCACCTGATGATGCGAGTCACTTCGTGCGCGATGGCTTGTTTTGAGGAGAACATCCTTTCATCTCCTTCTCTTCGTTAGACGGCATCTTGCATGGCTCCTCTGCTCTTCCGACACCCAGCGAGGCCTAGATTCCTGCTTGGCTGTTCCACAGCGACACCACGTGGACAGCCCTTCTGGAAAATCACGCGCCCGATTTGTGTTGCGGCGCTTAACAGGACACCCGATCCGCTCATCATGCATAAGCCTCATGCCAACATCGCGCAATAACCGATCGCTGATATGATATCGATGCACAAGCAATGCACTCCTAGCTTACCGATCTCAAATGTCAGATGCCTGACTTCGAGAAGAATTTTTTTTTCTTTCTCCATCTGTGGAGCATCGAAAAAAGCAGAATCGAATTCGCACATCACCGGATGCCGGATCCAAATCCGGCCCAGCCTTACGCTAAAGGGAGGAATTCACCTCCTGACCCAGTGAGCTAACTGCCGTCAGATGGTCGTTAACATTTGCCCAACTGCGACCTGGCCCGTCCTCCACATCTCCCTTTTGCACAGCCCTGTCCGAGCTAAGATCCGAGGGAAAACCTGTTGGTGGCAAGGAAGAAAAAAAATAAAAAATACGGGAACTCGCGCTCGCGCTCCTTCTTTGAGAAAACGGGGTCAGCTAAGACAGTAGCATCAGTGCACACAAAACGCGGAATGCTGCCTAGTGATATCAATTTACCGCCGCGAATCAAGTTATCTCTCAGGTCGAGAGCTCCAGCGAAAATTGCCAGCCGGGAGCTGCCCGATGATCCAATTTCGATGGGCTTCCAAAGCAAGATCTCAGCGGCACAACCCACTTTTCCTTGCGATCATTATCAGCGCTGGCACACCCTGATCTTGACGTCAACCCAGACATGCTGATAAATCTGACAGCTATCCTGATCGCTTCAATTTGCGGGGAACCGCACACTGCAGCTGATAGGCGCAGTGATACCCACAAACCTATTCCACAAACCTATTCCATAAAGGTCGAAGAAACCACTACCACCAGGCAAAAAAAGAAACTCTCCACCAGACGTTTCCTATGTGAGACCGAACATCCTATCAGATCCATCGGCTTTCCATTGGCCTATCCGTATGGATAATCGTTTGGTAATCGCTCAAAAGCGTCGCTTCAATATGCCAATATGCACGCTTAGCTGTCGATTAAACCCTCACGAAGCAAGCGTCCACTCGGATAAAAGCTGTCATCCCCACAGTGACCTGTGGAGAATCTTCACATCCTCGATGGGAGGGGCGATAAGGGCCACAAGACGACACGGAAGAAACCGTTGAAAGGAAGTGGCTAGTGTCAGCATAACGTCTCTCGCACGACTGCATGGGAAAAAGTCCCTCGTCATCCGCGGGTACTCGTGTATACATTGGAGGCGTGCATCACGACTTCATGTCGAATCCCAACAATCACCAGCGTACACCTGTCTATCCGTCTACCCCTCACCCAGATCAGTCCACCTCGCATCATTGCTGCTCTGAAAGTCACAATCATACAATCCATATCGTCGACGTCAAGCCAATGGCTGCGGCACGCACGCACGCCAGTCTATGCACCATGCAGCTGCACGGCGCTCCGATACGGTAGGATTGACAGCACCCATGCGAGCCGTTACACACACCCAGCGCGGCTCCTCAGCAGGGTGTCCTCGCTGTCCGGAAGACCGGATGACGAAACTGCCTCTGCAATAACGTGTTTACTGAATTTATTGATAATCGAAACGCAAATTACGAGCGGCCGATGGACGTCGTGGCCCGTCAGCAGTCTGCGACATGCAGATGGCACACCAAGCGAGCCGATTTTATATTGGCCCCAGTTCGCATAGATGCATCTTTTGGATTGGTGCAAAACCTGCAGTGCAACAACGCAGACAAATCTGGGCGACGATGCAACTGCAACTGGGCTTACACCGTGAAACGCTGGAGTACTCCGTCAGCCGCCCCGCTCACCGTGAAATTGCGATTCGATTCAGGATCGATGCTGCTGTCGTCGGTGGAGCCCGTCGTCTGTGAAGCGAATGAATGGCGATTCGAAAGCCGAAACTCTTGGTCCAAGCAATGCCAAATCGAAATTGCAAGGCCTGTGCGGTCGGTGTGCAGGTGCGGATTTTCCTTGCCTGCCGAGGCCTTCTGCCGAACGAACGACATGCCGGCCTCTCAGCCACTACCCCGTTTTAATTGCACCCCAGGCCTGAAGCTGAAAGCACAATGCTCAATAGCTGGAGCTTGAGCAGCAGCAAATTGCTTGGGGATCCACTGAGATCCTGAGATCTTAATGAGCTTTCGCGATCGGGCAACGTCGGACCCCGACCCAGAACCTTCCAGACTGGCCCGCCAATCAATCGCCAGCAGCGACCAACCATATTGCGTCGTACCCCGAGCTCACATATGCAATCGCAAAATCCTTCACCCAATGACATACATATAATGCACATCATGTAGCTCCCGGTACACGAATACATTGCAGTATGCCGCCTTAAGCCGGCCGCGTCCACGCCGGCGAGCATCTGTCGCCACAGCCGCCCTCGATCCTTTGGAAAAGAAAATATCCCGCAGAATGCTGTTGGTCTGTTCCATCCAATGTGTATGTGCGTGTGTGTCCATACGAGGGCACTTCGTACAATGTGACGGCGGCATGGCAGGTGCATGATTGAGCGCACGGCATATGTCCTTGGAACGAACGCTCTGATGAAAGGAGGGAGTTCCTGACGGACGCCGACTCGCGCTTTTCCCTCCTTCCCACACGCCCACCAGGGAAGGAGCGTGATTTCCAAATCCGGGGACGAACCTTTCCCTACCGACGATCGAAGAAATGGGGCTAGAGAGAGCTAGGCCAAAGACGGCGCTAGCCTTAACCCGAGCCCTTGAATACTCTGCCCCCCCGATACTACTACCGGTACAGCGCAGAGGCACCCTTGATGTCAGGAAAGTACGAGGTAGCCTTTCAACTCAACTTGCCGACATGGTATCCACGGATCAACTCTGGCTGGCCGCCAGCGAGCACACCTCTCGGCTCGAGAGAAATTCCGCCTCCAGTGTTGCGAGCAGGGTCCTTGTTCCGGCGAATGGCAATTCTGCAGCAGCAGCCCACCATGAATTTTTTTGCCCATCCTCATTCCACGCATGCAGGCCGATGTTTGCCCTCGCTCGCTCTTTTGCATCGACCCAGAAGACGCGGTTGGGGGTGCGCTACTGAATACGGTGGTGTGTGCGAGTGGGTGGCAGGTGTGGGGAAACATCCATGGCGCGGAGCTCGATAACTTTAAAACGTCAACGAAAAAGGCGCGAGGGCTGCAGCTGGAGCCGTACGCACTCGCCCGCCCCAGCCAGAGCTTGCGCCTGGAACTCCGCTGGGCGAGCGAGGACCGAGGTACTTTCAGGGGACCCTGTCTTCCCCCATTTCGTTAAAAATTTAATTTTTCTTCCCTTCTCGTTTCCGTTTTGGTCATTGGCCGACCCTGGTCTTGCCTTGCGTCGTCGTCAATGCAGTGTGCTCTTTGTTCAGCTCAGGAAAAGAAAATGCCTACTTAGTATGGACGATGCCTCCACATCGTGCGGGCTTTTCTTGCATCTATAAAGATGGCTTTTATACGTCAAGAAAAAAAAATAACATCAGCCTTTAGGCTGCAGATGCAGGAAGCACGATTTGGGAGGGAGACGTCAATCACAGAGCTTGAGAAGCAGGTAGCAAAGCTGCAGCGGCTGCAGCAGCGATTCGTCAGCAAGGACCAAGCTCTTATTGCGAGCTGTGGGTGCGTGCTTGGGACAGAAAGTCTGCGCGGGAAATCATTGGACCGGAAGAAGCCCTGCACTCTGCACTGCACTGCGCACTCGCTAGCTCAAAGACCGGAGCCGGCCTACCAGTCGATCCTCTTCATGCTGTCAGACTCGAACTCTGCAATCAGTCCCAAGCTCTGAATTATATCGTGTTCGTAAGATGCGGACGCCTCGAGATCATTTATTATGCAATAAGGCTCGAAGTGGTAGCTGCTTCGGGACTGTTACTTTGCCGGTACCGAGCTGGATGGCACTTCTGCAAGCTAGAAAACCGGAAATCGTTTGTTAATGCGACCCCGATAAAAGCAGACACCAACCGAACATGTAATGTACCACCCGCCTCCGCCGCACTTCTGTCAATGTCTGCACGTACGGACAGCCAGCCGGACGCCTAGACAGGCTCGTCCGTATCTATCAGCGTGCATACCGAGGCGGAACAGGAGCGAAGAAGCTGAAAGCTTGCCGTCTGCAAATGCAACCGCAATTGCATTGTTTAGCAATGTCGAATATGAAACATTCCCAGGGTCGTTATCGAGTAGCAGCGGCAGCAGCAAGGTAGGGCAATCCAGTACGGCAGGCAGGCCGAAGCAGACAGTCGAGTCAAGGTCGAGTGAAATAATATCTCTCAAGACATCAGAAAATAGAATGCCCGTTTCCGCTTAGCTAGTTATCGAGCTCCTCTCTGCCATCCGCTCGCTATACATAGATAGCATAGCGAAATCATGCGCCGGAAACTTTGGTAGGATTGAGCACAACTGACAATGTCTCAATGAAGAACGTTAGGCGGTGTCCTAATCATGGCATTCGTATCACCTTTCGGGCGACCCGCAGGATGCTCTTTTTTTTTTTTCTTACTTCGAACACGAAGAGCTGAAGGATACAGCTCGGCGCTGCGATACCTGATAGTAGGGTCATATGTACTGTATCTCTAATTCCTCATCGGCGGTTGCTTTATTGCTCATCCTCGCAGAGCATGTGGCATCGACGAGAGCGTAACTTTGTTTAAATTAGTGAGTTTTTTCGCGTGCCTCGTGCGAAGCGGACCCGCGTTCCAGAGGCGTTCGTTCGGTCGTTTGTTCATCCTCACTAACGTAATCGCAAACCCCTGCTGCAAGTATTTCGATAGCGCAAAAACGGCGCTGGCAAATGAGCCGTGATACAGTTGATGTTTCCAAACAAGAAACAGTTCTGGGCCTAGTTCCGTGGAGCTAGCTGGGAGCGTCGTCGACGGCGAGGGAATTGAAAAAATAAAAATTCAAATTTGTCAAGTGATTGAGACAGGTTAGCGTAATGGCAAGCCCGCCTCTTTTTCTGCATGCAAAAGCAAATTTGCAGGACGGAGAGAGCACCGAACGTGTGGCTGGCTTAGCTTCCCTCTCTCGAACTGTCGGAGTGCTCTGCTGTTACAACTGCAGCAACGCTGCTGTCCGCCGCTCGCTCGCATGCATGGGGCACCGCTAGCCTGCAGCCCCGGTTTCTTGGTTGCGGGCACTGCACTCGTCTGTTGCGAACTTTTTCTTCTTTCGTGCTTGGGCTTTTCTCACATCGAGCGGGCGAGTTCATCTCTTGAGGGCCAGAAGTGATGCTTCTTCCCATGCAATGGCTGTCGGGTAGGCCGGCAATATCCACGCACGGCCGGCGAGACGAACGACGCTGGAGACCAGAGATCGGTGGTGTACGTTATAGGGGAATGTCTCGTCTGGCCCGTCTGTCTGGATGCGTATTCCATTGAAGGAATGGATGACACAGCCGGCGTGAGTGCTGTGCATGTCTGTATGTACTCAAGTAGACAAACGTCTGTATGTTTGAGATGCAATGCAATGTATGTACCGGGCGTACATTGGTACAGACAAGTTTTGATCCAGCGAGGGCTCCGTCGTCATATAATTATCATCATGCTCTCAGTCGGCTGGCTCCCTTGTCGTATTTCCGCCCTGGCACGTCGGCCGTTTGGTGAACTCTTTGCCGTGCATGCCAGCAGCCAGCCAGCAGCTGCGCAAGAGCGGAGCCATTCTGGGGGATCGTTTCGCCTCCTCTGCCTTTCTTCCTTCCTTTCCCCTTTGTGCAGGTCCGGGTCTGCCCTATCGAGTCGCTTACGGATTAGAGGGCAGGAGGGTACCGACAAGGCCGAAGATACCTTACCTCACATCCATCCAGTTACAAGTATCCATTCGTTTACTACTGGCCAGTGCTTGGTGTTATTAGTCGCTGGCTGGTGCTATAGGCTGGGCACTCGCTCGTTCGTTCGTTCGTTCGTTCATCCGCTGGTGGTTTCTTATTTTCTTTTTTCCTTGGGCCGGCCGGTTTAATATATATAATAAGAAAGAGCCCTTCCGAGCAATTTGCCTCTGCTGGACTTCTTCGAACCCGAGGCAGCGACTAACTGACGACGAAGACGACAAGGACGGATGAATTGAAGAGAGAAGAGAGATTGAATCCACAAAGAGAGAATCGAAAAGAAGACATCGCCAATTGCAATTGCTTTGAGCTGCCGTCTCCGTTTCGTCGCTTCGGGCAATTTAGACTGCAACAACAACACGCAACGCAGCCGCCGCTTCTTTTTCTCCCCGTCGCCGTCTTCTCCCGTTGTATAAAACTACAACCTCATCCTTCGGGCTCTCGATCTCGAGAAAGGACCTCCTGCGGACGTCCCGGCGACAGCCTGCGTGCCTGTCTATCTATATATATCTCTACCTATCCTTCCTCTTCGAGTGCACGCCAGATCGTGTATATATTCGTAGATACACCGGCCTCTAGCTAACAGACCGTCCGCCGTTCCCGCTGAGAATGCACCCGGACCGACAATCTGAGAAGGCCTCTCGCCCATCGAGTCCACATACAGACACCAGCCCGGCTTCTCTACAGGTCCAGAGCGACGCCGCCGAGCAGCGGAGACCCTACTCGTCGTCCTCGTTCGCCTCAACTGCCACCTCGCTGGCACTGGCGAACTATGAGTCCCAGGTCGGGAACCCTCTGCATACAAGAGAGCAGCGAAGTCAGTACCTACCTGAGGTCTTGGAGCGTGAGCGAAGAGCCCGCCAGCGGGAGGACGACGAGCATACCCGCCTCGAGCAGGAGGTTCAGCGGTTGAGGAATCTGAAGAAGGAGCTCGGTGAGAACCGGCTCTCTTACTACACCCTCGATCGAAGACCGCAGCCGGTTGAAAGCGTAGACGGCGTGGCTTCCCAGCGGGATACCTCTGAGAACTCGCCGCGGCCGAGACAGGACTCGCTGGCTACTACCTTGGGAGCTGATTCGGAAGAACTTCCCCGGTATTACACCCAGCATCGTGTCCGTCGGGCCTCTTCAACCAGCCAATTGTACACACCTCCACCTCCTCCCGCCCTCACTCGAAATTCCATCGTCAGCTCGTCTCTGAAAAGAGTCTCCCGGGCTTTGACACTCGCCAGCCGGACGGAATCTTCGAAACCCGAGTACTACCCTCAGCCGGACCCCCGCTTCTGCCAGCAAACCAACCTCACCTCGCTGAAAAACAACAGCTCCACCACCACCACCACCACTAACAGCTGCCTCAACCTGACGTCCAAGTCATCTGCCATGACTGGTGACGACGAGTCCACACGCCCGCACCACAAGTCTGAGAACGACTCGATATTCTCGAGGCTCCCCGACGAGGCCCAGCGGGATTCCGGTGATATCACATACCCGGATGGCGGCTTCAACGCTTGGGTACAGGTCTTCGCTGCGTTCTTGCTGCTCTGCACAGGCTGGGGCATCGTCGTTTCGTATGGCGTTTTTGAAACGTACTACGGCAGCCTCAACCCGCCGTTGGCCAACTCGGCAGGCACAGCACTTATCGGATCCATCCAGGCCTTCCTTCTCCTCTTCGTCGGCTTTTTCACCGGTCGATTGTACGATGGCGGCCACTTTCGAGTTATCATGTCGGTGGGCAGCACCCTGATGTGGCTTGGGCTCTTTGCCACGGGCTTTTGCGGGATGACGTACTGGAAGATTCTCTTCTGCCAGGGAATCATAACCGGAACCGGCATGGGTTTTCTCTTCACGCCATCGGTAGCTGTCGTATCGACGTACTTTTACAAGAAGCGGGCTCTGGCGAACGGCATTGTCGCATCTGGCAGCTCGGTTGGCGGCATCATGTTCCCCATCCTTACGCGCAAGCTGATCCCAGCAATCGGATTCCGGAACACGATGATTGTCAACTCCTCCATCGTGCTGACATTACTCATCGTCAGCAACCTGATTCTGGCGCCACGGAAGGACATTCCACCACGCCGGAGAGGCCCAATGATCGACGTTGGGTCGTTCAAGGACCTCACGTATATGCTGTTTGTGTTTGGGATGCTCGCGGCTTTCCTGGGGTTGTACATGCCCTTCTTCTACATTGAAGTCTGGGCGAAGAGGATGGGACTAGACAAGAATGGCCTCGAGACATTCTATCTCGTCAGCATCCTCAACGGGGCCAGCACCTTTGGAAGGGTGGTCCCCAACTTTTTCGCTGACAGGTGAGTTTCTACGCGGTTTCTATCTCCGTCTTTCTAGCGGTACTAACAGTATATGTTCTAGGGTCGGCTCAATCAACATGCAGATACCAGCCATGATAGTATCTGGCGTTCTGATTCTCTGCTGGTTGCCGATAAAGACCTTTGCGGGAATGCTGGTCTTTGTTGTCCTGTACGGCTTCTTCTCCGGAGTGTTCATCTCGTTGCCACCAGCCTCCGTCGCCTCGATCACACCGGACGTTACATTCTTCGGCGTCCGCATGGGGATGATGTTCAGCATCGCTTCTGTGGGCAGCTTGACCGGTACACCGATCTCTGGTGCTCTCATCCACGCGCAGGGTGGCAACCTGGACACCGCCCGCATCTGGAGCGGATGCATCATGCTGTTCAGCGCAGCGCTCATCATTGCAGCCCGCATCAACGCCAGCGGGCTGCGCTGGCGCTACAAGATCTGAGCCAGCTGGTCGGTCTCACTGACTCATTGCCTTCGACGCAACCGTAATGTCTATTTTCCTTGTTTATGTGTCTGTGTGCCTTGTTGGAGCTCTCTTTCACATTCTCTCTCTCTCTCTCTCTTGCTATGCTTACATGGGTGCATCACGAATCGGAGTTCATGCTTGAGTGATATTGCTTTTTGGGATCTGTCTGTGTCTTCGCCGTTTTCATTTTCATTATTCACGACCATGCAAAGAACGAGTATACATCTATCTATCTGTCTATCTGTACAGCGGCGGAACGGAATCCTTTACCACAGATGGGCGGCAGCATTGCCATCATGGGACCCATTTTCCTTTTTTTGTTTCACACTCTGCGGGAAAGAGAGACTGGGACAGCATCTTTCCTGGGGGACGGAGGGGATGTTTGTAGATACAGGCCTACAGTGTATATAGCTGCATCGCGCGAGCAGTGCCTCGGAGCATACATACAATTCTATAGTATCATATCATACCATCCACCCTTCCATATGATCCTTCTATCCATTCATTCATTCATGCATTCATTCATGCATCCATGATCGTGAACGTTTCATCTTGCGAAGTGTAGAGCTCCCGCCGGCAGTTCGTAGGAAGCCCCCCAGCTGCCCAGAAGATCTGGCGGTGAGTATTGATGTCCCCGCCATGCACGTCGAGTAGCACAGCAGGCAATTGCGTGAGCATGAGCTGCCTGTTGAGAATGTGAGCTGCCCTCAATTACCAATTGCCAACCTGCAATTGCAACCACCACCACCATCGCTGCCAAATCACTTTCTTTCTCCCTCCCTTCGTTCCTTTCTTCCTCCCGCAGCCTCGCTTTTCGACGTCGCCCACGAATATTAATTAATCCCGCCGCGTTCTCGAAAGCCAGTTTTCGAGGGTGGTCAAATAATAATTCCGAGCGACAAGGGTCTACAAAGGTCTGTGCGGAGCCATCGGTGTCGACATCCGTGCTCCGGCTCCCTGGCTGGCCTCACTTAGTACTGTACTCACAAGTAGCTACTTACTTTAGCTGCTGGCTTTAGCTGCGTCTGGCATTCCCGCCAACGATGCACACACACACTCCACAGCTCGCACATCGCCAGTTTGCATCCCCGAGGAACTCGAACTACATTGCATCGGTACTTAGCCCGGTCTGCGAGTCCCTTGGATTTAATTAATCTTAGCTAACGATCCGCCCAGATTGTGACGGGCCAGCTGCGCCAGCAGAAATGGCTGCTGCTATGAAACATGTTTTTGTGGGGTCGAGCGAGCGAGGCGATTCCTCCCACCCGGATCGTTTCGAGGGCTGCATCGAGAAGTGCATTGCATTGGCGGACTTGCATCGACATGCATACACCGCAAACCGACATCCATGACATGACATGGCCGGCATATGGCATGGCACGCCAGGCGGATGGTGGAATCGACCGTCCTGTACTCGTATGCCATACTATACACACATACGCATACATACGTCCCCTCCTGCTGCAAACATGAGCAGGCCTGGGGCGCTCCACAGCTGCAGCCATCATTTCTGCAGCCTCTGCCGTTGTCACAGCACTAGAACGACGCTGCTGCACGTTCTTCACGCAAGATAAGAGGAAGTCGGCCAGTCGGCCAGCCGGCCAGCCAGCAGACAGCCAGCAGCCAGCAAGCTAGCAAGCTTCGCAAAGGAAAGCAAGCTTGCTGAAGCACTTTTCATGCAGTGCAAGCATCCGAACTGAGGAAACCCGCTCCAACGATATCACAATTGTGATTGCAATATTTTTGATATCTCCAGCTAGCTCTCGCAATCTCTGCCCACCCCAGGCTCTCGGCAAGCTCTCGGCTAAGTGAGCATCAGCGTACACGCTCGCACTTAACAGGTCGAGCAGATCCAGCTGTGCATATGGACATGGGGAAGCTGCCTTCGAGGCGGCCAATCGCACGGAACCGGCTCGAGACTGGAATGCGCGCGATGCTGGCGCCCCCCTACACCATATTGATCCCAGCACCAGGTGGAGACGGCACAGCTCTTCCACAGATCTCCTGCCACGAAGACATCCATCCACTCCTTCCACCCATGCCCCTAGCAAAGCTGGCCCGCTGCCGTGCTAGGTAATCGTGATGCCGGCTTGTCCACTCCGTCCCACGCTCTGCATTGGCGGCCCCAGAAAGGGAAGGAACGAAAGGGAAGCTCCGGGTACGCATTTCGCATCCTGAGCGAAGCTGATAACGGGGAAAACTCGGGATGCGATCGGTTCGTGCGAAATTTGATTCAGAAATTCACCACGATTGATATCGATTGATTGATTGATTGCGGCATCCGAGGAATGCTTGCGCCCGCGCCTGCTAAAGGCCCTTGCCCAGATCTTCTTCACCGGAAGCGAGGCTTTGCCGAACGACCTCGTCAGCTCCGACGCCGGCTCGACGCGTCCACGACAACGGACGGAAGAATCGAGCTGCACAGCCGAGAAAAGCGTTAGGGTGGCTAGCTAGTCGATGGAATGAATGCTGGCCGCCCAGCGCTGAGGCTGCTTGCTTACCAAGTAGTATCAAAGGCACACGCGGACAGGAATGCACAACCTCGCCTAGCTCGGACGGCGACGGCTTCGTAACCCGGCATCTTCCTGCCCGATACGAGGCTGCATTGACAAATATTTACTCTATTTTAACTGATTCTTTGTCACGGATACCCAAGCACTCTCGCCGGGTTTTCTGCAGGTTTGCTATCCGTTCATCCAATCGTGAAGCTCTGGGCTGCAGCTGCCTCTATCGAGGATTTCTTGGACGATAATAATGGCATCACAAAGGAAGCTGGACGCAAAGGAAGGTTTGCGCCCTTGGCCTTGGAACCACACAGCCAATTGACTTTGGTTTACTTTCTCTTCCACTGGCGCGTAGACCGTCGATCGTAACCTCCAACTAACATTCCTGCAGTCGCGACACATAACACGCCAGATAGCTGCTGGGTGATCCTCTACGGCCGCGTCTACGATGTAACCGACTTCCTGCCGTCGCACCCGGGCGGCTCCAAGATCATCTTGCAGCTCGCCGGCCGGGATGCCACTGAAGAATACGATCCGATCCACCCACGGGGAACCCTCGAGTCCGCCCTACCAGTATCCGCGAATCTAGGCCCGATCGATGAGGCGACGATCGTCAAACCTGCCGCTGCAGCTTCGGCTACCCAGCTAGACGTCGACACTTCACTGGATGCGCCGCCGCTCGACTCCCTCTTGAACCTCACCGACTTTGAACGCGCCGCGCAACGACAGCTGTCCGAGAAAGCATGGGCGTACTATTACTCCGGCGCGGACGACCTGCGGTCCAAGGAACTGAATCAAACCGCGTACACGCAGATTCTATTCCGCCCGCGCATCTTTATCGACGTCACTCGCTGCGACCTCTCCACCTCTCTGCTCGGCATCCCCGCCGCATCACCGGTGTATGTCGCCCCAGCGGCGATGGCGCGGCTTGGGCACCCCTCCGGCGAGCGGGGCATCGCAATTGCATGCGGCCGAAAGGGCATCCTGCAGGTCGTCTCGAATAACGCCTCAATGACAGTTGAGGAGATTGTGGACAGCCCCGTGACCCCCGCTCAAGCGTGGGGGTTCCAGCTTTACATACAAGACCAGCGGGATAAATCTCTCGCCATGCTGCGCCGCATCGAAGCAACTGGACGGTATAAAGTCGTCGTCCTAACGCTGGACGCTCCCGTCCCCGGCAAGCGCGAGCATGACGAGCGCGCAAAGAACGCTGGAAGCCACCACAGCCTCACCTCCAGCGTTGGAACTGGAGGTGCGGTCGCAGGTGGCGGCCTAGGCAAGGCTTTGTTCGCGGGGACCGCCGCGGACCTCAACTGGAAGGACACGATGCCATGGCTACGCGCAGCGACCAAACTGCCCGTTGTCTTGAAGGGCGTGCAGACATGGGAGGATGCAAAGCTGGCGAGTGAGACACCCGGCATCGCTGGCGTCGTGCTGTCGAACCATGGCGGGCGCGGGCTAGATTTCGCTCCGCCATCTGTGTATACGCTGCTTGAGATGCGGCGGTACTGCCCTGAAGTCTTCCAGAAGATCGAGGTCTGGGTCGACGGCGGTATCAAGCGGGGTACCGATGTTGTAAAGGGTAGGTTTCACTGTCATACTGTACATGCCTACATACCGGCGTGCTAACAGCAGTAGCTCTATGCCTGGGTGCAAAGGCAGTAGGTATTGGTCGTGCAGCGCTGTTCGGGCTGAGCGTCGGTGGCATCGAGGGCGTCGAACGGGTCATCGACAGTAAGCATACCATACTCGCTCTAGCTATCGACGCCCAATCAACTAGATTTGTGGTTCGGATGGAAACTGACGATAAGTGATAGTTCTACACGAGGAAATGGCAACATGCATACGTCTGCTAGGTGCGCGGTCCATCCGCGAGCTGGGCATGCAATATGTACGTAAACACCATTCTTTCCATCTCCAATCGAACTAGTCTTAGGTGGCTGCTGACTGGCGTAGGTGAACACGAGGGCATTGGATCCGCTGCTTTGGCGGCCGGAGGATGACATCCTCACATATAAGGCTACTGCCAAGCTGTAGTCTGATCTTGCTGCCAGGTAACAGGAGCGGACTCGACTTAGACTTCGTTTGGAGATAGAGCTCGCGCGCGAGGTAGCTCAGGATAGATGGATCAGTCCACTTAAACCATGGCATTGAGGATTCATTTAGACCCGTTTGGGCTCACAGCCTTGTATGATCAGAAGAGAAGTCTAGAGACGAGACGCACATGCGTACACGATTGAAAGCTAAGCTCATCATTATCTACGTAACTTCTATTATCCGCCGGCTACAAAACAAGCTGTAAAACTATGCAGTGATCCTCCAGTAGACAAAACGAACCAGTTACACCCTTGGAAAACAGGAACGATGATGATTATAGAGAGCGACGTCGATAAACGGCGCTCAATTAAAACAATATTTGTGAAACCCAGCCGAACGACGATGATGCATGCAATGAAATACAGATACAGTAGCAATGCACAATATAATATCTTCTACGATCAATGTCGCCATAACTAGCCGTCGCCGTGTATCCTGCCGCTGACGGCCCTCAGTATATCCGCCCACCCGAGCTTTTGTACATACGCCTGGCTCCATACGAGCCTGCCAATTATCCATCCGCCCCTCTAGGCGCTTTCTAGAAACTGTGTATGTATGACGAGATGGCGGGGGGAAATTTACGCCCACGACAGACCAAGGAAAGACGTCGGGTACTCGGCGACACGCCCACCGACGCGCTCATTCCCCTTCTCAAACTCACCTTCCAGCGCATCCAAGCCCAGCATGTGGCTCGCGGTGCGAAGACCATGTCGCCGCAGCCGCTCCACGGTTTCCCAGTCCCAATTCGTGATTTTGTCTGCCAGCTCCAGCGCGTCTTCATCCGCTGCTAGCTGCTCCTCTGCTGTCATCCTCGACTGTGCGGCAGTTGGCGACACGCTCCCGCTGCCTGTGGATGAGTCCGCGTCCAGATGCTGTAGATGTGGGTGCAGCATTTCAGTCTTCACGATCAGGTCCGCGCTCTCCATCAGCCCAGCCGGCCGGTCGGTCTCGGCTGCTGCTGTGGCCAACTTCTTGTCCAGTCCTGGTACCTCTGGTCGCTTGGGCAGTAGGCCGGACTCCTCGAGCACCTCGACTGGCGGGATGGTCTTCCTCTCGACCTTGAAGACATACTTGCTCAGCGAAGAGGCATAGATCTTGCGCTTGCCGCTGCGGTCCTTCTCCGCAGAGACAAAGTGGCTGATGACCCAGAACCACTTCTCGTCCCAGGCCAGCACGCGACTCCAGACCTCGTATCTCTGGTAGGGCTTGATCTCGCGGCGGAACAGGCAGGCGACGCCGCCGAGAGCGACGTAGAGTGGCTTATCTCCGCGCTGGCGGCGCAGGCGCAGGGCCTTCTTGATCAGGTGTGCGACGAGGTGGGTACGCGCGATGTCCAGGTCGGAGAAGTAGGTGCTGTTGCTCTTGTGGTAGTTGAAGTCGCATTCGTAGAGAGGTGCGCGCGAGGTGATCTTGACGGGCGCGAAGAGCTGCGTCGGATTTGGTAGGATGCGGCGGCGGGCGAGCAGGTGGATTTGGAGAGCGTACCAAAAGCGGGTCTGTCGAGCATCGTGTTAGCGAGCTAGCTGCATATAAGTATCTAGCGCGTGGCATATCACGCGAGTCTTTCCACAAGCTTTTGATGGTGTTACGAGGGGGTACATACATGCCAGAAGAAAGGAACGACTTTGAGGTTGGCGAGTACGATCAAGACGGCGATTATGCGGCCGAGCTTGCCAGCCGTCATGTTGCGCGGGTTGGCGTAGGCGGCGCCGGCGACGAGGGCCGCGCGCAGGGTGTCGCGCAACCGGTCGCGAATCGAGCTGAGGACGGGCATCTTCGGCGGTAGCTTCTCCAAAGTTGCTGAGGTGTTGAATGCTGGAATGAAGCTGGGAAATGGCGGATAAGCTTGACGTCACGCCCCAACGCAGCGATGCGTCGGTACCGGTGTCGGTGTCGGTGTAGTTTGGCGCAGGGGCCAGCTCAAGGGCGAGGACAAAAAGGGGCAGGCGGGATGATTATCCGATCTATCCGTCGAGTTCCGCCGACGAGGTACCGCGTTATATTCGGTTTACTTGCGCAGAACAGAGCCAACGGACGAGCGACGCAAGAGGAGGTAAGGGCAGTTGAAAGAGAAGGTCGAGAAAAGAATGCGGGGAGTTGAGAGAGACACAGCAGCGAATATATGCAAGTCGAATCGGCTCTTTGAAGGTCGAGATGCGGTAATATATTGGACAACGTAGTATATTGGTGCCTGACGTGGTTTCTATTCTGCTACAACAACCAATCGGTCAGCAGAGCACATGCAAATCGCAGAATGAGCCCCGGCAGCAACAGGTCGACCTGGTCGATGCATGAAACGGACCAACGAGAACCGGCCAGGCTGCGAACCCGGGTGGGGGTTTCGCGCTGAACTTTGTTTACTTGGTATGTTGGTGTGGGGAGCCAACCTTCAGGCGTGCTGGAGTTACTGCTCAGGGCTGCGCATGCCGAGGTCCGCCTAGCTGGGGGGGGGCTGCACCTTAGCTTCGGGGCTCTGGAAAGAAGACGGCAAAATTAAAATCGGGTCTGTGCGGAAGAATCGCTGGCGCAAGGCAATTACCGTTCCTTCCCGGGGCGCAACGGCGAAGTTGCATTCGACGATGCGATGTGGGATTTAATATGTGTTTGGGTGCTGGAGACAGAGGGCGTTGTGAAACCCACCGGCGCCGTTGGTTGGCGATGTTGGTGCTGTGTCGATGTGTTGCTGCGTTGAGCGTTTGAGCAATTGGGTGTTGTGCAACGCGCGCGGTTGGCAAAATGCAACAGCTGGAGAAAACGTAGTCGTGATGCCAGACAGACGTGAAGGCAAGCCAATCAGTCGAAGCCAGGCCTCTGCTTAAATAGAACAGTCGGCGACTACTGTCTATAAGTTTCGATATACGGTGAGCGATTAACAGCTCGGACGAGGACACAGCGTCAGCTCGGATCGATCTCGTTGGGATCTTCTCTCGGCTGCAAGCCACGAATCGAGCTGAAGGCGAGCATCGGCGCGGTCGCGGATTGCTGCGTCGTGTCGGCCGTAATGTATTGGCGTTCGCATTCTCCAATTGGTGCTGCCTTCAGGTCACAAGTAGCAGCCTGGTGGCTGGGACGACCGTGCTTCCCGGCGGCTGATCCAACATTTGAAGAGAAAAGGCCTCGCCGTGATGGGCACATTCTCGCAGGTAATTCGCTAATTCGAGGCTCGAGATGGTGAGTGGGCCGAACGGCGGAGTCGTCTGACCTGTCTGATTGCCTTCTGGCTGTTATGGAGGGGTGGCGAGCGCGAGCCGTGGGTTCCAGCGGGGCCGAATATCGGATCTCGATCGAAAATTCCCGCGTCGGCTGACCATAGAATGGGCTGTTAAAATGTTGGAATGGAAGCTTCCGAGCTTCGAGTCTTGTATGTAGTTGATATCATTCTGCTCAATGTTGGTTGGCGTTTCCCACATTATGCATTGACGAAACGTCAGGTTTGTGGGGTTCGGTATCAAGTTGATGAGCTTCCTGATCTGTCCTGCGGGGAACAGCACGACCAGACAGGGGAACCCGTTGAGGCTGGTTGGAAAAAAAACCATGTCCATGAAGTTAAACTTAGTAGTGGCTTGTTGGCTGCATGACTGCTGCGGATCATCCATCACGATATCCAGGGTTCGAGATGGCACATCCCGAGAAATAAAAAATGGTTCACTGCTGTGCAACATGCTTCGATGGTGCAATCCGTAGCTGCATGCACGCCGGATCACAAGATGGCATAGCAGCTAAAAGTCGAGGAAAGGCAGCTAGCAGTTGATGACAGCCTAGCGAGAAGCTGAACGCCAGGAATGCTGGATCGACGGTGTTCTGACAGTATCGATTCTAGCTTGAATTCCACCGACCAATCAATTCAGCTAGCTAGATCGATCGATCGCTTATCAGCTCGGGGAGGGCGTCATCTGCCAGCGTTAACCCCGTTGTCGACGGCGTTTTCCTTGATTTTGATCTTCGAGAGTCTGTCCGTTCTCCTTGGACATTCGCCATTTTGGGACTGTTGAGGTTGATGGTTTGCTGCTGGCCCGCCTTCCCGATCCGCTCGCTCTCTTTTTTTCGGTTCAGCCGAAAAATATGAGAGTCGAAAATTAAAACCCAGTCCTCCCCAACAAAAATTGGCGCGAAAGAAAAGCAGGATAAAAATTGAGCGCTGCTTCGGACCCGCAGAGGACGCTATTCCGATCGAGGAAAGCTGCGGGCTGCCCTGCATGACACCGGGACGATGCTTAATTGGCTGGAATTGGCTGGAGTTTGTCGTGAAGCAGCAATTGACATGGAAAGGTCCCTTTCACATGCTGTCTTGGTGGCACAACCTCGCCTGAGGGCTTTTCTTGGGCAGGTTAACTTTCTTTCATCTGATATCGATAGAAGTCAGCATATTGCATCCAGATGGCGGTGGAGATATCGATACTAGCATTTTCCCGTCAACGTAGAAAACTAGAGATGCACTGTAGCGCACTCGCATGCGATGCAACTCAAGACTTACTAAGCTTAAATAAACGAACGGCTATTGCTGAATTAATATCTCTCCCACCCGAATCTCGTATGGGGGGCGCACATGCAAAGCGGTGCTGTCCATTCCATTCCATTCCAGCGAGCAGCTAGCAGCTAGCAGCCAATGGGCGGAGACGAATTGCCCAGGCTCAAGGTCAGGATTGTCGACTTCCCACCGGAGAAAGCACGCAAGGAAGCAAGCAATTGACTTGGCCAAGTGCCACTCCGTACTCCGTCCTTATAAAAAGAGAACCATGCTGGCAGCTGATAGCCTGTGACAGCCCCCCTCCCCCTTCCGAACGCAGCTGCGCGATTGAGGCAAATGCGGATCGTTCGAGGACCGTTGAGGGACGGGCCATGCATCCAGACCGCTTTATCGAAGCTGCCGCTTGCTGCAGGCGGTCTTGTGAGTTGTCGATGGTGAACCGGAAGCCCTGAGCGAGCGAGAAAGATCGGGTTAGCTCGTCCATCTGGCCGAGATATATAAAACGGGGCATGTTGGGAGATTGTTGATAGACAGAGGCATCACGAAGAATCGACACCTTTCGACGGCGTCTGTAGAGAGAGTACCTCTGAGCAACCTCGACTGGGACATCTGGCCTAACTCACGCCATTCTTGTCTCGCATTTTCACAGGTGCCTGTCTGTTTCTCCAGCTGGAGTCGTCTGGTTGGAAGGCTGTTTTGAGCTGGTGTTCTGTCGGTGCAGCTGGCTGCAGCTCGCTTGGCTGAATTTTGTTGAGAAGGTCGACCTCCACCAAAACCAGCTCGCCCTTTTCTCTCTCGCCCTTCTCCCTCGAACCTCCCCGTTTCCCACGCATCGACGCTGCCACCGGTGAGTAAAAGAGCCCCATGGCCGTCTCCAGCTTCACCGAATTCCTCCTGCTACCGTTTTATCGGCCAATGGGCTAACATCAATTCGTCCTTACCAGATCCGTCGGCCTGCTGTTGCAAAACCTCACGGCAACGCAGAAGAAGAAGACGAAGAAGTCGTCTTGCTGCTTCATTACCAGTCGAACGTCGAGATCACATCACAAGTCTCACGACTAAAGACTCCCACGATGGCTGCCCGTCCAGCTGTCACCAAGCGGGCGAGTACCTCGCAGACAGCCATCTCGACCTCGAACTCCGTCTCGCCATCCGAGTCGCCATCTTTCAACCCCTCGCCGCACTCCTCGGCCACGTCCCTCAGCGACCTGGATGTCAAGGCCCAGGCGGACGCTAAGCCCAAGTTGCTCAATACCTACGGCGAAGAGTTCAAGCTGCCCGACTTTACCATCAAGGATATCTACGATGCTATCCCAAAGCATTGCTTCAAGCGGTCGGCCCTCCGCTCGCTCAGCTATGTCCTCAGGGACTTTGTCCTGCTGAGCGTTACCTTTGTCGCCTTCAACAACCACATCATCCCCGCGATGCCTAACGTCTACGCTCGGGCTGCCGCATGGGCGGTCTACACCGTCCTCCAGGGCCTGTTCGCCACCGGCCTGTGGGTCCTAGCCCATGAGTGCGGCCACGGCGCCTTCTCCGACTACAAGATGCTCAACAACACCGTGGGCTGGATCCTGCATTCGTCTCTGCTCGTCCCCTACTTTTCCTGGCAGATCTCCCATCACAAGCACCATAAGGCCACCGGCCATATGCAGCGTGATATGGTTTTCGTTCCTCGCACGCGTGCTGAGTACGCTTTGAAATTCGGTGCCAAGGTCGGCGAATTGATGGAGGAGACACCACTGTACACCGCCGGCCACATGATCGGCCAGCAGCTCATCGGCTGGCCATTGTACCTGTTCACCAACGTCACCGGGCACAACTTCCACGAGAAGCAGTCTGAGGGCCGCGGCAAAGGCAAGCGGAACGGATGGTTCAAGGGTGTGAACCACTTCAACCCGGACAGTCCGTTGTATGAGAACAAACACCGCAACCTGATTCTGCTGAGCGACCTGGGACTGGCCATCATGGCATTCGTGCTGTACGCTGCCTGTCAACGATGGGGAGCCTCGAATGTGCTCGTTTGGTACGGTATTCCGTACCTGTGGGTCAACCACTGGCTGGGTATGTTTTGATCTCTCTTTATATATAAATATATCGAAATCCTTTGGATGAGGAGAAAATATGCAAGAACGTCGCTAACTGCTGGTGGGATGTGGATTATAGTTGCTATTACCTATCTGCAGCACACGGACCCCACGCTGCCCCACTACGAGCCCTCGGCATGGAATTTCACTCGCGGAGCTGCCGCCACCATTGACCGCGAGTTCGGCTTCATCGGCCGCCACTTGCTGCACGGAATCATCGAGACGCACGTCGCACACCACTACGTCTCGTCGATTCCATTCTACAACGCCGACGAGGCCACCGAGGCCATCAAGGGCGTCATGGGTGAGCACTATCGCTCCAACACCGAGGGCGGATCCTGGGGCTTCTTGTCGGCGCTGTGGCACTCGGCGCGGTGGTGCCATTTCGTCGAGGAGCCGGTCGGTGCGGAGGGCAGCGGTGTGCTGTTCTTCCGCAACCGCAACGGGCTGGGCGTGCCGCCGCGCAAGGAGCAGGCGGAGCCCAAGAAGGAGATTATCATCGGCGCAGACGAATGAAGATGGGTTTGATCGCGACATCAATTACCAGATTGTGGCATGGGCATTGAATATGCATGCATGATGTGTGCTAGAGCAGTTTAATAGAGCGATTAGAAGACAGTACATAGATATATGCGCGTAGATGAGCGAGCGTGCGTCTGTGCGCGAAGACCAGAAGCACAGCGTAGCCCGGCAATACAGACGCCTTTGCATTTGCATTCTTCCTTTTTTTCATATCTCGACGTGATGTTATCTTCAATTGAACTGTGATATATCCCAGGATGGATATTTTGGTGAAACGTGCGGCTGTGTTGTGTGTGGCGGGCTCCACTGCAACCTCGCCGGGGCCCCCGTCTGCTGCCTCCTCCTCCACCTCCTCATCTTTCCTCCCCATCGCTAAAACTCCCGCCGGCCATTGCTGCTCGTTCCACGCGACCTCGTTCTCCCACCGGCCTCAGCAGCGTCTACCCGGCGTGGCTCATCTTATTCGTCCGTCTATCTTCCTCTCCTGGACCGGCTGGCGTGAGCGCAGTCTGTGCGGTTCTTGGGACCTCCTGCGCTAACTTTACCCCCATCAGAATCCCAAAAACCTAACCTCCTCGATATAATACTGCACTACCGCCGCCGCTCACCCCCGACTCGAACCTCGAGCCTCGCACGACGCCCTCTTGAAAAGGATTGAACCGCCATCCACACACGCCTGTGGTGGAGAACAGCCGTCGCAATCCGTCATCGCACCTTCCTTCACCTTCTGCGCGCCTACAACCTCGCGCTCGCAATCATGCTCAAGCGCAAGCGCCCCGCGTCCGAGACCACCAAATTCTACGCCGTCCGCACCGGCTTCACCCCCGGCATCTACAAAACCTACTCGGACTGTCTGGCGCAGGTCACCGGCTACAAGAAGGCTGAATTCAAGAGCTTCACCACCCAGCGCGAGGCGGAGCTCTACCTCTCTGGAAAGGATCCCAGCACGGACCCCAACAGCCCGTCGTACGTCCCCAAATTCTACGGCGTCCGCAGCGGCGGCACCCCCGGCGTTTACACCAGCTGGGAGGCGTGTCAAAAACACGTCGTCGGCGTGAAGAACCCAAAGTTCCGCCAGTTTCCCACCAGGGAAGAGGCCGAGGCCTTCGTCAGGGGTGTCGGTGAGCACAGCGGTCTCGCAGACAGCACCAGCGCTGCCAATGCCGCGTCGACATCCGCCACTGCAGACTCCCGAGAGGATGAGGACAGCAGAAACACGCGCAGGAAGACGTCCACAACGGGAAGCAGACGCGGTAGCACCGCCATCGATAGCCTTCTCGACGATGAATTTAAGGCGGACATGCGCGAGGCCGGCGACGCGGGCAAAGATCAGTCTGAAGTGCTCGACGACAACATTTTGGACGAGTTGGAGGTGGAAAAGCGCGCGTCACCCAAGCTGATGCGCAGCGTGCTGGTGCCGAAAAAGACGGCCGTGCTAAAGATATATACGGACGGCAGTTCGCTCATGAACGGCAGTGCGAGCGCGCGCGCCGGCGTTGGCATCTGGTTTGGGCCTGGCGATAAACGGTACAATCTCCCCCATCTAACATCAACCGTTCTCTGCTAACTATCGCGCAGAAACCTGTCGGAACCGCTCAATGACCCCAAGGCGACGAACAACCGCGCCGAATTGAGCGCCATCCTGCGCGCCATTGAGATCGCACCCAAGCACCGCGAGATTCTCATCTTCACGGACAGCAAGTACGCCATCCAGTGCGTTACCGAGTGGTTCCAGAAGTGGCGCTCCAACGGCTGGCAGACGGCTGCCGGGCGCCCCGTCGAGAACCAGGACCTGATCGAGGAGATCCTGTCGCGTATCGAGGAGCGGCTCACGCAGGGAGGCGCGAAGACTAAATTCGAGTGGGTGAACGGCCACAAGGGTGTCGTGGGGAATGAGATGGCAGACAAGCTGGCGAGAGACGGCGCCGTCAGGGACACTTGATATTTCTTTTTTCAATTGGAAGCCTTCCTGGCTGTTTGTATTTCTATCGCGATTTTCTCAAAAAGCAGGCGGTGTGAGGTGATTGATTGATTTGATTCTCTTCTCCCAATGACAGCCTATCTACTTATCATGGCATGGATTCAATTCTGCTTTTGGTAACTTTTTATCATATCTTCTATTCGAGCGGCTTGATGGTTTACGTTTACTTTGGGCTGCAATCATGGCTTTCAATACATTTGCTTCAATGGTTTGTGCTAGTATGATTAATGTCTTTGGTAATACCACTTGTCCGCTGTATATACCTTTGCATCCAGCGCCTGGTTTACGAGACAAGTATATACGCTGTTGTCTAGACGTTTGAGTGGTTGTAGCATGGTTGAGGCTGAATTATCGGGCTTGTCATGAGTGTGCACTGGGGAGGTTTCTCGTATGGACTCTCTGTCTTTCTTTTTCACCATCTGTTCTCATTACCACCACCACCACCACCACCAACCGCTGCGCAGCTTCTCCACTTCACCATCCTAAATCATATTTCGACGACGACTTGGCTCGTCCCAATTGAACACGACTTCAATCACCTTTCCGGTCAACGTAATTGTTCAGGAAGCTTCGGTGAGGCAAAGCATCCGCCGCTGAAATGCTCATTGAGACTATCCAACCACAAAATGCGTCGACAAACGTATGATTCTGATCAGAAACCAGCTTGCCATCACCTCTGGATTCAGCTCGTGAAGCATGTCTTCTGGATCTCTATATGACTACGAGAATATCAATGTGGAGAACACACAGTCCGCACTATCTTGCGCTGCGAAAGCGCACAATTCTAGAAAGAAACAAGCATACAAATTGGCTTGCAAATACCTTACATCGACAACAGCGATATCGACATCGAAGACCTTGGGGAATTGAGATTGCGATGTTCCACATTCAATCTATTATGCATCGAGGCAATTTATCGTCCGATTACGCTATAGCTATGCTGTAAATCAAGCAGTGGGCCTTATCACAAATCGACGTCGACATCATCACCATCATCATCACGTTGTCCTCCAACATATGGGACTTCCAACAATTAGGTCTCCTGAAACCCGCAGAGGAACTGACTAGCTGATATGCTTCACTACATAAGGACTACCGTTTCTCTCGTCGACAGGACAGCCGAGTCTTGCGACACTTGAACAAAACTTAGCGTCCTCATCTGCACCGGCCATATACATCCGATCATCCGTCTTATCAATCTGTGAAGAGACACAATTCTGACAATTGGCACTTCGTGGATTCATATACTTCAACCCCATGGAATATTTCAACCGTTGCATCGAGCAAGAGTATCGCTCTTCGAGACTATCAATGACATCAGAGACTTAACTGTGTATTATGTCTTGGACCACGCGCTAGGAATATGTCGAGCTGGCTGTTGAACTGGAAATCTGCGATTTCATGCAGATGCGCGGACCGCGCAGCTCTAGAACCATGGCGCCACTTGACTCGAGGATCTTTCGATGGAGATCCCTACTCCCCTTACTTCGAGTCACAGGGATGGGCCGATTGGACCTGCCTCATGGAGGCTGGACCATCTTTTACATACAAGCCAAAGCGCGCTATATGCGCACAACCGTCGATACCCTTTTATGTTCATTGACATACGCCGAAGATAATATATAATTGGCCCAACGACACGAGGGACGCATTTGCACATCAAATGCATCAGTCCAAATGCATCAGTCGTACGTGTCCTAGTGATATCCTCATCACACCATGCTGGTAGCGCGTATATAACTCCAATTCACGGCCGAGCAGCCACGATTTCACTACGCTCGGTTGTGAACTGGGAGTTATATACGGGCTCTCAGCATGATACATACGTATGTACAATGGATAGTACCCACCGCTAGCTCGAATGACGATGTACATGTACATACATTGTAACTCTGACCAATGCATTCATGCATGCGAGGATCAAGTTGCCTTCGGGAGATGAAGACGATGTCGATGACCGAGAACAGGGGGTGGTATAATGAATATCCATTGGAAGTTGTCGTATCATGGGTTACCCTGCCCCTTCAGCGCCTGGCTTCGAGGCTAGTATCGTGGATTGTATTTCCCCCAGTTTCACACATGCAACACCATTCCAGGCAATCGTCATTTGTGAGCTCGATAAGATGGTGGCGGCCCGGAGAAACCAATGTCCCATTAACAACCGATTAATCGTCAACGACTTCCACGCCATGGCTGTGACAACTCATCTTACTACTTAGTATGCAGTCATTAATTCCCTTATCATCCTTGTCAAAACCCATTCAAGACGAAGCGAGAGCATGAGCCCTCCAACCAGCATGGAAAGTGCGATACACATTGTTACACTACCACTAAAGACCGCTGGATAATGTACCTTTCACGATCCTCCGTATGGCATGGGCAAAGAGCGAGGATCTGTGCATGGTAATGGAGTAGTGACTGATATATAGGAGCATACGCTAGCGCCGTCAGGTCAAGCTGATGCTCTTAAACGCTACATCTTGCACCACTTGCAATATACTGCTACCGTTTAACGCGATATGTATGGCAGGGTTTCGGTAGAAAATTCTGGCCCTAGCTCTTTTAATAGTGTACCGTGCCGTGAGTTATGAAAAGACAGATGAGACTGTATTTTGTACGATCGATGGAAGACGACTACCTGCAAAAGCTCTCATAGAAACACTATAGGTAAAACATTCGTCTCGTGAACCAGACTGCCGTGTAAAACATATGCTTCGAGGAAAGGATTTTTACAGGGACTGCCCGCCCCGTATAACACTCTCAAAGTTAGCAAAGGCGCATTTGATCCGCACATCAATATATATTAACTAGGTCTATTCCCCAACATTAACCAGGAATTGATATGCTTGGTTTTTATCAACATTGCTCTACCCCTATAGCGCCTGGCTTCGAGGCCAAGTTCTTGAGCTGACAACTATAAGAGCCAATCGCATGACCATACGTGGATGTGCATATCTCTCACCCGGTCGATGTATGGACACTGTCAGTTATAGAAGCATTCCTTTCATAACGAAGTTCAACACTGAGAGGCGAGTATATTTGAACGCATAGCTAACATAGGTTATGCGGGCCGATGCACAGAATTCAACGGGCCGGAAAAAGCGATTGGCGAAATGGCGTGCCAACGTCGTTAATTTTCGCCGACCCCTAGTTATCAAGACGTGACACTAAGCTTATAAACAGTGCACTAGTGGTGGTACAGTATGTATACGCAGTTTGGTTAATCGCAGTGTGATACCCGCTATTGTATCACTTGACTGCTCTAGCACCTTGCAAGAATACTGACGAGAAATTGATGGCACCAAGACTTTATTATCTCTTGAACCAGGCGTGCTGACTTTTTTCGCTTCGACCAGGCTGTTGTCTCATAAATCAGATACCAGTCATCTATGCTGGTGAAGGTGAACCTACCCGTATACCGCTTCGCAGGCTCAAAGGATAAAATCTCGGACTCACGTAGCAGATGGATATCTATTGAATCTGAATACCTGGACATTTCCTTCGAGCAGGGGTCCTAGGGAAATCTTAATAATTGTGCACTAGCTCCATCTAGGCATTCCCACGTTAGCATTTTGATTGACTTGAAAACGTCATTCCCAGATCAGCTCAGTCTCTTGGTATAACTGTGCGACCATCCATGGTTGATAATAGTAATGTAGTCGTGCCTTAATTTGCCAGATTGTCGAGATCTGGACTACAGGTGTGGGAGCAGCGTGGCTGTATGAGTTTTGTTTCAGTAGTCACAGACTGCGCTTGTTACACAGAAATGCTAAATCGACGACATATGTTCGGCAATGGTAGCACACACGCTTTGCGACTACAAAGGGTCTACCACACGAAATTTAAGCCTCGCACAAAGTAGAGAGTTATTGCGGTCTAGGAGGGGACATATGGGGGACTTCTTTCGTTGCCCATTCAGCTATAAATAATTGTATTCCCTGATCTTGGATCTAATTTTTTGGAATACTCTAATATATGCGCTATCGACTGGTCTCGCAAGCCAGACCGCACATCAGCTATCTACCATAGATTGGTATAGAAAACAGATCTAATTATCCGATATAATGCAAATTGAGTTCCAACGGCTTATCTTGCAACAGCATGCCCCTGTTGAGCCTGATACCCAATTACGCTTCGGTATTCGTCTTCATGACGCGAGGCTCTTCGCAAAGATGCAGTCTTAAGAATCCTTTCGTATGCCTTCAGCATCGCATTCGTCTGAATAGTTATACTCTATAAGCTCGAATTCGTCGGTTAAGGCGCGGATTCGAGGTCCGGCTCCTGGCCCGGCTTCATAGTCTAGCTGGGCGCCCTTCGTATATCCAGCCGCTTTGACATGCATAGAGCCATCCTTGCGCTTCTTGCGTTTAATCTCCCGTACTTGGTAAGCAAACACCAGTGGTCCTGGAGCCTCGGCGGACGTACGGCGGATACTTCCATGCTCGGTTCCAATTCCAGAGCCCCCTCCAACAGGGAGTCCGATCATGGTGCCGTCTATCCCCGTACTGCCATCGATACCATAGCCCTCGCTGCTGACTGTTTTGACATTCAAACCTTCAACAACCATGACAGCGGTAATCATGAAGAGATTTAGCGGTTTGCGGGTATTTCTGCGGCAAAGAATCTGCACCATCGGGATTTGGAGTGATTGCTGCAAGTAGTCCAAGGGTGGTTCGAAGTATTCGGTTGTGACTCGCTCAGCCTCAACATGGAGGAGTTCCGCCTTCCCGTAGAATACACCGACATTTACACCGACCCCAATGAATAGTTGCAAGAACTGGGCAAAAACGTTGAGGCTGTGCTTTTTGAGGTCCGTGATGACTTCTACAAAGTCTCGCTTCGTCGTTGTGTGAGTGCTGGCTTCAGGAATCGGGATGCGGCCATCAACCATATCATCCGGCTGTTTTGGATGGCGGAGTATGCCCCCTAGCTTGATTTTTCCGGATACCCAATGAGATTCGGGCGCGAGGAAAAAGGTTCTTTCTCGAGCAGCCATAGTTTAGATGTAGCCTCGTATCTGTGTCTTCGAAGTCCTTCTTAAACGGAAACAGCAATGCTATTTAATGGCACTCTATCATGTCAAACGTCTCTTGAGAAATTAACTCGGAGCTATATATCGTTATAAAACCGGACGCAGCCTGCAAATCTCTTCTACGCGGGTCCCACGAAATTTGCGCGCGAAATGCAGAGCTTTCTTGTGATGAACTGGCTTGCGTCCTAATGCAGGGTTTGGGTTACACAGACCCACAGCAGCGAGCCCATGCAATGCCTTTTCCCAGACACATTCGAGCGATTGGATATTGATAGATACGTACCTTTGCTGCCCGAGAGTAACCTCTGCAGCTGACGAGTCCACTAGTCAAACTGCCTCAACTTCTCGGTTTGCGGATGTCCTCAGGCCCCTGAAGGATGTTTATTTGGGAGAGGACGGGATGATTGCGTGCGACCACGAATCAGATTATCATTGGATGATTCTGTATGCGCCTAGGATCTTTGCCTCGGTGCTCTAGCTAGTTGCGTCGTTTGAGATACGCAGTGAATAGACCAAAAAGTCCATTTTCCATCAAAGTCAAGTCTGCATGCAGTTTGCAAGATTTGGGAACAGCGTTGCTGTGTGGGCAGGTGTCTTATTTCGTATTCCCAAACTATTGAAGCACTTGGCCTCGCAAGCCAAACTGTCCGACACATTGGGATGGGGCTAGTTTACGAGACCAGAAGCACTCGTGCACTTGCATGCGGGCTGGCGTCGTGTTCGCGTTGAGTAATTGCGCGTTTGCTGCGCAATGCATCGCTGGCGTCCATTCGCCATTGAGGTGTCCACCTTTCGGGGTGATTTTAAGCCTCCGGGTGTCGCAAATAAGGCATACCAACCTTCGATCGTTTCGTCGAAAGCCCGAAGAACTTTCCATGAGGTGGGTCGATAGCGAAACCGCGCCACCTTCCGAACTCCCCATGTCAAAAGAGCAGAAATATACCAGCCGGTTCCCAAGGGGAAAGAGCCTTGCACGTGCCTTGCGAGCGGGGAAAAACAGTAAACAAGAGCTGGGATATGCATATATGGGTTTTGGAACGCGAACGAACTTTGTTCCTTTGATAAGGCTAGAAATACCGAGTCGACATGTAGCATGCATGAACGCTGAAGGATCAAGTGCTCAGTTTCCGCCACGGATACCGAAAGGTCCGGCCGGGCTGGGGACCGCTTCTCAAGCCACTTGGCTAGGGGTTGAACACGATACTTTCTCCGGGTACGGAAGTAGTCTCGAAGCCAAAGACCATTGGAGCAAGCCACAACATAGCCTCAATCGGGGATCAATGTGTGGAAGTATTTATTCAATTGATTCTCCTGCATTTAGATCTGACAGGTGGTGGATCTGAGAAATTGATCGGACACTTATTACTGTCCCTATCCATAAATATATATCCTTTGCCAGTTTCGGGAACTCAGGACCAGTCAGCATTCAGGCCAAATCAGTCCCATATACGCCGAAGCATGGTGAGTTGGCGGTAGCAGCCATGCATCTTGTATCTCGTCTTTGGATCATCATATACATAGCCCTGGCCCTTATTTACCTCACGTTGTTTCTATGTTTGTTGCACGAATTTACAACGTCTAGCTTAGAAAGAAGTACGTTCGCTCGTACGCCCAATCCTCACGATGCTAGCACTAGTACTCGTACCGGACTGCAACGAGCCGAGGAAACTATCGACCCCAGTACTGGAGTGACGAAGAGGGAATCGAACCCTGTGACTCAACTACAGGATATCGCAAAGAAATGGACGATAGTTGCTGGTAGTACTGTGGGCGCAGTCTTGTCTTTGATCATTGGTCTCGCTGTATATCTGTTCTTCAAGAGTCGCAGGAGCAGGTCGCGACGGCAAACCGATGTAGAAAACGGCGCCCTACCATTAGGGGCCACCAACAGTGTCACATCAAACGGTGTCGATATTCGGCTGCATTTCGTGAACACAAGCGTGGCTGCTCCCGAGATGCAGCCTCATGAAGTACCTTCGTCTTCGTCGACAGCTGGGGCCCACCAAATGCAGACACCAGTGCCGGTCCGCACGCGAGTGAACGCAGGCGGCACACTTTCTTGCCCCAAAACAAGATCTTGCGCGGAGCCGCCTGTAGGAGTGCTGCCAGTTGTGGGGTCTATGCACGATGCGAAGGACACGAGTGCGGAGTATGTAGCGACCCCATACATTCTCCCTAGATGCCATGCGTTTTCGCATGCAACTTGGAGCTAATACTACCACGGCCCGGACGGTGTATTAGAATTGACCATTTTAGTGCTTTCCTCGAATTTATACGGCCAAAGGCTCCGACGCTATTCGACTTCGACCCCAACACGCAGTCGCCTACCCAGGTCTTGCTTCTAGACAGCGGAATCAATGTGGACCATGAGCTTCTGCGGATATTTGCCCAAGAGGGTCAGATAAAGCCCTGGAGGACTTTCGGTATGGCTGATACGGATTCGCTCAAGGATATGAACGGTCACGGAACTGCATGCGCATATTTGATCGCATCCATAACTCAGGGCGCGGTGGTGTACTCTGGTAGGGTCTGTGAAGGAGGGAAAGATGGGCGTCCTCTTGCGAGAAATGTCGCACAAGTAAGTAGCCCACGTCTTTCCAATCAAATTGCCACATGCAAGAATACTTCCAGCCCGCTCTATAGATCTGTACAAAAGCCATGCTGACTGTCGGGAAAGGCAATCCTTGCTGCTGTGAGTGAACAAGATGGCGTTAAATTCGATCTCATTGTCATCCCTATTGGATTTCCTGAGGACGATCCGGAGTTGAGTAAAGCAATCCAAGTCGGCCTCAACAAGAGGATTCTCATCGTCGCAGCAGCAGGGAATGAAGGCGATAGTAGCTCGACATACCCTGCAGACTACGATGGTGTAATTGCAGCATGTTCCTCAGACTACTGGGGCAATAAGTCAAAGTTCAGTGCCAGCATGAATGACAAGAACAATGCGCCTTTGTATATACTTGGTGAGAACCTCATGCTTCCCTGGGCAAGCAAATCCGTCGAGGAGACACCAGCTTCTGCGGCTCAAAGTTTGATGAAGCTCAAGTCTGGGACCTCCTACTCTGCCGCTATTCTCGCTGGTATTTGCGCCTCTTTGCTGCAGCTCGCATCCGCTCGACCTGAAGATGCAGATATGCTGCACGGCTATGGGAAAATGCACCGGTTATTGACCAAGATGCGCCGCTCGAATGTATTTAATGCCGAAGAGTTTAAAGAGGAGTTTTTGAGCCATGGCGGACTTATGAGTCCTTGAGCTGCTACTCATGTCAACTGATTATTTTCTATTGCTAACCATCAATCGCTTGGGTGTTCTTACGCTTTAGGGCGTTTTGTGGATCTGCTTTCGTTCGATACGGCTTGTATCTGTAATTAAAGAGCTAGATAGTTTCCAAAGTTCAACTTTTATCTTGATCTGACGTATTCATACTCGAGTACTCTTGTATGCCGCTGCTATAGGCAGAGAACGTAGACTTGCTCTATACGCAAAAACGCCACCTTAAAAAAGGCCAGATAGAAACCGTCCTGAGGGCAGCATACAATACTAAATGAGAAACGTAGTCAGATAGAAAATGTCGCCTCGCAGTGTTCGCGCACTGGTTCTTGCTTCGCAATCACCAAAAGCCATTCACCAGCAATCTGAATTTTCGGGGTTTGGCTATTGCGGTGTCGGCTTTAGTGAGGGGCCAACAGTGAATCCGGAGTCTAGGAGATATGTCCATCACGGTTCACCACGTCAACCTGGAAAAATGCGGGACTTATATATATTCTCCAGCACCCCGGAGACCTTTCGAAATTTCCTGACACAAGCTTCCTAGTGGTCTGTGCATGCACCATCTTGCAACATGCGGCGCGATCCCCAGTGGGCTGGATTTTGAGATGACTCGAGTGTACTGTCAATGAGGAGTGAGAAGGAATCACGCTTGCCGTATTTGGGTACCTCTTGAAGTATCTACACGCTAGTCTTAGGGAGCACTGACCGTTTGAAGGCTTGACCTAGGGGCCTTCGTCGCAAGGCTATTTACAACCCCGGTTGGCGTCTGCACATATGCACATGTCGGAATTAAACAACACAAAATATAATTCGCTGTGTGTGAGGGCCAAGTCGCCAAGTCACCCTTGGCCATTGAACACATTGGGGTTCGGAACTTGAATATTCAACGACGTGGCAGTGCTGGATATGATTTCCACCACTTGTCTCCGCGTCCATCCATGATCATTGGAGTATCCATTGTCGGATAGTCTGATGTCTTTGAAGGATTTAAATGCACGCCCCCAGAGAAATATCAGGCTGACTGATAAGGTAACAATCGAAGAGCTCAGCCTGCATTGCACATGCATTTGAATGTCGTTGATTAGTGAGTACTTGAGTCTCCAAGAGTATTTTCCAGGATCCCGTGAATTCCTTGGATTCAGCCTTGCGAATCAATCCGATTTTACAAGAGGTATGTATATGTATATATTTCTGTATGTCGTATTGATAACTGCGGTTTGTGCGTTGTCCAAGGCCAAAGACGCAAGGCAGGCTCCGTAGCTTGTAAGTCGACGGAGCTCGAGGCTGTGGCATCGATAATATTCATTCTTCCGCGCGACGCTGCATGAAAGGTATTCAGCCTCTGTATCATTTACGATAATTCACTCAATAACGCAGTGTAACGTTTCATTCGCGTTGAAGGACTCGCGGAGATTGCGTATCCGATGCAAATGTGATCAATATGAATGCCCCTCCCTGCGCCTATTGTACAGATATACAGAACAAAGACAGCGAACGAACTAACCAACTATGTACAGGAGTGCTTTTCTAAACGTAGTGGCGATTTTCCAGTCATCATTATATCACCAAGGACAAAACAGAAATCCCTTGTTCAAACCCTTGCAATTTATACCACTCAATCGTACTCTCTATGACGCGACGTGTATTGTCGTTCATTTGCTCTCCTGCAGCGTCTTCGAGGTTTCTTCCTCCTTTCTCTTCTTCATCCGTTCCTCTTCGGTACGCACCATATCCATCCACAGGTCTTGACCCGCGTACTGTTCGTGGTGCACTTTCCGTTCGATCATCCGTTTGCCCGTCGGGTCCGCCGGATCCGGTACCATAACCACATCCCGTCTCTTTCCACTCCTAGCATCCGAGATTTCGAACGCCGCCGACGCTAACAGTACCAGCAGCGTCAAACCCTGAGCGTACACACGAGCCTGGACGAGTTTCTGTGCTCTTGTCAGGTACTTGTCCCGGTAAACCAGCGCCAGCGAGCCGGCCATCGAGGCTGCCCAGGAGGCTCCAACGATCTGGTAGCGGTGCTCGCGACCCCATTCAAGCGCTTTCTCTTTACCGGACATGTGCTCGCGGTTCTCCGCGAGGAGTCGAGCGCTCTCATCTTTGTAAGAGCTGCTGTGGTAACGGTTCACCTCGTAGTTGCGTGAGGCATTTTCGGCGGTGACGATGAGGGCGAATGTCGCGGAGGAGGTGACGAAGAAGGCCTTCAGGGGGAGTGTCAAGGAGCGGAAGAAGGCAGATCGACGTTGTAGCACGAAGGCGGAGGCCAAGCCGATACCGAGACCTGCCAGGCCGCCTTTGACACCGCCGCGAACTGTGGCAGCGTAATGCTCTGATATACTCAGTCAGCAGGGTGAGCTTCATGAAGCGGGATGCTTGAGGAACCTACCATCGATCTCCTCCTGGGTAAGGATCTTCATCGTGATGAAGCTCGAATTGGTTGGTGACTGAGACGGTGCTCGGGAACGAAAGTTTCGGTTTTGCCCTTACAGCAATTTAGCGCTTGGCAAATGCAGTGCCTGTAATTGGCGTCTGTGTAATAATATATATATAGGATGCCGGCGATTCGAGGCTGGTGTAGGTGCCGAGTATCGGTGGATGTTGGAGAGCACTAAGAAGTAAGGAGGTAATCGTTGTGTGTGTGTAACTGCAACTGGCCGCTGCGGCGGTGATCTATGATGTGATGATGACTTCTATCGCGCCCAGGCGTATTTATATCGATCAACCAACCGCAAACTCCACAAATGCTAAGCGTCATTCGAATATCTTGTCCTTTGCCCCGGGAATGGCCGACGGCGGGGCGGAATTTTCACCCGGGCGTCGGCTTACATAAACGACACCGGACGAGCCCGTGCGCTAGCCCGCATGCAGTCGCCGGCCTTCTGGAAGATTGCCCGTTTGATGCCCTCAAGGTTAGCCGGAACGGTTCGGCTGCACGGTGATGCCATTTGAATCGGGTCTCCGAGGAGATGCTCGGGATTCCTCCCCCTCTGATTATTTAAGCATCCGGTGACAGTTTGACGATAATGCGCAAAATAATTGGCCTCGAGACCGAGGATAATATAGAATGTAGCGAATTACATAAGTATAGACGCTCCACTTTGGTCTGGACAAGTCTTGTAAAATCATGTCAGGCCATCTCGGAATCGAATACAACATTCTTTTTCGTCGACCGAAAGAGGAAAGTTTGTGGATTTTGAAAGATTCTAGCGTGGGCTTCGCGAGCGACAAGGTTCTCTGTAAGCTCCAAACGCTGGCCGCGAAGCGACAAGAAACTATACGACTTACAAGCTAAAGTCTACTTATTGAGGGAGTCGTGAGAGTCTAGCTATTATGAATTCCGCATTGGCGAGCCACAAACAAATCGCAACTCAAAGCAGACTTTCGATGAAATGAAGACGTTTCCTAGGGTTGGGACTCTGTACCAAATTTGTATTGCGGATCGAACTCGCTTTAAAGTTATCTGTATACAAAATCTGCGTCCCCGGGACTAATAAGATGTCGTCGCAATATTCATGTAACTGGGATATGCATTATCTGAGGGAAAATGCCTCCGGATCATCATTCGAAATTAATCTTTTCGTTTCATTGGTCATAGAACATGTAACCGGAGTCTTGGATTGCTTCTCTATGTAATGCTCGATGATAGTCCGCTCAGGGGGTGATACCGTCTACATATCCGTACAATTCCATGCCAAGCTCTATGTCTAGAGATATAGATATTAATCAAGAACCTACTTTTTCTTTTTCAGCTTGTTATCGAGTGTTATATCAGTTTTCCGCACACCCGCCTTCACGAGTAGCCGCTCCACCTCAGAAGTCTTGTCTCCTTGCACCATCACCTCGACCATCCCCTCTGCTGCCTTACCACCACCCTCAATTGGCCCCTTTGTCACAGAGCTTGCCGCTACGCTCTTCAATTCCTCCATAAACTTGCCCGCATCCACACCGAATGTCTCCATGCCCTTGACTCTGGTGACGGTTTTTCGACCTTGCCGGCTTTCGAGTGTGATAACGACTTTTGGCGGCTGTCCAGCACGCGGCTTCGACTCCTCTCCGCTAGGTAGCACCATGCTGTAGTAAGGCGCATGTAGCCGCAGAAAACGCTCCGCGAGCATATCCCTTGTCGCTCTCCCTGCGCGGAGAATCTCCACATCTCGACTATCGTCGATGAGCAGATCTACCAGCGTAGGGTTAAGGGAGACCATGCGCGCGTTCGTGGGTAGTACGAGGCTGTTGTCTGTTGGTGTTGGTGCGGCAAAGTACTTGTATAGGGTCTCGCGGACCTGCGAGGCGCTATAGAATGCCTTGAACGGTGTGTCCGTCACGTCGTAGATGACTGCTGCTTTGACGGGTGGTTTATACAGTTCGCGAATCTTCACTGTTGCTGTGCTGCTGCCGCTACCGGATGAAGAAGCAGATGTGGACGCCTCTGGCTTCTTACCTTCGCTTACCTTCTTAGGCCGGTCGATCGGATACGGGGTGAAAGATGTGATCTTGTCGCAATCCCAATTAACCGCGTAGACGAGCACGTCTCCACCACGCTCTTTGATCTTGAGGAGGTTCTCCTTGTCCATCTGCTTCAGCATTTTCTGGACTTTGCGCCAGCTCGTCTTCTGGATGTGATAACCGGGGTTTTCGGAGGGCAGGCGCGGTAAGATGAGTTCACTGAGGACGTAGGCGGACGAGAGGGGAAACTTGAGGGCGTGATGCGCATTGGCACTTCGATCTGGCGACTGATGGACATTGTATAGTGAGTATACCAGAGCATTGCGGAAGGCATTATCCACCTCTGTGAGCCGTTAGTACAGTCATTCTTCCCATGGTGATATATTTGGTATACGAACCGGCCGTAGTAAGCTCTGGATAAGGGTGTTCTTCCTCGTCATCGCCGCCCGCCTGAGTTTCTAGATTAAGCTCTCCGAGAGCCTTCGTCGAGTCTGCGACTTTTTCTTCATCCGGCTGATCCTCTAATGACACTCCTCCCTCTTCCTCACCACCAATCTCCTCTCCTCCCCACGAGACAGTCAGACGCTCCGGCGGTGCCGAACCACCACCTAGCGCCCACAGCTCGTCGCCCACCCAATGCAGTATCCTGACAGCCTTGCCTTTCCCACCTCTACCGCCGGTAGCTGGAATATCCACCTCAGCCACCCCGACAGCCAGCACTACATTCTCTTTTTTGTAATCTGCCACACCAACCAGGTCACCTTTTTGCACGCCATTGCCCGGCTGCCGCCGTACTACCCCGACGACACCTGGCATCATCAAGTCCGCTCCACCGAACACCTTCTCCATCACTGCATCATGGGTATATACAATCGGTAGGAGACCGTTGTTCACCAATTCCCACGCCGTATAGACGCTTGGGAACCAACCATCATAGTGCTTCCCACTTCCCTCGAAATCGTCGCTCGCTACCCATAACGGATGTACCTTGTCGTCAAGGATTTGTGACGATGGATGCGACCCGCTATATATCAGGCCGTTGACGGATCGTAAATCAGGCCCTAACGTAGTCGTAAACTTTGCATGTGAAGTGTTCTCTGGTAGCAGCGTGGTACGGAGCAGAGTAATGCCTGGGTCGGCAGCGGGAGCACCAGTATCGTCCTGTGGAGGCTCTTCGTCGACCGTAGCTGGGGCGAGGTCAAATACGCGAATGAGCCTCGCGGCTGTCTTGCGGCGGTCCGACGAGCGAATGGGCGCCGATGGCTTGAGCTAGTGGGGGTTAGCCGCGGGTCGTACAGACCAGTACTTGGAGGAGCTTACCGCCGGCTTCTTCTTGAACATTGCTGCTGGTCGTTGCAGTAGCGATGCCTATAAATGAACTGTATATACGTTCCGATAGTATGGAGGAATGTTCGGTGCCTGCTCGAGCCTGTGAGTGGACGGAAGTCGCGAGTTATGACGTTTGTGACTCAGCGACAGCTTCGCCGCCAAGAAACCCACGCAACACAGAAAATACGACACGGTTGGCCCGAATCGAGAAAGAATGGATGTTGGTTGATAATATTGACTTGCATGCATAGCTACGATGGGGACAGAGAAGGATGAAAAGGACTTCCACGATGTGAAAGACAAAGCAAGGGAGCAATTTGTTTAATTTTGGCAGTCAAATGCGAGTGTATATCAAATGATTCAAGCTATCTACATCAACCTCCAGATATTCTTCAAGATCCGCGTGTCCCACGTAATAGTACTATCAAGCTTGGCTGATGAGGAAACGTCTACATGACACGTCTATGATAAGGTGAAATGAGAAACAGCATTGAAAACTAAGCAGGTAAAAATATGTTGCTGTGCCAGGTGAGAAGCAGCCACAAGACTGCTCCAATACCATCCTCAGCGTATTGATTTTGAATCGAGGCCAATACCAGGGCAGCAGAGGCACCTGATACAATGGCTCCAACTCTGTTGTCAGGCTCGAGACCAGCTCAGAGCCAGAACAGAACCTAGATGTCACCAAACTCGTGCAGTATATGGAGGTCAGCAAATCCCAGAGGTCCCAAACACCTCTGGGCCCCCAAAAGTTTGACAAATACAGAACAGCAAAAAAGACAGAACGACCGAGGCAGGGCAACCCTTGCGAGTCTAAGGCGAACGAAGAAAATACAAATATATATCAAATATAACGAAGCAACAATCAAGAAAGCAAAACTTTTTTTTGTGATTTTTTATTTTAAAATTTTTTTTGTGATTGTTTTGTGATAGTTTCCACTCACCTTATGGATCCCCTGTGCCGCTCATGGTTCTGTGGTGTGTCGTTGCTGTCGTTACTGTCGTGGTTGTCGTGGTTGCTGCATCGTGTCGTAGGGTGTGCATGTCGCGACGGTCCCATGGGTCGCAAGCTTGACTATTCATCTTCCACCATCGCCATTTGAAGGACGCCTACGCTTAACGCTGCAGCGCCTCCATGACAAGGTATCCAACAAACGGCCAGCCGAGGGCCTTGCACACACCTACCGCGACAGTGGCTGTCGTCTTGACCGCGGTCCAGATGTCGGCAGTTGTCGTCGTTTGCCGCTCCTGCCACTTTGTCGACAGGTCGTCCAATTCCTTACGGAGCTTGACCGACCGCTTCTTATTGAAGTTCAGCTGAGCCAGCTGAATCGACCGACGTGTGATAGTTTCGACTCCCCTGTTGAAGAAGGTGTCTCTGCTATACGCGTCGAAGGGGCGGAGGGTCTGAATTCTCGGGGTTGGCGTCGTCCGAGGCGTGGACCACGTGAACCTGGTGGGCGGCGACATGGGGACCCAGAACGAAGCCGGCGCCATATTGAGCTTGGGTACCCTAGGGATACGCTCAATGCCAGGCATGACAGCGAAATGTCTACGAGGCTTCGGCTGCCTGGCGCGGGGGGGGAGAGGAGTACCGTCCTTGGCGATCCTTGTGGCTTTGATCTCAGTGCTAGCACTGGTCTCGCAACCCCACGGAATCGGAAAGCGGACAGGGGAGAGGACGGGGACGGGGAGAGAGAAGAAAGAGGAGACAGCAGGAGCTGCAGGGGGAGGAGGGGGAGGGGGAGGAGTGGCTACCCGTTGAACGGGAGCAGGTCCAGCGGGACACGTGAACGTGAACTCGAAGGACATTGTGGGGGGGTCGAAGGAGAGTAGAGTACGTACGCGAGTGAGTATTCGAAGTTGTGAGGGGAAGCTGAAAGTATGGTGTCACGACAGAGAGACTCGGAAGCGACGAGGGGAAAAGAAGGAAGAAGGGGGAAAGAGAAAGGAGGAAGGAGGAAGAGAGAAAGGCGTGCTTAAATAGTCGTCGACGGCGGCCGCGAGATCACAACGCCGGGCGTCGCTGGTGTTGTTCTGAGCTTCTCCACGGCAACAACAGGCAAAAAATTGCAGATCAACTCGACGATATCAACTCGCGGCGATATTCCTCGAGATTCCTCGAGCATCCAGCGAGAGCGTTGTGGCTTTGGCGTTTGACCCGTCGTCATCGACGCTTGAATCCACCTTGTCGACCTGCCTCGCATCCGCTGATCATGATCGCGGGATCTGGGCATGCAATACATGATTCTCAATAGATCAAGCTACTAAAGTAGCTATGAGCAGTGTCCCCATTGAATCTTAGAAACTCTTTATCAAAGCATTATAGAACCTAAAAGAAAGTCCCTTTATATACACTCGTTCGTCTTTCCTCCTCACACATCAGTGTCAAGCGTGCCATATGTTGGAGAATGCGTGTTGAGTGTTGCAAACTCAAGTTGCACAAGCCAAGCCCCCTCATCTGGGTAGCCCTGGTTTCCGAGACAGGGCAGCCCGGTATCAATTTACCTCAAATTGTGTAAACCACGCATACCCCATCTTCCCCAAAATGCTTGCTACTAACGGGTGCTCCCATAAGGCTGCCGAATGCGGTAGAGTAGAGAGAAAAAATGCAGCGGAAAGCTATCATAAGCTGAGAGCGGGATGCAGAGGGCATTATGAGCCCGTAGTTGAGAAAGATAAATCCATGTGTGGAAACATATGCATAGCATAGAGGCGATGGCGTCCTATAGCATAGACGTGGCTCGGTGCTACCCGTAATCGTGCCATGCAACCCCGTGCCAGTATTATACTCATTGGATGATACGGTTGGATTTGAAGATATAGACAATATGAGGTCATCGGTAGCTCATCCACTCGTCCTTTGGCTCCTGGCGCGTACTTCGTCCGCATTCTTACTCGAGATTGTTAACGATCTCGCAGGCAGCCCCAGCAATTGGCAGCGTAAGGACCCTACACACCGCAATGCCCAAACTTATACTCCCTCCATTGATTCCCTGCTGACCTATGCAATATATCCAAACCACAAAAGTATGTCGGGCTTCGGCGAGTTTCACGCCCGATGACGAAAGTGTCTTCGGCATTGACCCTGTCGAAACGACCTGCGAGGCGCAAGGTGGCGTCCCTGACTGGACTTGGTTACATCCTCCAGGTCCGCAATTCAATGTCTACGACGAGCTTAGCGAAGCGGTGCCGGACGACCCACGCACGTTCTACCTGGGGGCCGACGGACCTCTAGAAGGGCAAAATGTGTATTTTCCACAGGCGCCGATTATCTACCTCGACGGCCTTGTAAAGCAGCAGTTGCAGCTAGGAACCAGCCCCTCGACTCGCCGAATACCAGTCAGGTGCGTCCTTGTATGATCGGCCGATTAGAGAGTTGGTATGATTTCTAATGAGGGGTATGCAGCTGGCGCCTTCACCGTCATGATAACTTGGTCGAGGTCACGGCAAATGACCAACCGGAGCCCGGAGACAGAATCCGCTTCTGGGGCCACGAATACTTGACTCAAAGCGACGAGCGGGCACTCGCAAGTACGTACTCCTGCTGAGATAAGTATATATACAGAGAAGCGTGCTGACCGTACTCTGTAGTCAACTTGGCGACACCAACAAATCCGAAACTTCCCCTCTATCGTGTTAATAAGGACGCTGTCCAAGACCCCAAGAACCCACAAGTCTATTTCCGAGTCCAGACCAAAGAAAACTTTGACAGCATGGTCGCTTTAGAAAGGGGCTTGCGACGTGAACGAGAGGCTATTGAGAACCTCAAACCTGGTCGCATACTCTCAAATTTGTGGGGGAAGGCCAAGAATACGGTTGCTAGCGCCAGGGAGAAAGTCGCCAACCAGGTCAAGACAGTCACGGAGGCAGGCATTGCACGAATCACAGGCAGCAACAGTAATCCACGGCTTCACATTCACCCAGAGCCCGAGCAGTACGAGGAAGAAAAGTGGGAAAGCGCGGAACCGGACCCGGCAGAGCAAGGGGGTTTCTACTACGGACAGGGACCGCTTCAAAACGCCATCAACCAGAATTATATTCCGGAGGCTCAAGCTCAAGCTCAGGCACAGGCTGGCCCGAGATTCGAACGGTTCGAGGTCGAGACCGTCAAGAAGGGACCCAACAACCGAAACCAGTAGAATACCACGCCTGCGCGGACGTAGATTGACTGATGGAACCGTGAATGGTGGTGCTTGAAAGCCCTATACATGTACTATCTGTTTAGCCAAGGATCAAGAGCAACTGATGCTTAGCAATACTGCAACGATTTGCCTATGGTTCTTTCCTGTTAATAGCACTGGTTCTGTCTTCGCGCTTGTTAATTTCATCCTACTCAGACCTAAGCTTATGAAATAGTTTGCTCTATTCGAGAGAAATCTGAAGCATTCCCTAGAGATACTGAACTACAATGTTCACAAAGTTGTTGATAGCTCCCATGCTCCGATCAACATTTACTAGATCCCTAGACTTGAAGCATCTGCTTATAAGCTTAACAAAACGCTGGGAAACACTGGCTCTTGGAGAAGTAAATGACAAAGCCGGCCAGCCAGACCGAATAAATTGCTCCATTGATAAAGCTGTACAGGAAAGTAACGTATGTACTATGAATGTCAGGATGAAAGGAAGTGTGAACGAAAAACTCAAACCAGGCCTCATAAAGCGGCTATTATAATTATGTGCAGTTGCAACGTTGCGGTATTAATGAAGGGACCTCCCTTTGTTTGGGCGGGTGATAGTAGAAACGAAATCTTCGTCCGTCTGCGATCATCGCCGTCCGGTAAGCTTATAAGCATCATCTGCTGTATTTCGACCCCTTCGGACTCTCATTCCTGTGATCATCAGCCTCTGCTGATGGTACTCTTGGACTTCCCCTTCTCCTCCCCTCTGTCCTCACATCCTTCTTCTCGTCACTCTCCGCGCTTCTCCTCACGCTCTCTCCTCTCGCCGTGTCACTATCCACTGCCGACGTCCTATCCGACTCCACCGCTGACGGCGGCTTCGTCGACTCCGTCCCAGGATTGTAGTGCGACACCTCGATATGCGACTGGACCAGCATCGGCGGGTCGGAGCGTTCGAATATCTGCAGAAACCGCACCTTGGGACTCGGCCCGAACCGGACAATCTCCGTCGGGATAAGCCGTCTTGGCGTGCTGACCATATACTCCCGCCAGCGGAAGCCATCAGCCGCCTCCCGTTCCTCTGTCCACACGCGGATCTCGTTCGCCGCGCCGTCCACGAGCAGCTCCTCAAGGTTGCAGATGTGCTCTTTCTTCCATGTTTCGTTCGGGTTCTGTTGGTTGAAAGCTACGGTGCCGCTGTAGCGGCTGATGTTTATCTCGAGTTCGGCTAGGTTGCGCTCATCCAGCATTGAGATGGTGAGGTAGTCTGGATGCTTGACGGAGTTTAGGCTGCAGGTGCCCAGGCTGAATACTAGCGTCTCGTCCTGCTCGAGGCCGGTGAATTTGTGGTTGAGGACGCATGTTTCGTTTCGGTCGACGTTGCGGGCTTTCTCGGAGACGCGGGGTGGCGGTTTGCGCTTCCCTTCGTCGGCATCATCGGGGTCAGGCGGGAGAGAGGAGGTCTTTAGGACGATGGTATCCTTTCTGTTCCCTGGCTTAAAGGTGGATCGCAGCCATTATGGCCGTAAATATTGTCAGATTTGCCAGTACTAGTATAGAAGGAGGGGACTTTTTAAGATCAATGTTCCAACTCACCGCGTGCGCCCTGGGGGGCCGTAGACAGAATAATGTTTGAATCATTTTCCAAAATGCATGCACAAGGAGCCCACTATAGAACGTACGTGTGAACACTAGCTCAAGGCATGTATGTAGGTAGGTATACGAAAATGTTTGGGAAAATGCAGTGATTCGATTCAGAAAAGTCGGGATGCCCGATTACTTGAAAGAAAAGAATGCATACAAAATGTTAAAAAGTATCTATATATATCGCGATCCAGCCACATAAATTTCATTTAAATAACACGGGTGAGTGCAGGAAGTCCGACGACTGCTTGAAGGCACTATCCGTCCCTCAGCAAGAGAAGACGGCAGAAGCAGTATATCAACCGGTATATATAACGCCTTCACTGATACACACTGCATATTTTACAGGAAGAGGCGCCGCACACGGGCGGAGGCGCCTCTATTCGGGATGCCCGTTTGGGCCAGCCGCGTCACGTGAGAGCGCCCGCCGTGCGGTGCGAGTCAAGCTACCCGGGTCAGATGGCTTGGGAAACGGTCGGCAGGGAAATTAGGGCAAAGGGAAAAGCGGGTTGATAGTCGCATGGGAATCGAGTCCGCCAGTCTTGGTGATATGATTTTAGATTGTGTATTATTACTCGTGACATTAATTGCGTTGCCGGCTAAAAATGCAACGTTTGCGAATACGAAGCAGCCATTTGGGACAGGACCCAGCCACCTGCTATCGTGGGGCCGCCAATCACGGTATACCTTCCTGTTCGTCCAATTGAGTATATTACGTATGCTTCGTCCGTTCAAGTGTGGCTGCATTCACCTCTCCCAGAATGCCTATTCTAGAAACTTCATTTCGATCAAGAGATAGGATCCGCGGCGTGGTGGAGCGCCTCAACGAGACAAGCTATTTCCTGCCCAGTGTTAGCCACAGTCGCGTGAAAATACGCGTCGAAGCGGGGGAGCCGCAACATATACCGGAAGCCGTGATCCGAGAGTATATAGTCGTTACGGAGAGGCTTCGCATCCTCCACAAATTCGGCAGGCAGTTTGGAAGAATAGTTGAGTGGCTCGATCAGATTTGCAATTGGAGGGACAAAAGGTTCACAATTGCGGATTAGTTTGGTTGAGATTTGCCGGTCCTCGAAGAACTCTGAGTTTTACCAGACTCGGCGTCGTTATTTGATAGTAGAGTGAGTCTTTACTTTCAACAAACCCCGACGTCTAGGTGCGTGCTGTAACAGCGACACCAACGCAAGGTTGCACAGGCCCAATTTGGCACTGAACCATTCTGCGACACCAAATCCCTGTCTAACAGGCTACCCCTGCTCGCAATGATATCCTTCTGTGTCACCGTCGACGGTCATCATGCATCAACGGTACTATCACAAGGGATTAATCGATTATTGAACATAGAGCGCTGCAATAAGCTGCGGCTGGGTACAAGTCGCAGTCGGGGCACATCAGATCCGGATCCCATTTGTCCCATCCGAACCTTATTAAGGTTCACCGGAAGCTAATTTCAGATAAAGATCGGGTAATATAGCCTATGAGGCCATAATCCGTCCGCAGAACCACCTGCGAGTGCGCTTCTATGATAGAGCGGGACACCTGGGCCGCAATCCCAAGCATGATGGGCTATACAGCTGTAACCACGAGCAAATGATTCTCACAATGCAAACGGGGACAAAAGTCCTAAGCTCTAAGCTCTAAGCCATCTCTCGAATTGTTCGGGCAGCCCATATTGCGGATATATAAGCCACCGTCATGGCCACTACGCCTACCACGCCAAATTCCATGGCGATCAGCGGATACAGTAGCACCATGACCAGCAGCAAAAGGAGATCCCAACATTTAAATCCTCTGGAAGCAGGCCGGCGGCGGGACGGTGTGAAACCTCGCCTTGCAGATAGCGGCGGATGACGGGGAGCGACTTGCGGTGCAGGTGCAGGTGGTCTTCGGTTATACGGCTGGCCCGTGCCCGCGTTAGCACGAATACCCGCGACGACGGCCGCGACTTGGGCTGTCGGTGTATATATGCGCACGTTCGGGTGATTGGTGACATTCACAGTACTCGTAGAAGCTGTAGCATTCATTTGTTGTCTATCGGCTCTGCCTATGTACGAGAGGGGCGAATTAGCCGACCTCCGTTTCAAATTGCAGCTGGTATCATCAGGAGAAATGTCTAGGAGATACAAGAAAGTAAAGAAAATCGGGAGAGAAGTATGAAACGAAATAGGATCCGATGTGAGACACAGACGATAACAAGCTTAAGCGCTTGCAAGTAGACCGCTAAATGGCGGTCTCAAGGTAAATATGACCGAAGCCAACTCCAGCACGAACACACATCCCGAGCATGCTTGCCGGTATGTATATAAAATATAAAAGCAATATCCATCCCGTGAACAACCTGCTAACCCCGATAATTGTTTGAAGAAATCCAGCCTGGTAAATGTAATATAAACACCGAAAAAAAAATTAAAAAGGTAATGTCGTACTCAAAAGACAGCCATGGTCTCGGTTGCAGTGGGTACCGTGGTAGTGCCATTGGTCTCCTTACATCTCTCCCTGTCGCAGCCCCGGCAGTACATATGCGCACCGTCACGCAGGTCACTGCGCTCGTAAAGCGGATCGAGATCCCATCCGTCGCGATAAAGGTCGTTTCCTTCCCGTGGCGGTTTTTCGACAAATTTGACGCCGTCGCAATGCCGGACCTCCATGGCCTTGCAGGTGCTGAAGTGGCGATTGGCGACGCGCTCGCTGTGCGGGATGTCGTGGTTGACGATCGCTTTGCAGTCCCAGCAGAAGTTGGTGTTACAGCCTCCCTTGTGCGATACCTCGAGGCAGGCCTCGCGCTTCTCGATCGGTACGCCACAGCCGCGCTTGGGGCAGCGTTTGGTCGTCTTCTGGATCAGTTTCTCGGATTGCGACATTGCTAGGGAAGCTTGGTATTCGGCGCAGCTTTGGCCGCGATGCCAGACTACACGGCAGGTAAAGCAAGAGTGTGTGTCACACTCTGAGCAGATGATGCGGGGCTGTGAGTCTGTATGTATATGGCGTGGTTAGCTGGTACTGCAATATACCATCAGGTCATCGGAGGAACTAACCTCTATCCGGATGGAGTTGGCCATGGCCGCAGGTGAAGTTTTGGCCAGGACACCACCGGAACTCCTCGTCGCCTTCGAGCAGTTTGTTCAGCTGGAATTTCTCCCATCTAGAAACACAAATTATATTAGCGGATGCATATCGCGCGACGCCGTGTAATTGCGGTGAATCAAAACTCACTTGATGTAAGCTTCCTCGGAGCTGAACTTGCGCACCCCGTTCGAGTCCAGCAGTGCATTGCACTCGGGACACTTGATGTCGCCCCACATTGCGTTTCGCACTGCCGAGTCCATCATCATCTGTAGACAATCCGTACAGCACATGGACTCTGTATGATTGCATCCTGGCGCAATCTTGCCTTTTGGTTGCATGCGTCGGTCGACGTCGAGCAGACAGATAACGCAGGAAAATGTGTCGGAGTGATAGTTGTTTAAGAGTGCGAGGTACCTTGAAGCAAGTACGAATGTTAGCATGCACCTGCATGTATCGGTGTGCTTGAACTTCATGCGCATACTCTTCTAACAGACCGCTCCGCTCCTTTGACAGCTTGTCCGTTACGACCGACCGGTCGACCTTGAGTTCCTCCTTGCACCCCTTCTCAAAACACTTGACCTTGACGGTCGATACGTCAAACACCAAGTCCTCGTCGCAGTCGCGACATACGCAGAAGGCCCCGCGATTGGAGTGGCCGCAGTCGGCGTAGGTAGCCGTCGCGACAAAGCCGCTATGGAAACTGCCGTCCGAGTCTGCAAGCGGATTATTGCATTTCATACAGCGACTACGCTGCACCGATGTTTTCGTCATAAAGGACAAGTTGACCTCCCAGCATAATGTCCACTTTTCGTCATATGTCCCATCATCCTGCAGACCCTTCACTATCGCCGCCTTGTCCGGCTCTGTGTATTTGCGCCCGGAGGCACTGAAGACAGCAGGCTCTTCCGATTTTTTCGCAGCGGCCGCCGACGGTCCATGTTTGGAGAAGAAGCTGAAGCCGGCCGGCTTCGCCTTTGGTATTGGTGTGGGTCCGACCTTGACGGGCATCGGTGGGTCTCTGGGAGCTTCGAGCTTGATTGGTATCTCTCCGCTCAGGTCGATCAAGTTTTCCTCCTCCGCTCCAGAGTCGTCTACTGCCAGAAAACTGGTATATGTGCCCCCGGAGGGCCTGTTTGCCCGGTTGCTGGTAGCCGAGTTAGCAAGCATGTTGGAGGTAAAGTTGTGAGACAAGATGTCGACGCTATGGTAATAACTCAACTTGGCTCAGAAACTAAATCGAGAGGAAGCGAGGTTGAGCAATTAATTACCTTTTCAATGGCCAGTCGTCGAGACTTTGATAGCTTCCTCCGGCGCCGAAGGGTGTGGCGCTCGAACTTGAAACCGGACTGGAGACGTAGCGGCGGCGGCCAGCTTTCGAAAAGATCTTTTGCTGGTCTCGGTGCCGTCTGATTGCCAAAGGAGGAGGTCAGTGAGTCAGTTGAAACGTTCAAGAGCCGACCAGAGCCTGCAGGTACTCCAAGATCGCAAAGTACATATGCATGTGCGAATGTATGCCAGGATGTATGTAGGAATGTATCTCCCGTGTAGGCAAGCCAGCATAAAAAACATGCATTTATTTATATATATGTATACGCATGAAGCCGGCCGCTACTGGATCCTGAGCTGGGGTGCGTATCAGAATCTCGACTCCGCAGATATGACCTGCTGAGAGTCGAGTTTCGGATTCCGAGGATCGAAGCGAGGGGAGTTAATAATTAATGGGGGGAGGAGGAAACAAAAAGGAGAGGGAAAAGAGTTTAAACATCAAATATTTGCAAACATACGTAAATTTCATGTTGGACGGACCGGCTGAAGGTTCCTTGCTGCCGTGCAGCGAGTTCAACAATTATTACCCGTCCAGCCAGCTATAATAAGGTACAAAAAGTGGTTGTAGTCCGCAGGTTCCGCCAAATCGGCCAGCCTCGCTCGATTTCCGAATTCCTGTCGATACGCTGCAGCTGCGTTGTCGCCGTTCGTCGGCCGCGGTGGGTCTTTTTGGTAACGTCGAACGTGTGTGCGACTGGTCGTCGTCTTTCTAGCCAATTAGATCCGGCTGGCCTTGTCCCCTTGAGTTCTTGCCGTCGTGAATTAGAATTATCGCTCGCCCAGGAATCGAAGCCGAGCGATATCGATGCAAAAAAGGCGGTAATTCGTATATATGCGCTCCTGTGCGGCCCTTGACCTTTCCGTCGCGATCGCGAGGGGCCCTGATGGGAGTCTTAACTGTTTTATCGCTCTGCACGTTTGGCGTGACGAAACTTGGCTCGCGAGGCTATAGGCTAGCAACTGCTATCACACTAGGCTATGCTTCATGCATAAGCCTTTGACTTGACTGACTGACTGGACAGACATCTGGGCGTGTTTTTCCTGTTTCTTCCGATCGAGCACACATGCACCCTGGGCCGGGGCTGAATTTGTCATTGATTGCAGTGCAGTAGTCGCCGCCGTCTTGATCGCTCCAGGCAGGTTTGCTGGCGGCCTAACGCCATTTTTGCTGCTCTGCGGGTCCCATGAGTCGATACTAGTTCCACTGCCTGGCCATGTCTTTCTGGCCTTTCTGATCATGGGCCCACATATATGCATATCTATCTTTGCTTGCGCGGAGCAGCAAATGGCGGAACCTCTTGCATCCTGTTGGGCTGCGGCTTAAAGTCAAAAAATCAAGGCGAACGAAGCCCACCATTTCGCCTGGAGCTGAGGCAGCAGAACAACCAGCACGGCTGTTAAATTTCACCATGCTCGAGCCTTCAGAGGCATCCAAGCCATGTGCGCGGCCGCCCCACTTTTTGCCAGGCTTGACCCAAAGTTAACACTGAAGCCAAGCAAGCAACATAAAATTCGGGGCTAAATTGTTGTCGGTTGCCAACGGAGCTGCAAGTAAAGAGGCTCTGGAGGGAACATGGCTGACGTGCCGCAGACCGATTTCTCGATAATGTGGATACACATTTTGGCATCGCCTTCCTCAAAACACGGAGAACGAGCTCGCGCTCGCTGGCGGACGGTTTCGCCCAATGACACATGTGCGCCCGTCCCAGAATCCGGACGTGGATCCTCCAGCAATTCCATCAAGGCAGTGTCGCAGCTGGAGGGCGATGCCTTATAATCTCCCGCCAACCCTGGCTATCGGCCGCCCGCCTTCCTTACTAACCACATTTCGTGTCTGCATAAAACCAGTTTGATATCGGTTTGGTAATTTCTTGGTGGTGGTTATGGAGGGGATATAACTGGCCTGACGAGATCGCACCTGCATTCCTGCTTGCGCGTAACGTTCCGACCGACACGAGGCTGAAGAAATACAGTCGTACCAACTTACGTCCGCTTCCCCGCCAGACGGTCACTCGCTCCATTAATTAATTAATTCATTCAATCAATCGATCAAACAATCGTGGTGCCGACATGACTTCCTGCCCCTTAAACACCGTATCCGAACTCGAACAGCGCGGACGGCGGCAATTAAATTGACGACGCAGATAGAATAGATACCCCGCCTCTCCGGACCCGACGGACGCGATATACATATCGAACCCTGTACTGAATACGACTCTAAAGCTTCGCTTCCGTCTAGAGCACACGTTTCCACCATGAAGCGCTTTCTCCGGCGAAAGTCGTCCAGGATCGCGGCCGAGGAAAATTCCAACAAAAACAACGCAAAGGCTACACCGACCCTCCCAGCCATTGTCGACAATGAACCCGAAACAGCACCTCCCGATATAGATCATACGTCGACGCCGGCGCCTGAGCGTAGACCCAGCGCGACGGAAACCATCGACAGCTCCTCGACACAAGAGTCCAAGAAGAAGGATGGCTACCTATCAAGGCTGGCGGCTGAGAGCCGCGAGTCGCCGCATCTCTCGCCGTGGGCGAGCATGAGCGGCATGTCCCACTCGGGCGTAAAAGTTCCACCACCGCAAAAACCGAAACCAAGAATGAGTCCCCCGGTACCTATACATCTGTCGGATCCAGGATCGACGAGGGCGAGCGTGGACGCTATATCGTCGTCCGAGGCACCAGCTGGAGACTATCACCCAGGGATAGGCATTGCCGTGGACGGTATCTCCAGCTTTTCGAATTCTCGGACCTCCGTCGTCGTTCCCCCCAGCCCGACAATCACAATATCGCCCGTTGGGGCTCCGTATAACCGATCCTCATCGGCTTCAATGCCTTCACCGCCGATGCCCAGCTACCCGCCTCCCGCTCCACCTCCCGTCGGCGCCCCTATCGGCCCATTGGCCAATCCGTTCCGAGACGAGCATCCATCACCAACGGATATAGGAGAACCTATAGCTAATCCGCATGCTGTCCGCCCGCCTCCCCCGCCTCCACCTCCTGCTAAGATACAGCGAAGTCCGAGTAAACCGTCGGTGCCACCTCCCAGCGCGTTCATTATGCACAAACGGGGTACATCAGGCCGCACGTCGCCAGGCCCGTCAGGTTTCCGGAAAGTGAGCCTTCCAAGTCCTCCTGTACCGCCGCCACCGCCTCCGTCAGCGCCAGCGAGTGACCAGAGGGCTACAACAAGCGAGCACGGCAACAGCGCATTCGCAGACGTAGATCCACGACCTTCTTCCAGTCAATCACCGTCAAGTCCATCCTGGGACAGCTGGGTACCCGACCTAACAGGATACTACGGAGGCACACCCTCCTTCGTCGCCGAACTGGATAACACCGAGGCTTCAGTGCCTCCTGGACTAGCAGTTACCAGCAACGACGAGCGGCAAGAGCTAGACCCCGCGACCGACACCCAGAATGACCACCTGAAAGTCGAAGAGGACCTCCGGGAAACGAACAAGGTGCTCCTCCCGGACGGAGTGTCGCTGCGTGCACTCACGCCTGAGCCTGGTACCAACGGCACATCGTACGTAAATCAATATAATGTCTACTATCCTCTATCGCTCGCGTTAACCCTGCTAATATGATAACGCGCGCAACAGTAGCAAATCCAGCGAGTTTCAACTGCCACCTGACAGCGTCGTCCTCAGCAATTCAGAGCACAACTCGCTCCTCGCCGAGCTAGCCAAGCTTCGCACGCAGCTAGCCGACGTCGACAAACTACACAAGGCGTCACAGGCACGCGTCGCCGAATGGGAAGCTTACCGCGTTTCGATGGACAAATACGTCGGCCAAATCACTGCAGACCGCCAGACAATCGTCGAGAAGCTCAACAGCTCGGAACAAGCACTAGCAGAGAAAGACCGCCACGCAAAACAGCTCCACTCCTCTCTTAACGAGTGGCAGGCTCATGCGAAAGCCATCGATGCGCACTCTCAGCGCGTGGAGGCCGACAAAAATGAAAAAATCAGCCAGCTGAACGAGCGGATCGAGCAGCTACAGATCGAGCGCGCGGAAACCGACAGAGCACTGCAGAACCTACACAGCGACACGCGACGAATGCAGGCGGCGCAGGAAGCAGAGATGACAGCTCGCAGAAACAGTTACGAGCTGACGCAGGCGCAGATGGCGTCGCAGATGACGCACCTCGAAAAGCTAGACCGAGAGAACAAATCCCGGATCGTTGATATGGACGGTGAAATACTACGACTGGTGGGCGAGGTGGTTGAGTGCAAGAAGACGATCGATGAGTGGCAGCGGCAGTACGAAACCGCAGCGAACGCGCGCAATGTTGTAAACAAGGAGATGCAGGCGCTCAAGGCGCAGGTGGTCAACATGTCGGGAGAGGCGGATAAGGCCAGGGCGCGGCTTGAGGAGGCCGAGCGGACAAAAGCGGAGCTGGCAGAAACGAAGGAGAAGATAGAGCGGATGAAAGAGGAGGCGAAGACAATGGAAGTGCTGCAACAAACAGCGACGGAGGAGAAGGAGAAGCTGAAAGAGAAGGTTCGGGGTTTCCTGGCGGAGAAGGGCCGGCTGATGGCGATGTTGGACGACGCGCAGCGACAGGCGAGGGACCGACAGGCGAAGATTGTGGCGCTGGAGAAGGCGAGCGAGGCGCAGAAGAAGCGGATGTATATGCTTGGGCAACGGATGGCGGAGAAGGTGGAGTGGTACGAGGGGCAGGTAGCGCCGCAGCGGGCGGCGGCGTAATTCATTTGGGCTTCACTTTGAGCTGACTCATGGGGCCGGCGTTCGAGTATAGATGTGTTTGAATTCCCTTGATCGAGGGTACAATCCACCATGGTATTCAGATTCTGATGTATAAATTTACCTATATATCTTTGTTATTCGAGTGGAGGCAGGTCTGCGGAGTTCAAGAGCCTTAGAAGCTAATATCTAGCTGTCCGCCTTACAATATACGACCAAGCAATGAGTATCTAAAGATTTTATCATCATTTCCAGAAATTAAGATGTTGAGACAATCAATAAAATGCTAATGATTGCACGAGATTACATGAGCCGATTGATGTGCAAAAGTTGATGAAGGCCTATCTATGCATTCCGTTCGCACATATCTAAGCCAATTAAATGGCATATAACGCGACAGCCAAGACTACGCTTTGGGTGAAGTTACCCATTGCGGAGATTATATAAAGTATCAATTAAGAATTCATGGGGGGGGGGGGGGGGGAGCCCAGCTGGTTTGGTACCCAGAATCCAATACCAAGCCGGCTACTTAATGTGCCACCTTCGGCTATATGACTTGATCAAGCTTGGAGTGAAGATACCCCTGAAACTGATCGTAAGGTGCCTTATCTGAATATATGAATAACAATATATATCGAATACTCAGTGGGTAACTTTCTCCAAAAGCGTAGTCTTGGCTGCAAGGATATATCGATATCGTGTTATAGAAGTATAGTTCAGATGAGTTTAAGCGTGCCTGAGTATATATGGATAACGATGCAGGATATATATTGGATAGACCTGACACTTATAGACAGAATGCGTCGTGGCGAACCGGTACTTTGTGGTCCCAATCTAGGAAAACATCGGTTATTTACAATTTGATATAACATATTCGGTGGAAAGCAACTTCCCCATCATATAATAGACCCGAATCAGCTTAGTCAACTGCAGGTATGGCGTATACAACTGCCAAATGCAATAACGTCTCCGCCTAGACTATTTCGACAAAACTATCCACATATAGAAAGTTGAAAACTGTGCCTGCATGCATGCATATGTACACCAACTTATATAGAGACATATATGTACGTTTATTTTTCGGCCTTAAGAATATTATTAGCTCGAGCCAACAACGTATCCATGCGTGTCGAGCGCAACATGGTAGACTGCCTCCAGCGAGACAATGCAGCTCGCCTGCAGCTTCCTCTGCGGAATACGTATTGCTGACATATGCTGACGCCACTTTCGAGTTCGAGCTCGTTGAAAATATCGTACGTAGACGTGGGATGCTGCGGGGTGTGTTGTTTGGCGTGTTGGCGTGTTGTTTGTCGCCGGCTTGGCAAATTGCTTTTTCGGCCGGACGTCCGACAACACTTTTTTCGGCGGGCACATGTGCTCAGGCCCAGCTGCTGCTCTCAGCGGCCGCCTCTTTCAAAGTCGGCCCCGTCGACCTCCTTTCATTCATCCTCATTTCCTAACTTCACCCTTTCCTCCTTCCATCGCCATCTGCTCCGGCTGCCCCGGCCTCCTGCATGAGCATGAGAAAGGCCGCCATCTACGCATAGACACCATCTACGACTTCCCAGGTATACTATATCCACCCCTCGCCCCTTTCTTGCCAAGCTTCCGAGCTGCCAGTCAAGCTCCCCGGGTGGCGACAGCTTACCGTCTCCTAGCTAGCTCCACTTCAGTCGATATCCACCTCTCAACTCGATACCGCTTCACGACAACATGGCTGTCGACACTGCGAAGGGCGCCAACGGCGTCAACGGCACGAACGGCACCTCTAATGGTGTCCTCAACGGCGAATTTGACCATGGGACGCAGGTCATCGACGAGAACAAGGAGTTTACGTCCGTCTCACCGAACCCCTCCTCCCCCAACAGTCCTCCCTCCCTCGCCGGGCCGTTGCACAAACTAACGAGAATCCGATGGATAGTCAGACCATGCCGGACTATCTCTCGGCCACTCATGTTCTCCAGGCCGGCTTCGCCTACCATCTCATCTCCGTCTTCGGCTCCCAATCCACTGGAAAGTCGACCCTCCTCAACCACCTCTTCAACACCTCCTTCCCCGTCATGTCCGAAAACAAGCGCCAGCAGACAACCAAGGGCATTTGGATGTCGCTCGCTACCGACCCGGACGCTTCGTCGGACCCAAACAAGCCCCACATGGCCAGCAACATCTTGGTCATGGATGTCGAAGGTACCGACGGCCGCGAACGGGGAGAAGATCAAGATTTCGAACGCAAATCAGCATTATTCGCGCTCGCCACCTCGGAGGTCCTCATCGTCAACATATGGGAGCATCAAGTCGGTCTGTATCAGGGGGCCAATATGGGCCTGCTGAAGACCGTCTTCGAGGTCAATCTCCAGCTCTTCCAGAAGGACAAGTCGACCGTGCACCGCTCGCTCCTCTTCTTTGTCATTCGAGATCACATCGGTCACACCCCACTCGAAAATCTCAAAAACACACTCATGGCCGATCTCAATAATATTTGGCACGGCCTTTCCAAGCCACCGGGCCTCGAGACGTCCCGAATTAGCGATTTTTTCGATTTTGCTTTCACCACTCTGCCACACAAGCTGCTCCAACCGGACCAATTCAAACTCGAAACCCAGAGGCTTAAGCTGAGATTTCGGGAGGAAACTCCCTTGAACGCTAAGCAGACGGCCGATGGCGTCCTTGATACCGCTGAGACCGGTGTCTTCTTGCCGGCTTACCATCGCCGCATTCCAGCAGACGGTCTCCCCCATTACGCCGGCAACATCTGGCGAATGATCACTGAAAACAAGGACCTCGATCTGCCAACGCAGCAGGAGCTCCTTGCCCAATACCGCTGTGATGAAATCTCGACTGCTTGTGTCGAACTCTTTGACGAAATCATCACACCTTTCGAGTCCGCCCTCAACCAGAAGGTCGTGCAGGAAAATCTTGGCCCGTCGATGAAACAAGCGCTCGATGTTGCCATCTCTAAATTCACGGAGGAGGCCGGAAGATATCACAAGGGTGTGTATAAGCGCAAACTTGAAGACCTGCAGAAGAAGCTGCAGGCGAGACTCATGGTCCTCTTCGTCGCGCAGCTCACCGCTGCACACAAGAATGCCGTCGCCATCTTTGCCGATACCATTCAGAAGGGAATCAAGCGAACCGGCGCAGATTTTGCCTCTCTTGTAACCGAAACGCGGGCCGCCGTGCTCACCGACTTCATCGCCGAAGCGCAGGCGTGTAGCCTGGACGGTATGTTCGTCTACACGGACGAGCTCAAGGCGGTGGAGAAGGAGCTCGATGAGCGAGCCACCCGCCTGCGTGGTGAGGAGATGGCCCGGCTGCTTACTCGCATGGAGAAGAGTTTGCGCACCAAATTCTCTTCCGAGGACGACGGCGTGGCCTACATGTTTAAAACTATCTCGCCCACTCTGTACCCTCGCGTCTGGACACTCTTCACAGAGAGTGTCAACTCGCAGGTCTCCGTGTTCACGCAAAGGTCAACGGCGCTCAACGCCACTGAGCAGGAGAACGAGCAGGCGGTATATAATCTCAAAAAACGCGCCTGGCGTGTGTTGCGCAGCATCTTGGATGAAGAGACCAAGGAGCAGAGCCTGATCACTCGCCTCATGGGCTACTTTGACAAGGATTTCCGCTACGACGAGCACGGCGTCCCGCGCGTCTGGAAGGCTGGCGAGGATATCGAGGGAATCTTCGCCAAGAGCAAAGAAACCGTTCTCAAGCTCATCCCCGAGCTAGCCATCTTCAAGCTAGAGGAGGAGAAAGCCCCTCCACTTGCTGAATTCATCGGTGAGGCACCAGTAGGCGTCGAAGAAGCCGCCGCTGCCGAGGAAGAAGACGATGAGGAAGACGTCACATCCCCCGCCTCCGCCAAGACGTTCACGATCTTGACCCCCGGCCGGATCACCTCGCTCACCGAGAGCTTCAACCGGCAGGCGGACCAGGCGTTCGTGGATGCGAAGCGCGGGACGATATCGAGCGTCGAGCAGATCCCCGTGTGGTTTTACGGGCTTCTGGTGGTGCTCGGCTGGAACGAGTTTTGGGCGGTTGTGCGCAATCCGCTGTACTTTATGATGCTGATAATGGCGGCTGTTGGCGCGTACGTTGCGCACACGTTGAACCTCTGGGGGCCCATAATGAGTGTCGGTGGTGCAACCGGCCGGCAAGCCCTCGAAGTCGGCAAGGTACGTTGTCCTTTTGTGATATATATCTGAACGACCCGCTAATAATATATGTAGGAGAAACTGCGCGAATTTTTGGACACGCCATCTCACGGTGGTGCCCAACGCGGTGCGCACGCCTTCGCTAGTGGCACGAGCAACTCGACGGCGACGGAGAACATCCGCATGCGCAACCTCACCAGCGAGGGCAAGCGAGCGGGCAATGACGATGATGACGAGTAGACGAGATTTTCATTTAGCGGTGGCAGAAGACATGATGAACTAAAAGCGATCGATCAAGGTGGCTATGTTGTAGCTGCATGCGTTGCATGACTTTGGCATGACTTTCACTTGCCTGCACTTTTTTAATCTTTGTATATGAATTCTCGGGCGGTGCAGCGCCCTGTTACCTTGCCTTTAATCTAGTAATTGTAGTATTTAGAGCTTAATTTAGTTGTCCATAGCATTTAGTATCGGTGTATATTCGCTGAGGCGGCAACGGGTTAGTTTGGTGGATGTATTCAATTCGGTCATTTATTTTCGCACCAGGTCATATTTTATAATTCTCGTGCACGAGCTGACCATGTCAGACGTCTGCAACGTAGATTCCTGCCGGAAGGATCAACATACGTGGCCGTCCTCGGTTAGGCGGATGGCATGGAGGGGTAGACGAAAGTACTTTGAGGCTGTCAGCTTTTGACACGACAAGCTGCTGCTATAAGTTGAGAGATTTCCCCGCTTTCCATTGCATTGCATATCTGTCGACAGAGAAACTCATCGTGCATTCCTACCCCGCAGGATTGATACCACGTCCATTGCAGAAGTTCATATCATATTCTATTCTAATCAGCTATACCGATATCTAAACCGGAAGGCGAGTGCGAGATACTACGTATACAGGCACAATGTGTATCCACACCTTCATCGAATACTACTGCGCAGAATGCAAGACGATGATTAAGCGCAGCGATCATATCAATCAGTGCCAGAAGGCCATTGAGCGTGGCCGGCCCTGTGGCGATAGCGGTACAGAGCTCGATTTCCAGAGGGCGGATGTGCCCAAGGGGTTCAAAGACAGCTGCACTGCCTGTTAACCTCTTTCAATTATTGTATGAGTACCTGGTAAGCACTCGGTCATTTTATCAAAATATATTACTATACTATCTGAGGTGTGAAGTTGGGAATTTTGAGATAGAGGGCTAACTACTGTAGTTTTGTCAAGCGCAAAGCAGAGATCTGAAGAAATGCATGACTGGAGATAAAATTGTAACAGTATATCATAATTTTTCTAGGTGGAGTTGCATGAACAGATTGACACTTATGGTCGTACTATTTTTTAATTTTCTTCTCAAGGATCAATTCCGCTTGTCTTCCTCACAGACTCCCGCATGTGATCACTACGGCATATAGATGCTGCAAATTGCTATATGCAAATTTTAGCCAACAACAATCTTGTATTTTGTGACCCATACGATGGTTTCCGCAGTGGTGACGGAGAACAACGCATGTAACGGTGACCAGAAGTACCTTCCGTGCCCACAGCCTTGCTGAAATTCAGTAGATTGGCGATGCATGGGGTGGTGGCATCATCCAACACTATCATAAAACCTTGGGACCTTCAGCGACTCATATGTACGTGCAGGACTCTAGATAACTCGTGACTATAAGAATATCGGTTTCTCTACATCGATATTGTGTCCAGGAGCTCTCTGATCAGTGGTTTGCTAGCCTCTTATGGCGTGTTCGGCTCCAGCACATGGCGGGACTTCTACTGCCAATGGTGTGGTTGTTGCATGCCGATGGTATGATCTTGGTGTGATCCTGACGGCACGGTAGGAGCTGCATAGAATCTCTGCTGGATCGCAAAGCAACTCATGGGTCTGTAGAAGATTGTTGTACCTGCCACTGGTTTGTGCATCATAGTGCTCTGGTGATACCAGTTTCAGTTTTATGTTCATATGGCCGTCTCGTGTGTCTAAACACATCAAGAATTGTGGTCAAAATTTTTAAAAAAATTGTCATATCAAGCGAACTGCCCGGGCTCGATTAATTTCACGTATCGCTATACATTGATCCAATAATTTCATGGCCTTCCCGTTCGAGATATCGCTGCCCAAAAACCTCAAAAGTGGGAGATTCTCCTTTTCCAATCTTGACTTTTTATGTTTTTTGCAAAGTGGTGAGTTGCGCCTTGCTATACTGCCCACTAGTCCTTCGCCATACCCGATACCGCCATGCTCAGGGCTCGACGGAAGTCGCAGTCGCAGTGAGACATTATTTTCTAAGGGCCCATATCTAAGTCGTGGCCATCGAAACTCCTCGCCATACCTACAGAGCGATTTTTTGCAGGTTTGAGCATTCACTGCCTCCGGTGTGTGGGGAGGCATGATCATATGAGCGGCGTTATGCGTCGAGGTCGGTATGTCTATAGGGCGCAGCAATTTTTTCGTCTTTAACAGGAGGCCGCAAGTCCACGCCAAATTCATCGCGAAGAGCCAAGATGATATCGAGCTCTTTGAATTCTTTCACCGTAGACTGATTTGCAGATAGGCTGACATTGCGTCGTCCCGAATATAGGGTCATTTAGAGTAGAATAAAATGCAGGTGCACATGCATCGTTATCTGATCGTATGTTTCCGTATGAGGAACACCATGATTATGAACCAGGTGTATCAGGCTTCATATCCTTCTTTTGACTACACTTAGAATATCACATACCCACAGCAACCAGCACTCCCCATGCTCAATCTCCATGAGCGCTTCGTTGCTCTTTCAAGGCTCGCAAAGTATCCAGTAATTTTGCATACCATATCGACAGATGATGTGCGCTCCATCGTAAAGTTGTGATAGACCACCCGTGGGCATGAACGCATGCATAGAAACACTTGAAACCCAAATACTTCCGATAGTGGCATTTCTTCGTGGATTTATCTCTCCTACATAGTATAAGAGCAGCAGCTTTCGTCCATAGATCAGGAAATCCTCGAGGTGTGCTGTCATGTCATATAGCTTGTTGGCATTTGTGATGACGTAGGATCAGAGTTAAGCGCCGCCTCGCCGATTTCAACGCTCGACAGCAAGCGGTGTACTCCACAAGAGCTCTTGTGCAATTTTGCTGGTCCCCTCGTATAATTGTCATTGAAAGGTACAGAATCCACTTCTTGACAGTTTCCTAGGAGATGGAGTTGATACCACGTTCAAGCGTAGAATCGTGGTCTATGCGTCGTTGTGAAATCGTGCATACGCATTCCGAAGATATCATGAAAAGCTCGAGGGAGTGCGCAAAACCAGCCGACTTGATGCAGGCATTTGCAGTATATAGGGTGTGTTATGATATCGGAGAGAGTGTATATGTAGGGTGCTATATGTGGTAAGAGTGATGGTGAGGTGAGATGAGAGGATGAAGGCCGCAGGTGGTTATAGGAAATTACTTATATACAAGCCTGGAATCCGGATGCTATGAGGGTCGCACAACGAGCACGAACCCACCAAATATTGCATTATTGAAGTCAGGAAGCTGTTCCGAAAACCACACTCCCCTGTGTAACCAGAGAAAGCAGGCTGGAAAGCAGAGATGGCCATCTCTTCTCCAAACTCTCGTCAAATCGGCCTTGTCAATCAGAACGTACGTCTGACTAATTCTTTCAAACTACATACATGAAGTTTTAGAGTATCATCCGCCCAATGCGTCAAAGCGATAAACGAACACCAGATACGACTTCGCCAAATATGATTTATTGCAATATAACACGCTGGCAATGAAGTCATGACACGAGGAAGTGCAAGTGTCTAATGTAGACTACCGCCCCTCAACTGATGTGAATAAAAGATGTTTGTGAGCTAAGATACTCTATTCACCCAGCCATCCACCCATTCATCTAGTCCTCAGATTCCTTCCTTCCGTAGAAAAAACAACAGAAAGAGCGATAAAATCAGATATGTTGTATAAAATGCAATATCAAAGTGTATGCTGTAATGTGGACGCCGAACGCCAGCCAACCGGGTACCCGAACAGAACCGCAAAGTAAAATGCAGATGCGAGACTAAATGAGTACCAGAATTGAAATGCAGGATATAACACAAACACAGTAAATGCAGATGCAACCCCTCTCTAGTGCCCCGGGTATATACCTCTCCAACCCTTGTATAAGCCAATCTTCTCAAACAAGCCAATTGCAACCCACCAAGTATATTTCAATGCATAGTCTCAAGGCCAGACGCCATGCCGTTGATTTATCGCCTCAACTCAGCACTCCGACTGCTCTCAGCGCTCGAACCGTAGATAACGACGCCGTTCATCCGGGCTAGCAGGGCCGTCTGCTCGTCAAAATAGCTGCGTTCCTTGACATCGACGTTGACGTTAACAGTCTTGCCGTGTCCTCGATCCCGATCTGTGTCATCCCTGGTGTCCACTCCGACGATGACCTGCACCGGCGAGTCTTCGTCATCTTCCTCGATTTTGCCGCCCCACTTCCAGAACTGCAGGCCAATGTAACCGTCTTGCGCGAGGACGCCGGCACTGCCGAGAAGGAACGGAAGGGTGTCCGTCCACCAGGCCGTGGTTGTAGTGCCGTCCTCACCGACCCATCCACCCTCGCCGAAGGCTGGTAGATCTCTCCAAGCGGAGGGGTTGAGCAGTAGTGACGCAGAGTAGCAGAAATTACCACAGAAGGCAGCCGCAAACAGAAGAGGAGAGAGACCGGAGACAGAACGGCGCTTGTGATTGAGGTAGATTTGCGGGAGGCGGGAGGATAGATAGAGCACTGTGGAAGACCAGCCGAGAATCATCCCCAGGAGCCGTCCTTTGTCCAAGTCGTCGGAGGGAGCGGCAGCCGCATTGATTGGCGCAGCACGGACGATGTGGAGCAGCAATGCGAGTGTCATGAATACATTTGCCGGCTTTGGTTTCGCACGCCCTGGGTCCGGACTGGCATTTGCAGCTGCGATCCGCAATTCTTTGTCCCTGCCGCTGGCACTCGCTCGTCGGTTGTCATCGATTTCATCGGCGGCCCTCATGGATGGGCGGTTGTACCATCGCCACTGGGCGACAAGGACGACATCGACAAGCACATAGTACGCCGCGACGACTTTTTGAAACGTCATCTGATTCAGCAGCACGGCACCCAGGAGGTTGGAAGAGTCGCCGAGACACCATATCAGGATGAACATGAAAGACAGCGACTCGGATGACTGCTGGCGGTAGTTCTTGATGATCTGAGGGAACTGCGCAAACAGCCAGGCTGTTATACTGAGTAGGCCGGCGATCGAGGAGAGAAAGGTGACGGGTGTGGGGATGCATGTCTGCAACTGGGCGGAGACGAAAGCCAGGAAGGCGTTCTGCGGGTGGCAGTGCGGCGGCAGCACGTCGCCCGCCATCTGCGAAGATAAAAGTAGGGACTCCATCGCTGCATAGCCATCACGGTTATATCGTCAGCCTATTTTATCCTGCATAGAAGCTTACACACAACTACAAGATAAATATAAATAGAGGACACGAAGCCAGGGATGCATCATTGCATCGTGTGTTGGGATCCAACACGCCGCTTCGGGAAGCATCACCAGATCCAGTCACACCTAGATCGAAGTACCTGGATGAAAAAGCACATTTGCAATGCTACTCACCAGAAAAATGTAAATGTATGCTGGGTGAGCGGCGCTGTGGCTCACGGGACGGTACCCGGCGGTACCTCACCAGCCGGAGCTGTTCGCCAGTCGGTCGACGATGACGATGTTATGCCGCTGCCGCTGGACTTGCGAGTCGAATTCGAAGGGAGTACTTCTGAGTGCTGAGTGGACCCTGCGTCAAGTTCGTCCGATCGGACGCGGACACGGCTAAATACCCCTGGCCTTCCTTATCTCGACCGGCGCAGGACAAAAGTACACGGTAGAGACCGTAACGACCGTCGTAAAGATCGTGAACTCGAATACGAATCTCAAGCTTGCGGCAAATAAAAGAACGAGAATAGATGTTGAGGACTGTAAGCATTCGGCGAGCGCAGCCGGTACTAATTATATTTATTCGTTTAAGAATGGGGATGAATCGAGGGGGTGCCGAAGGGGGTCGGCGTCTTATGACTGCCTGTTGCGAGTCCTCCCGAGCAAGCTGCCTATCGCAAAGGGGCATTACACACGCTGGTGGCCGCATGCTTATCTCTGCTGCTCCAGCCGTGTGATCCATTCCGCAGGAAAGTGTGTAGAGTGTACCCTGTGCACAGGTAACTCCTTGGTGTTTTCATCCTGCGTTCATTCTGACTCGCACAGCCCGCTGGTTGGTCGCAAAGACCGGTCTCGTCCGGTGCTGGATGCTGGCTGGCTGGCTGCAGGCGCACAGCCCGGATCGCCTGGCCGTGGGGGCCTGCAAGATAGCCTTCCTCGAATCACAGCTGGGCATGAAGCGATGCGACTGCGAGTGCGACCAGCTGAGATTCGATCCTCCATTCCCAGCTGGGCAGCAACGTCATGCACGCCAGCCAGCATCACTAAGTAGGCCCTGATAGCATACCACAAGTTGCTGGTCAGTACAGTCCGAGAATCCAAGCGGCTGTCGACCAAGGGAAAGTAAACAAGCTTGCGAAGGTGAGGGAAGCAAGGGAGCAGAGAGTAACTCGCCGGATGTGCATACGCTAAACTGAGAGCTCGCTCGGTCATGCAGTCGTTTGCATTCCGAGATATCGATCGGGCCAGAGATTGGACGAGACTGCCCAGCTCGACGGAGGCGCTAACGCGAAAGGAGCAAGCGACGACCCGATACACAAGTCTCCGAGCAGTGTCATGTCATGACACTCGAGATGGAACCGCCCCAAGGCCATTAGTGCGTCATCTCGTGGTTAGAGCGGTGGTGGTTGCATGTCGGAGGTTGAGTCTCGTCCCCAACGCGCGGTCGTCGATGCCCTGCTGTTTGCTGCTCGCACGGCCGCTATTGGCGACGCGATTTCCTTCTGCAGCATTTTTCCAGTTCAAGGCGTCGACCGACTTTGCCCGCAGGAAAATCTCGGAAATCTCGAAAATCGATGCCGCATCTGCTACAATTTATTCCTGTTCGCGTACGGGCTAGAAAACGAGCTCCAGACTAATAATTAACGTTGGCAAGTTGGTGGTCCGAAGGCGACAATTGACAACTCAATTGGCGACTACGAACTGAGGATTTGCAAAGAAACCTACGTCAGTCCCTCTGCATTGGTCCATACGTGGACAGATAGGTTCTATGAGGATTCATTCGATACTTCTTATTCTGGAACCTGATTCTTGGTCATACGTAACCTTCTACAACTTACCTTAAATGGTTACGCCGAGTGCCCATGCGACTAGCACCCACGCCTTCGCAATAATTATCTCCGGAATGCATGTTTGGATTTTCCAAGCTTTCAGCTTGGATCCATAGAGGCTTGAATCGTCCCGTCGATGCAAGGCATAGTAACATGTTAGCATCTAATTCAATGTCAGTTGATTGTCGTATAGCTCTACTCGCTGCACTGATTTTGCTCCAACATACATAGTACAATCCGCTACAATACCAAGGGCTATTCGTAGATATTTCAGCTATGCGTGTGCATTATACAGGCGCCATAGAATTATACGTTGATAACGTAGCATTCGAGCATTATATGAGCATCTCTTAAGTCGACAGAGAGGCGAGTTCTGCTTTAACCCGCCCGCCTCTATATAAGGCTTGGAAAGTGGTCAAGAATGCTACAGGTTTCCATTGACGTTCATATTTCGTTGTCTCGGAGAACCCACCTCACGGCGAGGGTACAACCCAGAGATGCTACAGTCTAAATCAAGAGGCAACGATTTCGTTCATTCAGGTATATACTCCTAAAGCTGAAGCAATTCCAAATGGCTCGATGACAGTCAACTTAGCTGATATCATGAAGAATGAGGTCTCTTCGATGGATTTCTACCTCATAGCTAGGCGGAGAACGGGGATGACGGAAACTATAGCTGCAGATGGAAGAATGTCCGTGCATAAGCCGTAAGTGGCACAGCATATGCTTCAAAGGACATATCGGAATTGATCCGCCAGAGCCGGCCTACTGCAGCACCAATAGCATGAATATACTCTCGCCTACCCTGTCAGCATGCACACTCCAATTCCCGTCCGCCGGTATCGCTTTGGCATTACAAGGGCCTGTTGACGCCCAGAATGTTTCAAAATCTTGTTCATCCGGGTGCTTGCCTCTACTTAGTACGTTAGTGTATATATAAGTACATGTCGAGCCTCGGCATCAACCCTCGTTCAGGTTGAAGACCATAGCAACCCACCTACATACTAGCTATCGTCTGCCAATGATAGCTGCTGAAAACTATTCCAAGAGCCATCTCAGTACTTCGCTGAATACTGGCTAGCAGGAACTTTAGTCAACAGCAATTAGAATGAGACACTTGGCAATGCCCCCAAAGTTTCTTGTTCAAATTGGCCACCTACTTGTATGACTTGTAACGTAAATTACTTTGGGAAACACGGATATCGTACTAGTGCACGCATACACGCAACTAGGAGATGCAGCCCACAAGCACATAGGCAGCCGCTTAAGAAGGCTTATATTAAGCTAAGCAGCCATAAATCCAAGCTGCAGAGGGCCAGAACGATTGCCCGGATTCGACCGTTCCATGGATCCAGCTGTGTCTACCAGCGTATCCCAGTAGAACCAAAATACAACACCACCCGTGTTGCGTCGACGCAAATTCACCAAGCTAATGCTTCTTCCAGCTAGTCCGTTGTACACCTCATGACAACTTCCCAAGTATACACCTGCACGACCGCCTCCATTAGCTAATATTGCTAATAGGATTGCTCCACTCGTTCTAGTACCGTATAACAATCAACATCACACCCTGCTAGTATCGTCCGAACCCATAGCTATATCCATGATAATATCCCATCTAAGCAACTAGTATGTCAAACTTTACAAGCCAAACAGGTACTTGATACCTGCCATCCCAGTTTCTATCACCGTCTGAGCTCCGAGCATCGTCGACGAAGGGTCAATTCAGACAGGTTAAGCTTCTAGAGCTGATGCTACCCCGTGGCCACTTTCCCTTCTGGGACCCCTTGGATCGCCACAACTTCGCGGGGACACCGGCGCCATGTGCACTAGATACGGAGCTTAAATGTATGACCTATTAATACGACATCGGTCATGCTGTCTCCAACTTGAAACACAAACTGCAGGGATATCCGTCTTAACCTCGAGCTCGGAGCTTTCTGTGCACCGACCCCCCGCACCTGTTCCAAAGTAAAAATGTATTCAGTAATACTTCCCCACTTAGCTAGTAGATGCATCCGCCACTTATAGAATACAGTCAGGTGATATATAATGCAAATGTCAGTATATAATGGATATATGTGATATTCTGACGTAATATTATATACAAGCCTATATGAACTGCCGTCCCTCCATATCCAATCCATCCTATCCTACCCGCCCTGAGATATATGCCACATTACAAGAAATACACTACCTGAAAGGAACCGCGCAGCTAGCCAAGCTACTTAGAATACATGCTCAAACCAAATCAACCAAATATATCAAAAGCCAAACCCCTCCGCAATAGCCCATCGCAGGGAAAGAAAAATGAATACTCGCAATGCACCAGCTACCGTGGAGTAAAGCCAGAATGCAAAACTGATCTAAGATAAATAAATATACAATCGAGTCACCTCACCCGACTTCGACAATCCGCCGGCGTGCACCGGCTGTCGCCTCTGCCGCCTCCGCCATGCGCTCGCAGACGACTTCGTAAGTTGTGCGTGCGATGATCCACACCTCGTTGCCCCAGCTGCTCAGCATGGTTACAAGCAACAGAATACACACCGGTATCTATGCGTCGAATATTAGCATCTGAGCACAGCAAAAATATACGGGAGGGAGGATGATAACGTACCCAAAAGAAGAATAGACGCCGGTCGCCGCGGATCCGCTTCATCTTTTCGTGGTGCGCACGCAACGACGCCTCCTCCTCTTTCGTAAATCGGCGCGTCCGTGTTCTGGCCACATTCGTGCTGGTACTTTCAGTCACGCTTCGCCGCGCCGCTGCTTGCGCTACCATCATCGATGTGGTTTCCGCGGCCGCCTTAGCGTCCATTGCCCGCGCGACAGCCTCGCCGAGCACGCGCAGCTTGCCGTCATTGCGTCCCTCACGCGAACCTTCCGGGTATAGCTCTTCGTACGCCGGTGGGGCGTTCGGGGGCGAGAAAAGCTCCCACCACTTATACTCGACATTTGGCGGGTGTGCCGCAGGTGCAGGTGGTGCAGCATTGTTTTCGGCACCTTGCTGCTGTCCCTGCTGTCCTTGTAATAACGCATTGAAACGCGCTGTCTGCCCCTGAAGATTCTGCAGGTTGAGATGCATCTGCTGCTGGAAGGTCTGTAGGTTCAGATTCGGCAAGTTCAGGTTGAAGTTGTGGAAATTGGGTAGGTTAAGGGTCAAGTTCGCGAGTTGTTCACGAATTGCGACTAGCGCTGCCGCTGTCGCCGCCGCTGCAGGTGGCGCATCCGCATCATCCTGTGCAACTCTCGGTACGGCGGTGCTAGCCTCCGACAGCGCGACGAGATTGCTCATGCTAGCGCTCCGGGACGGTGGCTTCTCCGCGCGCATCGCTAGCTTGCAGAGATTGCGCCCGCTGATCGTCCGTTTCGGCCGGATCCATTGATCATCGTCGTCTACATCCTCCAGATTATCACCCTCCGTCATGTGCCCCTCCGAGTCTTCATGCGGCGCGAATGGCTCCCAGCTTTCCATCGCTAGGGCGAGGCTGTCGCTGCCGCTTCGGCTCCGCCTGCCGTTCATAACTCTTCCAGGAGCACTAGCGACGCTGCTCACGGACGGTCTGCGGCTTCTCACTCTAGCGAAGCTCAATTCGGCAAGGATGTCTTCCGCGTCGGTGAGATCCTCTGGCGCGACGCCACTCAAGCTGCGCGCATTCACGTCTGCACGATTCACGCGCAGTCGTCTCACAAGCTCCTTGTGTCCCTTCAGAACCGCAAAGTGCGTCGGAGTGAACCCGCCTTTATCCATAGCGTCAGGGTTGGCACCCCGCGCCAGCAGCGCTGCCGTAAAGCGGCTCAAACCCAACGCGCATGCATGGTGCAGCATTGTCTGGCCTTGTCGATTGCGAAGATTCAATTTGGCCTGGTAAGGAGAATCGTCCATATCGATGATATCCAGCAGTTTGAGAAGCTGAGCTTCGAGGTCCATAGGCGTAAGTGGAGACTGTAGAATTTGAAGCGCCTGCATGCTCTGTGTGGAGTGACTACGATGACTGCCACTAGAGCTACTGTTGCCGCCGCCGCCGCCAGGACTCTTCTCGTCCATCAACAGTCGCATTGCAATATCCTTTGGCGGCTCGATCTTGCCACTCCACTTCGCGTTGATCACCTGCAATGCAAGTGCCAGCATCTTCTGCTCGGTGTCATCTGTATATATAAATCTCCCAGCGCGGCCGGGAAGTGTCATCGCCGGCTGCGCCGCATACCTCATCACAACGGGCACAGTGCCGGGTTTGCTCGAGGGTGGCAGGAGACAGACAATCGTTGTGTCACTCCAGTATTCTGTCCGGGGGGCCTGACGCTCGCCAAAGTAGACGGTGTGCGAGCGCTGGAACCCGCTGCCCAGGATTGTCACCTCAATTCCGCCCTGGCAGGGACCTTCAGTTGGCACTATACGCGTGATATCGAAGGGGATGAGCGCCTGTGAGAGCTGCCCATTGGCAACATTGAGCAACTGAGATTGTACCTGCGCGAATTGCGCAGGCGTAAACACAGGCCGCTGGCTTTGAGGCACGCTGAACTGCTGTACGGGGCTAGCGACACGGGATGGGACGCGTGATGCCTGAGCGGAGGTAGGTGCCGAGAATATTTGCAGACCACCCAAGCTGTCGATACTCTGGTTGCGGTTGTGGAAGCCAAAGTAGTTTGGTGGCGCATTCTCGAGGGTTGTTGACTGAGGCTGCTCAAACATGCCAGTCATCGGGAAGTTTTGTGTCGACGGCGTAAACGGCTGTCCAGTGAACGGTGGAGCTGATGGTGGCGCGGACGGTAGCGCTGAAGACGAAGGAGCGGAAGTATCAATCTTGGTCATCGTGAGCTCGCTTCTCGCCTTTGATGAAGGATTGGCCTTCCTCTTCTTCGCCGATGGGCCAGCGCTCGCCACATAAGGAGGTGGTGACTGCATCCCAACAGAGGATTGTCGAGAGTTTTGTCGCGAATGACCGCCTTTAGTTGCCTTTGCCGCCGTCCGGTCCGTCTGGTTCATGGAAAGCAAGTTCGTATCCGAGGCGGAGTATGGGAGTGCACTATTCGAAGGAGCTGGAGCTACAGGCACTGGGCCAGATGGGGCTATCGCTTGAGCCGCCGGTGGCGAGGTCGCAGCCTTCGAGGCCACAGCTGCGACTGGCTGCTGCGGGGCAGGTTGAGATGGGGCATTGGTCTTGTGGTCGTCGGTGATAAGGATAGGAGGGGTGATGTTCTGCGCGATAAGATTGTCGTTATGATCCTTGATCGTGAGGATAATTCTAGATGATAGTCAGCATAATTCGTGAGTATATAAGTGATAAAGGCCGCCCACCTGAAGCCGCTCTTCTCGCTCTGGTGGCGACAGTAGCATGCTATCCGCATCGGTAGCCAGATTTCTGCATTGCCATCCAGCACTGACACAAGCTCGCCATCGTTGGCTTCCATCTCCGCCTTCCGTTGTGCCTCCGGCGGGCCCCACTCGAGTATCTCCGAGCAGTTGAATACAATGATCCGCTTGTTCTCGTCACGTGCCCAGGACTCTTCCTCTTCGACCTTCTTGATCTTCTTTCGCGCAGCGCGTTTCCTTTCTCTCGTGATGCAGCCTGCACAAATGCGGACTTCGCCGCCATTGAGTGGCTTATCGACATCAGTAGGCTCCGGGACATCCTCGCTGCCGCCTTTCGCTCCAAATACCCTCTCCTGGAGTGGATCCTCGATCGCACGACGTAATACCTTCTGCAGCAGCTCCGGGTTCCCTTCGACAGCAGACGCACATATCAAACTCGTGTATAATTCCAGCGTGTCTGGGTTCTTTTGATGCGGTGGCTTTGACAGCAGCTTCGGTTTCGATATCGTATGTGTTGGTAGATGCAGCTTTGATACTCCGACAGGCAGCGGCGACAGGTTCAAGTTGACTCGGATCTGTGTCTCGACTCTTGACTTTTCGTTGATCCGACCACCCGGTTGGTCACCTCGGAGCGTTAACGTATATGCAATATCACCATTGTTCGCATGCGGTGTAGGGACATATCCGAGTATATTTCCCATTGGTGATGCACCCGAAAAGGAAACGGGGCTCCACATGCTGCCGAATCCGAATGCCTTGGCAGGGTGAAAGCCTGCAGACCTCATGAATGTGGCCTCTTCCTCGCCAGACGTGCTTGTCGAGTTATGCCTCTTCGCCTTTCGATGGTGGACTCCATTGGTGCCAGAACTGGCGGGTGAAGGGTGACCATTTGTATCGAATGTGAAGGTAGCGACGGAGTCGGTAGAGTTCGGGGATAATGTGGGAGCCTCGGAGCGTCTCTTCTTGCGGTTTGTGGAGGAGTAGGGAGGTGGCGAAAAGCTAAGCTGGGGATTGAGTGTATTGCCGGTCATCAAATTATCCGGCAGGAATCTGGGCATGCTGGATTGGCGCTGGCTTCCGTTGCTGCTGCCGCTTTCAATCTTCACAGCTAGCGGTGAGCTGGCAGCACTCTCGAAATCAAAGAATTTAGCCGGGTCATCGATAGTCATCTTGTCGACTCCTCCGAGTGACGCCGACAGATGAGTCGGGGCGGGGACTAGCGGGGTAAAGTTGCTCCCAAAGAATTCGTTGGATGACGATAGGGAGAATGTTACGGTGTCGGTAGATCCGTCCAGCATGGGAAAGTCATCTTCACCATCAGCCATCATCGTCAGGCTGTCGAGACCTGTCCCTCCAGGGATCTGAGGCGGGGAGGATTCGGAAGAGTTGCCAGAAGTGTTGGTTGACTTTGGTGATTGTTCTCGCGACTCCGGCGGTGATGGTGATCCTGCGGAGGCCCAATTAGCGGGTGCCATCTCACCGTACTCATCTCGCGTTTTCAACCTACCAGCGACACCCCGGAATGTGAAAATGTCGGCTCCAGGCTCAAACGGCGCGACCAAGTAGTCGTTGTCGAGGCCCAGTAGGTAGGACGAGTCCGCGGCGTTCATCGAAGCGGCAGCATTGTGACCGTCGCCTCTGAGCGATTGAAGGAATTCGTCCTGAGTTGTAGCAAAGTCGGCAAAGTTGAAGTCCCTACCGTCGGTCGCGTGCGACGGCTCCGATTTCATGCTTGGGGGGTATCGCGGTTAAGCGACTTTGGAATGTTTTTGTGTCGTCTCGATGGATGATTGTGACGATAGGGGTAAAGTCCTTTTCAAGTGATACGATGCACCGGGTGATGTCGGACGCAGGAGAGGTTTAAAAAAAGGTCCGATATCAGGAAATCTGGCGGAGGGTTAACGTCAGCATGCTTTTGCCCAACAAATGACCCTGGACAAGCCACGCACACTAAGAGTGGGCAGGAGATGACAGAACGTACGGCTGGCAGGGTAGCCGATAATCGTAGTACGTAGTCCAGTATATTCTGACAGCTGTTGGCAGTGACTATAATATATAAATACTTTGAGTATATATGGTGGGTATATGTAAGAGGACTTTTGGTGATAAAAATCGCAGATTGAGAGTATAGGATCGAAACGGGGCTATCCGGAGCAGGCTAGCGAAACTACGGGGCGACCGACAAAGACGACGAGGACGACGACTATGACGATGACAACCGTAAGAAGACAGGCTGGCCGTCCCCAAGAACGGAGCGGCGGGCAGATAGAACGATCCTGCAGCGACAGCACCGACGAAACTGTCGGTCTCAGAAAGGAGAGCTGGAACAACGAACGTAACTGGTCGAGAAACGATAATGTGACCGACCCGCCGGAGCAGGAGCCGAGAACGCAGGTGATCGAAGTCGATGGAAGTCGGGCGAGCGAGAGAGAGAAGCCACCCAGCGGGCTAGCTGCAAGCCGGTCGTCGGCAGCGTCGCAGCTCCGTCGCGTCTGGCAGAGAATTGGCCCCTGCCGATGCTGAAGACGCCGTTGATGGAGATGGAGACACTCTTGACGGAAGCAAGTGGTGTTCCTGAGATCGAAAATTGCCTGGGCGGGCGCCTGTTTTTCTTTTTCGCCGCCGAGTTGCGGCGTCGTTAGGCGGCGGCGTATTTTTGGGCCCTGGCGCGGGTAGATGTCAGCACTGGGCCTTTCATTCCAGAGCAAGTCAGCTGCATATGCACATACCAGACAATGCACACTCTCCACTCCACCTGGAGGCCTGAGAAGCGCCAATTGTGGACGAGACCCCCACTTACGAGAGTTTTTGAAGCGAGGTATTCTCGCGGTCAGCTTATCATCAGTTGTGAAGGTGGTGACGGTGTCGTGGTGTTGGAATGGAGCTGCGATTGAAGTGGGTTCGTAGTGAATGGAATATGGGTTCAACTTCCAACTTCAACCTCTTCGCCCGTCCTTTCCTCAAATCTTGATGCCAGTCTCCTGCCGCCGGTCCAACAAAGCAGGCACGAAACGGCAACCCCTTCGCCACTAATCCCAATTCCGCGAATTCGATGTCGCAGACAGCGATATATTATATAATGATAAGTCGGCCGGCTAGCAAGCACCGAGCTGTCATCGAGGAAGGCCTCCAATCACAGACGAGAGCCGGGATCAGATGTCAGGATGGCGCCGGTAGACGGCCGGCTGCTACGCAAGAATGCAAATGTGCCTGCCGTGCATTTACGAATTCGAGGCCCTCGGCACGATAACCACCATTGGCACTGGCAAGGAATGAATCCTCTAATATCGCTCACGGACCGTCGATATTACAATTTCAATTGACACCTGCAGCTCCGATAGCTGCCATCACGATACTGATAGCAATCATACCATTTGCTATCTCATGTTGGAAACGGCACATGAAGCACCGACGAGATCGCCCCGAGGATGCCCGGCCCCGCTTTGACCTGGCACTCGTATTCTCGTCCTCGTTGTCCTGCCGTCCCGCTCCAATTCCAACTTTCGCTGCTGGTGCGGACGGGGTAGCCAGCTTCTGATTCAATCGACCTGCTTGCAGCTTCTCGCTTGCGTGCGCCAGGGACCGTAACCAGCTGTGTAAAGCTAGCTAAACCGCCAGCCTACCGTCACGATCACCAAGGCCGTCGACCTTTGCCAGACAGAGGCAGCGGGAAATGGCACACACCCCTCGCCAGCTTGATATTTCGATTCATTCTTTGCCCCTTTCGGCGGCTGGTGATTGGCCAGCTTGCCCTATCCTGGGTGGACGATGGGAACTTGGATCCCCTTTCGACGATAATACGCCGGGCCGAAGTGGGTTCCGAGCGAAAGCCCTTGCCATCGCCCTGTCTCTGCCCGGACCCGCCTTCCACTTGCAGCCCACCAGCGCACCATTTTTCTCGCAGGCAAAGGGATGTTGTTCAAGATACATACATCATTGACAGGAATTTGGGTGCACGAACGAACTGAATTTTCTGAGACACTTCAGAAGAAAAAAAAAAAAGACATCTGCACAAGTCCGTATCCACCGGCTTATAGATAGGTAGGCATGCGCATACATACATCATGTATGTACATATTACATACGTGAAGGTGCGTCTGTACGGACAGACACGAGAACGAAAATTTCTTCGCGGTGATGCATACGCATGCACGATGATTAGCTGATAACCACAGACGAGAGCCATAGCGCACACAGCCATGGCGTCTCTGCACACCATCTACCCAATTACGACTTTCTGCAATGCAACGCCGCCGCGCCATACTTACATATCTGCACCTCAAGCCCGCTCGACCAGCGAGCTCTCCAGCTAAGCGATCGATATCAATCGCTGCTAAGGACCAGGCTAAGCTAACGTGCATTAACTCTCGCAGTCATCCGGGCCCGCCTTGCAATGCTGCTTTGCCATGCGGCCGACATGAAAAATGTGACTCGTACAAGCTGTTGGTTGGCTTCTTCGAAAATACATGCTCACAAGCGTGGTTATCGCGCTGTGCTCGAGCGTCGTCGCCTGGTGCGGAAAATTTGCAAGACAGCCAGCAGCCACTTCGGAAAGACTCAGCCGGCCCAACGGCAGCTTGAGCTATCGCGGCAGTATATTCCCCGTGAGACACGCATGCCGTCGGTATCTCGACTGCGATTCGGCATCGTTAAATTTCATTCACCTATTCGTTGCAAATCATCCACTTATTCGCGCCCAATCTCGATCTCGTGCTGTCGGCCAGAGGAAATGTCCGAAAATATAGGAACATTGTACCGGCTGGCAAGGTACAGCGTGCTACCGTAGCCCCACTTTTTACATTCCAGATGCGAACGCTCACAATTACACAATCCGCCTGCGACAGTCCAAAGATAACCCAAGCATACTAGCAGTATCGGTTGCGGTTCCGTCGCACATATGTACACCGCAGACACAATGTCTTTGATTCCATAAACCTCGTCATAGTCTTCTAAGCCCTTACATTATCCGTAAACTCGGTACACGCCATGCCTGCCTGCCATGCCAAATTTTTTTGCAAATTTTACATTCCCAAGCATCTCGGCGGCTGGTCGAGATCATACACTACGCCCAACTGGTCCCCCACGCTCAGGCTCGTTAACTCTTCCCAGCCGCATTCCAACGACTAAACTCGGGGAACGAACCCAACTTGACTATCAGCGCACGTCCAACCGGCCAGGAATGCCAGCTATACCCTTTCGACGTTAGAGTTTCATCCTCCTAACCACATTACGTGTCAGCACAGCCGTTGCCTCGCGACCTTCCGGTTTGCATCTCCGTACGTAACGGTATCGATTAATTGGACTTGTTACATCATTTGTCAGCAACACAAACTGAGCTAGTTACCCTTACTTCTTTACTTATTGCTGCCTGTGCGTTCAACCGTTAGAGTAAAGTTCAATGCAGGCATAAAACGGGGGGAATAATACTTACAGACGGGCTTGCAGGCCGGTTCGTCTAACGCGCATTAATTAATTAATTAAGACCGCCATTATAGTAAGATTAATCAGGCCATGCATACATAAGTAATGTATGGATGTATGGATGTACATACATACATACATACATACTTATACATACACGAGAACGTACATGTAACATATGTACTGATATAGCGTTTTGCATGCATGGGGAATTAATGCGAAACCCGGAAGCCGATATTGAGGATTTACAGCATCCAGTCTCGTGATGGCTAGTGCGAGAAACTTCATTAAAGTGCAAAGTTGTAGTTTATTCGTCACGTCGTGATTTGCATGCTCGCATGCATGGTATTACAATGAAGAAGCAAAGAAGCGAACAAAAAAAAAAAAGAAACATAGGAATAATGCTCGCAGCGCCCAAACCGTCTTTGATGAGATGCATGGACTGAAATTGAAAGGAGGAAAAGAAGAGGGAAAAAGAAGTGAGAAAAAAATGTAGAGAGAGGAAGATAGAAAGGAATAAAAAGGAAGGAAAGAAGAAAAGTGAGCAAATGTAGAGAAATGAAGCTGTCTCGCATGCCAGACTGCCGTGCTTTACCCGGCAAACCCTGAAACAAGATACCCGTATATGCGCATGCAGTCTCAATATAATATGATCTCGGCAAATTCAAGCAATGGTTATATATGCAAGGACTCCAGACGCCATTTCTCAGAATTCACAAAGTAAACTTGACTAAGTAGATAATCCATCTTGCCACCCAATTCACGCGCCGTGCTTTCACCACGCATGGGTGGACTTTCCAATCTGATCATGCAGTCATGAAAATGAGAAGGAGAAAGAGAAGAAATAGAAAATGATAAGAAACAATAGTGAAATGAAAATCAACGAAATGGAAGCAGCATAGGAGAAGTAAAATTTTTTCTTGACCGGGTGCGTTTCAAGAGAGAGGTGATTAAAACGGAGGCGCGAACAATGCATTTACAAGAAAAATAAGATTTATACTGGCTTGCATGCGGGGAAACCAGACTGCGGAGATATGCTGGAGATAAAAGTAAAGGATAGTTGTAGATGATATGAAACGCGCTCTCAGAGGTGGCTAATGATCGGACTTAAGTAGAATAGTGCTGTTGTATGCGTGTCATGTTTGTGATATATGCGGTCCGTGTATATAGTGTATCTACCGGCAGCTCGGAGCTCGGCATCTCGTGGCATACCCCCGGTGCTTTTTTGGTTTTTGATATTTTCCGGTGTGAGCCGTCTGCATTCGGTTCACGGAGCCTTTGCCTAAATGTCAGGGTTCTAGGTCGTGCATCTATCGGGAAGTCTGTTTCCCCGCAGTCTACCCTTTTTTGTAGATGGCTTTCTTCGTTCTCGGTCCGAACACCTCGGTGAAATCGGGTCTCGTTCGTTTGTGAATATGCTAGATACCAAGATGGGGCGGTAGTCGCGGTAATCGGCCGGCAAGCTGATCAGATGGTTCTGCAGCTTGGAAAGGTTGGCTTGTGGGTCGCAGATCGAAAGGTGCTAGCGAGGCAGGTTCTTTCTGGGGCGGACAAAACACGGAAACCCAGGCAGATCGGGCAAAGGTTGGTGGCGAATGAAGCAACGAGATCGAGGGAAAGGAGATGTTGTAAGTCGATTAGAGCGGCTGGTGAATTTTTATTGAAGTGGCATGTATAATCTGCTTCTCGTGTGTGCAGAGAGAAATCGAAACGACAGGTTGCAACGGACGAAAATGCGAAAGATTCGAGATCAGGATTGTGAAACCCGCAGTACCACCACTACCACCACGATTTGGGGGCAAAAAAGTCGCCCGTTTAAGAGGCACTTTCGTCCTCGCGGCCGCTCTTGCCCAAATCCCGGCGACTGGACGGCAGCATCGATCCCTGGCCGGTCGTTCCCGACTGCCGTGGCACGTTCGACTGCGTCGATGAGTTATTGGAGCCTTGCGGGTCCTCTGTAGCGCGCGACTCCGAGTTAGTCGTCGTTCCCTCCGCCGGGTCAGGCATGGAACTAGTGCCGCTGGTCCCCTCGGTGTCGGGAGATGGGGACTCACCACCTGGAGAGCGAGCAACGCCCTGAAGGACGCGGTCCTTGGTTGTTCGCAGCGTCCCTGCCAGCTCGTCGAAGGAGAGCATGTTGGATAGATGGATGGTGACCGTGACCGTGATCGGGAAGTGTGATGATGGAAGCAAGTCGGAGCTGTAGAGGCGATGATAGTCGTAAATCCCTCACGGTGTATCCAAGAGAACCTATCCTGGACGAAGCTGGAGAAGCTGTCGATGGCGATGTGTTGGAATGAGGTCGAAGTCGGCGCCGCTGCTGACAGCTGTTATATATAGAATGCGACGTTTCTTGCCTTTATGACTGACTGCCTGCCTGCCTGCCTGCTTGTCTGCCTGTCTGCCTGCCTGCCTGCTTGCTTCTCCTCCTCCTGGAGAAATTAACAACCTCCACAAAACTCAAACCTGCTGACGTGCGTAGATGGATGACAGCCAACGGCCTCGACTGTTCCCGCAAATCCAATCTGCAGACCTCCCAAAGCAGAAAGCCAACCGTCCAAGCGTATGCCTTCGTACCAAAAGCTTACTCGCACCTGCTTGCTCGCTCGCTTTCTCGCCCAGTTGCCTGGCCTGCCTGTTGCAAGGTTGCCTGCTTCAGCGCTCCCTCCTCCCAGCAGCAGATATGCAATGCGGTCCGGGGCAAGGTGCTCCTCGGCGACAAACTCCCCCAACTATGGCACCGTCTCAAGTTTTGTACGCTTCCAATTCGTTCTCCTGTTCTTGCCTTGCCTTTGCCTCCACCCGTCGTTGGATGGCGGAATATGCAGCTGTTTATCCCAAGCGAGAGCTATCTGCTGATGTGTATGCTATATAGTATATCTGGATCCAGCGCTCGGGGTAGAAACCCTGGCGGTATATTATATGCAATATCAGACCGGATATAGGACGCAGCAGTATCGCAATTGCCTGCACGCCGGATGCAATGTCGACACGCCGGCAGCAACGGGCTTGCAGATTTCCTCAAGTTGGGTTCCTCCAGGGTGTCCAAAAAAGACGACTTCAATGTCTCACGTAGAGCCGTTGTGCTGCAAAATCTCTGACGCAAGCCGGACAGCAAGCAAGCGATTTGACAGGATCTCTTCCGCCGAGTCGTTGTCGTGGTCGTCGTGTGCACTCTGCTGCAGGTACCGGGTCCTGTTCCAGGCCCGAGGACGAATTGAATCCCCCCTTCCGGTTTTCCTGGTTGCGAGAGAAAAAAAAGATATATCTGTACGTAAGTCTGTCTCGCGTTCCTATGACTGGAGACCAGAGCTCGCAACCCGTCGACTACTTCTTTTCTTTTTAACAGCAATATGTCTCTCTCTTATTTCCTTGCCAGAACTTCGTCCGCCCGCTGCTGGTTGGGTATCTCCGGGTTTCGTAGAGGGAGAAGGGAAGTCCGATCCGGGCCGGAGTGCAGAGTCCGAGAGCTGCGTCCCTGTTGCTTTTTATGGTTGCCGAAATCCAGAGTAATATCAGAGGTGTTTTAATACCCCAGGTTCTGGTCTGATCTATCTTTGTCTGCTGGTGGACGACAGAAAATAAATCCCGAATTGGGGATGTCACGGCTGACTTATATTTCAATCGAGCTCCCTTCAGGTTTTACCAACAGATCACCAACATGCAACATGCCTAGCTTGCGGTCCAATGAGGTAATCGGCGAGGAGCATGTTGGCTCAGCTGCGCTGCGTGTGCATGCCACAAAAGCACCCGAATTGAGACTCTACATTACATTACAATCAAAAGTGATTTGAGTCTGCGCAAACTAGAGTTTTTGGCGACAATCCAATCCAATCCAATGTGCATCATGGCTGGCATGCAGGCCATGCACCCAGGCTGGGACATGCGAGAAAAAAGGAAACATCAAATGAAAGGAGGCAGCGAGGGGGGAGAAAGGTTCTAGTGCCTGTCAATTGCTCGTGCAGGCCTAGTCTCGCCAGTTGGGGCGCCCTCTCGCTCCGCAGCAGCACGACACACCCACGAGATATTGTGGTATTTTTGACAATTCGGTCCCCGCTCTACTGGGTAAACGACCGAACTCGCTTTTGGACAATACTGCGAGTGATCTGCCCACTCCTGTGCGGCCTTGAGATCCCGCGTCCCATGTGAGGTCTTGCTTCGTCGTGCATTGCCTGGACGGCAAGGGCAACCCAGAGGCACCCAGCTACTCTTTGCTGCCCCTTTGCTATCCAATCGAACCTTTCCCTTTCCGGTCGGCGAGGATGCAGCTCAGAGACATACATTACAGGTCGACGGCTCCTGCTGCACAATGACGATTAGCTGGCGAAGGGTACAAAGTCATGTCTTTGACAGGACCGGGTTTGCTCCACGACGCAAAAACACCGCATCAGCGAGCGACAGAATCTCCTTGTCGGGAAAAAAAAACGAACGACAAACCAATACACGCGACATATGCGGCGGCATTTCTTCGCCGCAGTCCGATGACTGACAGAAACCAAGCTTGCACGGTGGCGTCACGCCCTTCTTTCCTTTTTGCTTCTCCTCGGGCTACCCGGTGGTCGAGGACAGCAATTATCATCATCTCAATCATAACATGCGTCGCGCTGTCATTTCGATTATAATAATAATATTATCGATATTACCATGTCGGGAGAAAAGGCTGCATGGCGAAGTTGACGTAGACGAGGAGCCCTTTCACCGATGAGGAAATTGGTCCTCGCACTAGTCCCAACTAGTCTCTAATTGGGAGAAAAAAAAATTCGACTGCAGCGCAGGTGGCTATGCCAATTGACTATTAGCCGGGCGGTCGTGATACTCGGCTCAACATGATGAATTGGACAGCACTTCTCGCTCGCTTGACCAGACTTGTCGACATGGCGTCCGCGGCATCCGGGAAGGATGGTCAGCAAAACGTGGCTTGCTCGTGCGTCTGGAGCTGATTGCATGCGCAGCGCGCAGCGAGCATCCTGGGCCATGATGCAAGCAGAATAAAAAAGAAAGACAACCATCGGGGCCTCGCCAATAAGGGTCCAACCAGAAGGGTCCTGCGAGATAAGATTGACTATCTGGAGATCTAGATTGCCCGAAGGGACGTCGGCGGCGTCGGCCATAGGGTATATTACGCACTTGCTATTGTCGACAAGATCCCCCCTGCCAGGATCGAACCGACAGCATTAGCATCATGACTGGCAGCCTGATCCTCGGAGTCGGCGGCGCCTTCCAGAAGGCAGCCCAGAGGCTATACATGATGCTTTGGCGAAGCGGGTAAGGACGTCAGCGAGGGAAGCCAAAGTCTTGGTTATTTCTTCTTTCTTTCATCTCAATTCGGAGAAAAAAGTCCGTTTGGTCAGTTGCATCCGGAGTGGACCGGCGGATGCAATAATCTTAATCTGACGTCAAATGATAATGCACAGGCTTTCGACGGCTATATTATTACTCGCAAGCCAAATATTAAGGATCCTACTTGCTCGGACCAGCCATTCCGGATTCGGCTGTCCACAGTCATAGCGCTCAATGAAAGAGTTATATGCTACGTCTTTAACAATACAGTTGTGCGAGAAGTCTTTTGTGAAAGCCTAGCCCAGGGACACGAGCTCACCTCATTTCCCCTTCGCTTGGATCTGTGGCAATAGACATCAAGAGTCGGCTCGCATATCTCGATTTATCTTATCAGCGACAACTAACGGCGGCAATCGGCCTCCATCCATTTCTCGCGTCTGATTTCTCACCACTGCTTCCTTCTTTGCTCTGGCCGCTGGCCCGCTGGATGCAGCAGTCTTCTGGACCACGTCAAAAGAAAGTCTCCACTATCCACCGCTAATTGGCCGGCACCGACTAACCCGTTTGGGGCTTTTAGCGTCGAACCTGAAACAGAGCCCCCATTTACAACCCCCCTCTGTGCATCCTGCAGTCACCTCCATTATTTCGCAACCGATCTCGTGAGCTGCTGGTCGGGCTATCACATTTTGGAGGCGACTGCCGCTGCTGGCTCAAGCGACCAAGTAAGCAAAACCCAGGTGCGAACGGTCACATTATGTAGGCTGCTGCTCTCTGTGACCGCGACTTCGAAGTCGGTCCGCAGGCCCAAGACGATTCATTCACTCTATTGGAAAATTCTCGAATGCCGCTAAGGGGCGCGCAGCTCCACCTGCAAGCCAGTTTCACGTCCTCAGGAACCAATACCCCGCTTTCGTCTTTTTCCGTTCCCGCGGCACCTTGTCGCCTGCCCTGGCACACCACATTGATTCCGGTGTTTTGTTTGGGGGAGAGCGGATCATCCGTGCCTTGTGCTTTCTGCGGCCGCTGCTTGATTGTCTGCTGGATAATCCTCAGAGTCCTTTTTCCCTCTCTCTTTTGTCTCTCACTCATTTACTATCACGCGAGGTGTTTATCGGATTTCCGGATATTCCCACTCCATGCGTAGTTGGCACTTTTGTGGATTTACTCGCAAAAACTAGACCATCTCGGGGAAGGAAACCTCGGGTCAGAAAGGACATTCGAGCGAGCCGCGCGCTGCAAGCCTGACGCCTGTTCGACACCACCATTACCACGACGGCCAACCACCACCGCCTGCTGACTGCACGGGTTTGACCTGCGTCGCTGCTCAACTCCAGTTGGCTGCACGCCATCAGACTCGATCGGGACTACATTTTGACGTTCAAAAGAAGAAAAGAAAAAGCAGCACCAACAAAGGGAATAGGACAGAAGGACGTGAGGGTTTAGCCAACGGAGAATCAGTTCGCCAGGATCTACTTTACCCAATAACCGCCATAGAGTCGACAAGGGACTCGCTCTCCGTAAGGAGAGACAAGAGCAGGAAGAAGAAGTCCCTGGCTGGGATAGTGAGCGAGTACGCCCTTCATGTCGCCAGCACAGTTGACGCCAGGTATGTTATGGATCCCCTTGTCGACATGCTACCCTGAATACGATTAGTATTTTTTTTTTTTTTTTTTTTTTTGCCATCGATATTCTCTATTGTCCCTCCTCGAAGTGCTCTATCTGTTGCTCTCGAGTTATACGCCGTTAATGTCGACGGCTTTCTCTGTCTGGGCGAGATAGCCCAGACGTTGCCTTGCCTCTCGCTCCTTTTGCCCCCCTCAGTTACCTCGCTTGCGCTCTTGTGCGGTTTCAGATCTCTTCTCCTGCTTTGGTCCCACATATCACAACTTCTGGTCCAGGCAAAAACGAACTCTATTGGCACCCTGACGAAGACCCTCTCTCGTGCCTTCTCACAGCTATCCAAAGCAGAGAAAGAGGAGGAAAAAGAGAAGGACCAGACCGAGGGGACCCCCCTCATAATTATACGAACAAAATCGAGACAGCCATGCGTCACGGCGGCGCCCGGAATAAGTGACAAAGTAGAGGAAGGGCAACAGCTCCTTTGAAAATTTCTTGGAAGGAAAAGGCAAAAACGGCAAAAGGCTCTCTAGCTCAACTAATCCCCGTCGGTCAAGTTTTCACGAACGAGGCAACATTTGGCTCATCTTGACCACATCTCCGACGACGGATTGTGTCTTGAGCTCTCTTCTCTCTGCCTCCGCTCCTCCTGAAGCCGGTCCAACCATGGCGTGTTAGTTGACAGGCCTGTCGAGGGATATTCCGTTTGAGGGGCAGCAGCGGAGTAGTTCGTCTCAGCAGCTCGAGGCACCGACCGTTATCTCCCACTAGCTCCTGGTCTTAGCAGGTCTCAAGCTGCCAACCAACAGAACCAACCCTCACCTCCTCCATGCACAACTTCATGACGACTGTTTCGAAACACTCCTTCCAACTCCACCTCGAAGCACGTTTCGTGGGACCCTGTCCTACCGTCTCGAACACATTGCCAGCTTCTCTCCTGTCCGCGTTGGCTTGCTCTGCAGTTGCGGCCTAATTCGGAGCTCCAATCAAGTCAGCCTCGTATAGTTGCGGTTGACGACTGCATCTGCAATCCTTCCAGCTTGCCTCGTTCGCTCGTTCGCTCGCCCGACGCCTTCTCGAACGAAAAAACCGCTTCGGCGATCAATATATGTCAAGCCACAACTTGTGACCCCTCGGAAATTTCCGGATTTGTTGGAATCCTCCGCCGCCAACCATCCGGCGTCCTGCCCTTGTGTTACCGGGTTTCGCATTGCATTCAGCTCAGCTGTCCTTGTTGTACCTATTGCATTGAGCGTCCTGCATGGTCGTCGCGGTTCCTTTGCATTACGGTTACCCGGCATTCATCACATCAGACGGCCTTTAGCGGCACCGCCCGCCGCCCGGCAACACCACCGAGCTTGATCTTCAGGGGATTGAAGATTTTTTTTTTTCATTCTCGAAGCATAGCGTGAAAAAAAAAAAGTTTGCCTACTCCGGGAAGGAGTTTTCCTTTTGTCGGCACACGTATGGGATCTCACGCGACCACCGTGGTATGAGAGCGTTGGACTTGGCGAACCATGAGGGAGAAGGATAAGCACAAGGACGGTGTCAGTCGTTCGAAGAGCAAACGCAAACCGCTGGAGGCTCTAGAAGCGGTGCGCAAGGGCAATCACGGGGACCTGATCGAGCGATCAATCACGCCAAGCGACCTCTACGGCAACGGCGGGGTCTTAGCGGGAACTGGAGGCGGGGCGGCGACGGGGGCCAGCGGTGGCGGCAACAGCAGGAACAGCCGGCCATCGTCGCCGGTGACGTCGTCGTCGTCGATACTGAAGAAGAGAACGTCGTTTCCGGTAGCCGGATCATTTGCTAACATTCTCAATTTCTCACCGCACAGAAGGAGACCCAGCTTGCAGACGCGGAGCAGCCACCATTCAGCAAAGTCTAACTCCGGGGCGGCATCTGCGGGGCCAGTGTCGACCTCAACGTATCCTCACGCGCCTGCAGCCCCCTCGTACTCGCACAGCACGATCAGTAGCAGCAGGTCTCGAAGTGGCAGCGCGCATTCCCCGAGCGTCGCCTCGCTACAGAACACCCCGCTGCAGACTCCGACGACTTCAACGTACCTTGGCAACTTGAAGACCTTGGCGTCCGAGTCGACGACGACCCTTTCATCAACGGCGTCGTCGTCTTTGTCTGGCATGAATCCCCTCTATGACGGGAGCCGGGCTGCCGCTGCGGGTCCCAGCGGAAGCGTGGGCGGTGGGGAAAGCTCGACTGTCTCAGGAGATAGAGGTCTGGAATCGCCGTTATCTACCAGGAGCGAAGGGCTTCCGCCAAAGTCGTCGCGGCTCGCCGATGCATTTGGGACTAGCCGATACGAGGAGCATTGGGACAGCGATCCCGCAGTTGAGGCGGAGGAGGACGAGCAGGATGAGCAGCCAGGGACTAGGATGATTCCTGCGTCCAGAAGAATAATGACACCGCAAACGCCGATACGGGAAGAGGCCAACGGGAACGGCAACAACGGCAGCAGCGGTGGGGCGCTGGGTTCCACGAGTGAACCAGGAAGGTATAACACGTTTCGCAGGGGTCGCGGTATCACAGAGCCTGACTTCAAAATAAAAAGTCGGTCAAATTCCACGACTTCTTCTCGAGCAGGTGGCGCTGGTGCAGGAATCACGCTGGACACCAGCGGTGCCAGCAACAGTGAACCGAAGACTGCCGCCAACATGGGCAGCGTCACGCCTGTCATGGGCCCCGCGAAAGTGGTCTGCTCGAAGAAAATCGTGGAGAGCAGTCTGGATCTCCTGCAAACTAATCCTTCGATATCCGAGACGGCGGTCACAAGGACGGAAGGAGATAACAATTCGCGCCCAGGATCTGCGTCGCCGCACCCTGAACCCGCACCCAAAACACCTTCATCTTTACGCTCTGCTCGCGATGGTGCCACTTCCTCCATGTCGTCAACTTCCGCTTCCCTACGAGCTGCTTCCTTAAACCAGGTCGTGGCAATAAAACGACAGCGGGAACTGGTCGGCGAAGAGGCACCGCCAAAATCGTCCTCCTCAAACTCGTCTTCCGAGGCCCTATCGACAGGCTCTCATGGCAAAGGCAGTAAGGCGAATCGGAGTCACCCCAACAAGATGACGTTGACATCCTCCCGAGACGCCAGCATATCCGGCCGCAGACACCCCCCTTCGTTGGAATTGCCCCTGCCCGACCCGCTGGCGCCAAGGGTAGAGCCAGCACCCGCAAGTGGAATGTACTGGTACAAGGCCTTTTCGCACGGCTTGCCATCCGTCGCCGTGCGTGCCCATACCTGCACATTAATCGGCAGCTCGATATACGTCTTTGGGGGGTGTAATTCCAAGACTTGCTTTAACGACTTATACGTTTTCGATGCGGACTCCATGTACTGGTCTAAGCCTGAGGTCTCCGGCGATATCCCGCCGCCACTCCGGGCGATGACTACTACAGCCGTCAATAAGAAACTTGTGATATTTGGAGGTGGCGATGGGCCGACATATTACAACGATGTATATGTTCTTGACACCGTGACGCACAGATACACGAAGCCCAAGATTTCGGGGCCGATTCCGAGCAAACGGCGCGCACATACGGCGTGTCTATACAAGAATGGGCTATACATATTTGGAGGCGGTGACGGGGTCAGAGCCTTGAACGATGTATGGCGGCTGGACGTCAGCGATTTGAACAAGATGAGCTGGAAACAGATCTCCTCTGCGAGCGGCAACACGACAATTGGCGGGCAAAACAGTGCTCGAAGTGGGAAAAGTGCCAATACGTCTCAGACGAGCCTGCTATCTGGGGCGACAGGTAAGATCTGCAGCTATGGGAGATAAACAAGGGGCATCACATTGCAAGGCTAACTCTAGGGTTTTCATATAGCCATTAGCAGTTCTGTCTCTAGCAAATCATCGAATACCGTCGTCCAGTTGAAACCTACTGCTCGAGGATATCACACGGCCAATATGGTTCAGAACAAACTCATCATTTTTGGAGGATCCGACGGTGTCGATTGCTTCAAGGACGTATGGGTTTTCGACGTGGACACCTCTGTCTGGAAATGCGTTGATATCAAAGTCAGTTATCCGCGGTTGAGTCACACCGCGACACTTATTGGCAGTTATCTGTTCGTGGTCGGCGGCCACGACGGCTTAGAGTACAGTAATGAAGTACTCTTGTTGAATTTAGGCAAGTTCTTTCACATACAGCTGTCTCCATATGATCCGATGTGCTAACAATATTATAGTTACCATGCAATGGGATAAACGGAAGGTCTATGGCCTCCCACCCTCTGGTCGAGGATACCATGGTGCAGCACTGCATGATAGCCGGCTGTTCATCATTGGTGGCTTCGACGGCCACTCGGTATTCAATGAGACATTCATTCTCGAGCTAGCGATCAGCAGCTACTATTCTCAGATATCGCATTTTAACATCGAAGTTTGATGCAGGACTGTCTACCTACTTGACAGTTGGTCATCCGAGAACTTTGTCCCGGCTACTCTGTTCTATTCTCTCTTCATCCCCTCGGTGCAATTTGGTTTTTGTTTGAAGCGATCCATGGTTAATGAGCCTAATGTGTGATATTCCTTTACGACCATAGCTAGGCTGTTTCGTTCCTTTCTTCATGGCGGACCTTTTCTCCCGTTCTATCCCTCCTATGAAGCGGTCACGGGTTTCATTTTTCTTTGTCGGGATTTTCCCCCCTTCTTTCTGTTCGATGTCTTAATCATTCTAACCACGGCCTGGAGAAAAGTCATGGGATGTGAACTGTTTTTTGCTTTCTTTATGTCTGGCGAGCAAGACCGAAACGACACTTCGTGATGTACCGGGTAATAGTAACCGATTTCACTTCGTTCAGTTCATTCATCTTGTAGGAATATTGAAGCTGATGAGATACCGAGATTACCCTTAACTCATATGCGATTAGAACCTAACAGCGGAACTTGCAACCTGAGACTCAAAGCATATAACACGGAGATTAAACAGCACGCGCTCGAGATTCATTAATTAACAAAATGCAACATCACCGAAAACGACAGGTCCGAATGAAAATTGCGATAAGGCATACCACTAAACACTATGTAATCAAATCAACCTAGGGGACATCTACCATTTATACGCGCATCCCTTGACCGGTCCATAGCCACCACACTTCTCTTTCGCAATGCTAACACCCCATGTGTCGTCGTTACTCATCTTGACGAAACCCAGGGGCTGAAATATCCCGGGCACATAGCAGTGCGTACGCGGTTGCATCACCAGCATCCTTCGAGTTGTTATCTCGCCGCGCTGCCAGTCCATATCGATCAAGTACTTGATGTAATCGTAGGCACGCTGGACGATACCAAGGCATTCGTCGTCTTTGAATCCTTGTCCAAGTGTGCTTTCGGCACCGAAGGGGTCGAACCAGGCGTAGCGGACGGAGATATCATCCTGGCACCACACTGGTGCGCCGTCGGCGCGGTCGATTCCGGGGACCTTGCGCTGGATGCAGCGCATGTCGGGTTTTGTGGCCTTTATGTTGTCGATACCCGCTTGGACGGCGATGAGGGCTTTGGCAAGCTGGTAGTCGCTGGGAAGGCTGAGGTCTTCATTGATCCAGAGGTTGGTGTATACTGGGCCATCGGGGACTCCGGTGCCTGGGCCGGTTGCGCGATCATGAAGCTCGACGAGTGGGATATGAGAGGGACTTGGGATGTTGAGAGCTACGGAGCTCGAGCTGGCGAATATGATAGATACCAGAAATGTAATGCAGATTCGTTGACGCATCGTATATAACCTTTCAAAGTGATAGGTAAATTGTTACGCGTGTCGGAGTACTTATACAGTATATGGACTCGATGAATTTGATCAAGAGGGATTTAAACTATCATCAAAGTCTGATCTAATTAAGTCGCGAGCAATTTTTGATATGATCAAGAAATTTGTATTTACATCGAACGATGTGATGGTAAGGCGCAGTGACTACGCTGGACCGACTTCTCGAGTATATATATCTGCGTACATACATTTTGATAGCCAAGTATAGATGCGGTTGGTAAGGCGCATATATCATACTCCTGCATGCTGTCTATAGCAGACCTAAAATAGACGACGTCTGTCTGTGCTGTCCAACTGTCTAAACAGACGACGCACCTCGCACTTTTCTGTTGTTTGTTGATGTCTAAACGTTTCCATCTGCAAGAGCTCAAACACCAACAAGGATATATTTATCGCACTCAATGACCAATGTGAGAGGCAGAAACTTTGGAGCTAACATACGCGGTAAACTGGTAGAATGATCATATGATAGTACAAGACCTCTAGGGACGAGTTTCGAAGATTGGAGACCAGAAGCACGGAAGCTGCTTCCCGAAGACTCCAGGAAATCGAGCATAACATGACATTATAATGCGTTGGGTTACACAGACATTTTACCTGGCTTCTAAATTCCGTATGCACTCCTACATTCTAAGGATGTCTACGCTCCCGCTGCAAATTGATTGAAGGCGAAATTATTATGCCTCGAGATGGATACGCCACCTATATATAACAGCTCCTCCTATCAAGCAGCAACCTGCCCCTCTCCACCTGAACTGATTGGCCGCCTCATGCTGCCCGCGCCCCCAAGCCTCCCCATCGTCCCGTGATCATCCACCTTGACAACTTTCTCCTCAACCTCGCTGACAACCAGCACTCCTTCGCTGGCGCTCCTGTAGTCCGTCTCACATGTAACTGTGAAACTCTCCTCTTCTTCATCCTCGCCGCCCCCGCCGCTGGCAGATGTGGTAGCTGTGGGCACGTATGGCAGCGCCCTTACTTCTATCCCTGGTAGAAGCAGAAACCCGGACTTAAGTGGCACCAAGAGCAACTGAAACTCCACTTCCTCCTCATCTTCCTCCTCTCGCCATTCCTTCTCGAATGAGTATTCGAAAACGCCTCTTCGTCGCCCATTCACTAGCCAGTCCTCGTGTCTGCCCTCCCGCTTGCCACCATCTGCGCTAGTGCCGCTCGTGCTCATCTCATAGTAGAAGCGTAGTATAGCAGGTATATTGGCACTTCTCCGATCGCGATCATTACCCAGATCCCAGCATCTACTGATTCCAATCTTCAACACGGCTTTGATGACCTCTCCGACACGGACCATCTTCGGCCCGCCGGCGCCACGGTCAGGAATTCCCATCAACTGTAATCTTGCCGTGGCAAGGCATTGTAGTGCGGGAATCTCAACGGGAATGACAATTGTTCTTGTGAGTAAATGTAGGCGGGTCTCAAGCTCTGATACGTCTGCGCTCCACGGCGCGCTGAGAAGAGGTACGCGCCTTCTGCCACTCCATTTGGCGAAAAATTCCTCTACGGATGTCGAAACGGCATCTCTCTCGCCGTTTTTGCAGTTGACACCGGCAAAGGCGTCCACCCAAAGTTCTGCAGCGAAGGGTGGCAACTTGATGGCTCCAAGCAATGCTGCACGCTCGATGTCCGTCTTGAATAGGCCTGCTACGACTTCTGTTAGAGTCGGCATGAGAAGGCGCTGGTATCTGCCGTGCCCCGCTGAAGATAGATGCGCCGAGAACGCGCTCATGACAGCATGCAATATTTCTGTAGGCCAACAATATCTTTAGTATATTATCCAGCCAATCCATTTCGAAAGGAGGACTCACCGTCACCAACGCCCCTCCACATAACCCGTAGATACAAGTTTTCGCCAGAGTATTCCTCTTTTCCGGATATCCTGGTCGTCTTGAAGGTGAAACCTGCCGGCTGCTTGCCGTACACGACTATACCGTCGTCAACATCGCTGCAGCCGACGCCAGTTGTTGTCTGAAATGCCCTGCTCCCTTCCAGTTCCGTTCGTACAATCCGCAACGGGATGTGGTTGACCGTGGATACTTGAAATTTGCTGAATAGCGCCCCGCGGGTGAATATATCTTGTACATTGACACTGAGGGGTAGGGAAACGGGGACGGAAGGTGTTGCGACATATGTGTACTGCGATGTTTCGTTTATAAGGTGTGCTTCGAGACGGACCTGATATCAAAGTCAACTAAATTAGTGCTCGACGTATTATCATAAGCGAAGTTAGGGTGATGGACGTACGGAGAGGTCGCTAAGGTCACCATCACTCTTATATGGTATGCGAAGTATCAGGTTCCTCAGACGCCTGTCGTTTGTCGTGCTCTTCAGCTTTATGAGCCCTTGTTCGCCAAACCACAGCGCTACATCGTCGGTGGGTGTGGTATCATCGCGCTGGCCAAAGACTTTCATCTCGCTAATTAGCAGTCGGAGACCTGCTGTCAAGCTCTTGACTTTCATTTCCACTCTTTCCACAATCGTGTTACCAGTGTTGACTTCCACCTGCACTGTCCGCATCTTATCCAACTGGATCAGTTTCGACGCGCTCAACGCGATGTGGAAGGTATCTGGCGCCTGGAACAGAATGATCTTTGGTGCCTCCACTGTCTTCTTCGGAATCTGAGGGGCAACACCGTCAGTGGCGGGCGGCGGCGGATCCGGCTTGAACTTGTGCTTGAAAGTTAGGTTGTTCACCGCCAGCACCATGGACAGAATTTCGTAGGTCCCGGCGTAGAATGTATCCGCAACAAAGATGATCTTATTCGCGCCTCTTTTGATGACGATGTCTTCCGCTGTAAGGAGTTTTATGTCCTTTGCGATTCCAGCGATGCCCTTGGTTTTCTCATCCGCGATCGAGATGCTCATGTAGGCGTTCTTGACGGTCATGCTTTGGTTCAACAACCATCGACACTTGACAGCCACAGACCATCTGAACCCGCCTGTTCCTCCTTCGCGTTCTCCTTCAAACTGTGGACAAGTTTCAACCTCTACGTCCGTCCAAAATTCGTCAAACCGCAAGTCTGTCGCGCTTACAAACTTGCTCACTTCGTCCATTCCCGGCAGTAGACCGAGCCCCTCATCACCGTCGATGCGAATGACACCGTTCAGGAACAACATGCTGGTCCGCTGGGTTCGCCACCGTCGCTTCTCGCTTTCCGCTCTCTTACGTAGCAAGATCAAGCTGACTTTTCCGAACTCCTCATCTCGCCCCATCTTCTTAAGACAGTCCGCGTACATCATTAACAGGTTTTCTTCAACTACTGTCCATCGTTGCGTGGTGTACGATGGAGCTAGCTTGGAGAAGTAGTGTGCTGCCGCAGCATAGTCTTTGCGGTAGTATTTGATGCACGCGATTTCAGCGAGGGTCCGTTCGGTGCTCTTGATTCGCTTCGCGAGGGAGAACAGCTTCACAGCGGTCTCAGTCATGCGTTCATAGACAGCTAGGAAGCCGGTTTCTGAGAGTAGAGCATGTTGTAGCATTCCAGCTCTGATGCCCCAGAGCCACATCCAATCATCTTTTTCTGCGGGGTCTTCAGATCTGAGCGTTGAAGCCATACTGTCGGTGTCGTTGAGATTTACGTCGACCATGTTTTCGGCATCAGGAGCACTAGCTTCCTGGTGTTTCGGAGCAGGGTGTAACTTTTCTTTGGAATTACGCCACCTGTTGCCTGCGACTTCAACGACGACGCCACGGGCTAACATTAATGCCTCAGCTCTGAAGAACGCAAGTTCTTCGGTCGCTGTTAGGCCTTCGGATACTGCCGGACCCTTCTTCTCATCCGTCTCTGTCGAATAGATAGTAGTAGACCGTTGCGGGATAGCATCCGGAGGCATGTCCTTGCTATCGACTTTTGGCGCTTTGCCAGTCAGGAACGCTTGTGTGATGCTCGGGGTGGGCGGCGGACTTCGTGCCTCCAATAGTAATAGGTCCTTCCAGTCGAGGTGCGGTACACTCTTGTGGTCAGTCGCATCGATCAGCTGCATCACTCCGTTCACGACGAACGACGCAATATAGTTATCGATAAAGGCTTTTGCAGCTGGGAACGTCAAGTCGAACTTGTCCTGCAGCACTTGCTGTCTTGTGTCGCTCTCGTCCACATCTGCGGCTGTGGCAGCGGCCGAACCATCATTGGCGGCCGCTTCTTCAGACTTTTTGATTTGCTCCAGATCCGCCTGCATGCTCTCCCAGCCGCGGTATAGCTCCGCGCGTAAGACTGCAGAACCAATGCGAAGAAATTCTATGCCTTTCTTCATGACCTCTGTTAGATAGCCGGCCTCCCCGTCCCGCGGCGTAGCTCCGGCTGCAGCAGCTTCCTCAACTGCGGTAGTAGGATCGTAGAACGAATAGGTGGCATCGGCGGTGGCAGGATGGGTTCCCACACTCGTCGGGCGGTGGGGCATCGTGGCGGCAAGTCGTAACAATAGTGACGCCTGCCTTGCGAAACAGTAGGATATAAAGTCAAATACGGAGATATTGTTGGACAATATGAGTTCTCTGTAAGGCTTGCGCGTGGAAGAGAGAATGCTGGAGTCGCTAAACTCCTCCTTGTCCCCGTTGATATCTACCATATCGACTGGCGCAGCAGTACCCGAGGTAGCTAAGGAGGACTGCGATCCTGATCTCGCGAGTCTTGTGGCTTGCTGGATGTTCCATTTTCTCCCTTCTTCGACCAACGTTTTCACTACCTCGCCACTCCAGCCTAAAAATGTCTTGCCGCCTTCTCTGTCCGCCTCATCTCTGACAATGATGCTTTCGCCAGCGACTGTGAGCTCTTGGTATATTGCCCAGGCATCCTCCGTAAGCCCTACGCTCTCAAACGCCCCTGCTAGCCCCTCTTTCAGAACAAAAAATGTGCAGAAGTTCCAACCGGGGAGATGTTGCTGATTGCTCCTTGCAGTAATATCGTCTTCATATTGTTGCACGCGCAGGTCGAAACTCGTAAGGATGAGAGATTTCATATGCGATATCAGACTCGCATAGTCAGCTTCTTTCTCGGCTGGTGTCGGTAGAGGTGTTGTCGGAGCCGGTGCCCCAGGTGGTGGAGACGGCTGTGGGTGGGATAGGCGGATCTGAACGATTCGAGGGAGAGCTTTCTTGGATGTGGATCCAAAGTCACTCTTCAACTTCTCGAGGATCGTGCTTGTGGATTTGAATTGGAAGCGAGACTTGTTTGCGGGTTCGGGATTTGAGGCGTTGGAGCTGAGGGACGCGCTGGATTGACCATTCATGCGCGGTTGGGTGGCAGCTGTAGTACCGGGTAGGACGACATGGACTATCATCCACTCGAATGCATCGTGATTATCATGTTTGGAGCTACTGGCGTTTGAGCTCGAGCTCGAGGATGCGGTGGTGCAGTGTGTCGCGATCCATTCCTTGATTTCTTTGCGAGCGGTGTTGCGGTAGTAATCGTTATCATCGCAACGTAGGAAGAAGACCTTGAGATAAGGCGTCTGGCGGAGGCCTGGGATCTGGTGCCGCCGTTCCTTAGCTGGACCTTCTCCTAATGTCGTTCTTCGAACAAAGGTGTTAAGATTCGGTGTCGAAGACCGCCTCCTGCCAATGGATGACCCAGCTCTACGAGCAGGGGAAGAAGATGGCGATGCGGATCTGTCCTTGCTGCTACTTCGTCCAGACGGCGAAGAGTATATAGATGGTAACGCGCGTGTAAAATGCGACGTCGCAGGGTCTTCGGAGGACGTGGCGGTAGCCGCGTTGATGTGAGGCTGGACAGCGGGTATGAACTCGACGTAAAGCGAATTGATGGAACGGAGAGGCCGCGAAGGCGACTTCCAATGCAGGTTCTGTAACGGCAGCCGAGCTTTGATATCCGGAGAGAATAAAGGGTAGACGGAGGAGGGGTCCCAGTAGGTGACGGTGACCTTCGAGGTGGAGCCGTCCATGTCCATGACGGGCAGGGACGGCTAATTAGGTTCCACGACCTCCGTTCTTCGGCGATGCGGATGGATAGGAGCTGGTTGTCGAAGGCGAGCAGGTCGCGTGTCCGCGGTAGACGGTCCTCGAAGCTGGAGACGCCGGCAGGCTTGGAAGCAGCAGCAGCTGCTCAACCGCCAGTTGACAAGGGTAGCACTAGCCACCGGAGATTAGCATCGCTCGCTCGGAGATAAAACGGCGTTCTTACCGAAATGAGGAAGATCACAGGCGCTTCGCATGATCCTGTCCTCCGAGCAGGCGGCTTCAGCATCGACTTGTGGCCGGTGGAGCATATCGAGGTGTCTGAGTATGTTGATGGGAGAGTCGGTCGATGTTGGTGATGGAAGAAATTATATCTGGCTAATATTTACGGCTCTCAACATCCGATTAAGGCTTCTCCAGGCGCAGTGCAGCGCGCAGAACCACTCGAAATCCGTCGCCCGAAGCTGCGCTTCCAAACTAGATCTCAATACTGCTTGAACTTACCCTCAAGACGCAATCATGTTCCGGGTAAGCATCTCGGTTCTACGCCCTTGCGGACCGTGTTTGGTAATAGACTATGCGCTGACTTTCGCTCTCACGACCACTACGGTAGTACCCGCCGAATCACCTCCCTCACGACCTCCACTTCCGCACACCTCATTCTTCCCCGCGGCCAGACCTACAATTGAGCCCAGAGGAGCTTGTCGAGATCCGTGCGGCGCAGCGAACGTTTGAGGGAGCGTACTTTCGCACCTCCATTTCCCTCTTCACCTTCTCCATGGTCATCCTGAAGGTTTTCACAGTCGAGTTCTACCCCATCGGCGCCTTATTTGCGGTATATGGCACCATCGTAATGGCCATATCTGTCTACCGGCGCTCTGAAAGCAATCGCCAGTTTTACATCGTCGAGAACAAGGAGGATAACGAGCTGCCGGAGGGCCAGCGCGGCGGAGCGAAAAGGGTATTCCGGACTAGCGGTAATACTGTCATCGTGTGCGCGGTAACATCTGTGTTCGCCTACATCACGTTGATTGTACTGGTGCTGAGAATGACGGTCGAAACCAAATCGGGGCCAACGGAGGCCCGGCAGTTGGAGAATTTGAGTGATACGCTGGCAATGGGAAATCTCTAGGTTATCATTAATTGGGAGAAACGGGGTTTACATGCTTTATATGATTTTGTCGGCTGATATTTGTGTATTAATTTGCTTTTGTAAGCCACGGCTCTGCTATTGCGTTTAAGAGCTACACGTATACATCTATCGAGCCATCGCCGCGGCCTAATGAACAAGCAGCTAGCTAGTGTCCAGCATATGCATATACGGGTTGATAATATAATTGAGGGGGGTTGGAGTTATTATCCGCACATCTAGACCTATAGCTAACAAGAGATTTCAATAGCCGCATTTATGTGAAAGGTTGTACAATGTATACATAAGTTATAGATCTCGAAACGTCCTAACGATCCGAGTTTCAAATACTGACTCCACCGCAGCGCTTCTGAACTGCCAGTTAGGGTCATTCGCTGGCTCGAATATAAATCGCTCAGCGCCAAAGTTGATTTTGAACTTTTCACCCTCTGGCGAATAGCACGTAAAGGCCGGGAAGTATCTTGCATGAGGGATCTCAGTAATACCCTCCGTATATTGTCCATTGTCTCCATCCTGGGGAGCTTTGACTAGAAGCTTCCCGTTCACCGTGAAAAACATTGTCCTGGTGATGGGATTTATCCCGCAACCGAGATCAGAGACGTCAGTCGAAGGGCTGCCCTCGGGACTTTCTGCCTGGACTTTCGAACGGAGCGGATCCGTCCACCCTCGCTTTCTCCCTCCAATCTCGAGAGATCCGCTTGTATAAAGAGCAGCAGCGTCTTGCTTGCGAGCTTGCGCGCGAACACCTATTTTGCAATTTATACCTGGACCGTATCTTCTGTTGTATCGTTAGCTTGTGATTCACCCAGAAGCATAGCAATTCGCCTTCCACCGGTATCAAGCGATTAAATGGGATCTTGCGTGGTAATATTTAACATACTCTTCGTCGCTAGGTTCCGTGATGTGGATTTCAAAATAAAACCAGCGGTCCGCAAGCGGTACCGGGTGATCAGCCATCACTGTGACAAAGTTATGTTCCCAATCTTCGACTATATTATCGGTGAAACGGTGTATTAGCAAGATTCATGAATTCACACAAACATGACTGGGAGAATTTGAGGGAAGGCTTATAATACCAGGGAGACAGAAGTTAAATCCATTGCTAGAAAGCTCTGCACCAGACGATGCCCAGCCTATTCTTGATGGATATGCAAAACTCCCCACCGGCGATAGCTCCTTTTGCGTTAGGTAGGGCTCAAAGGGTGCTATCATATTTATCGCGTAGAGCATGTCGAAAAGTGACCATCCGTGCATATCCCCACTGGCAACTCGAGATTCGCACATATTGACTAGCTTCTCCAATCCAAGCTGTTTCAAAGCCGCTCCATTGTTCACCCGTACCAATTTAGTCTCAAAGAATGAGAACGAAAAGTTGGACGGCGTAGCCAAAGAGAAGAGATGGTAGAATATTTTCGTGGTAATGTCGATGCCTAGCTCATCGTCCGAGAGCCCTAGCCTCTTGTCCCATTCCCCGCGCGCCAGTTCCTCGGCCGCAAAGTCCATTGCGTTGAAGAGACTTTGGTTTCGAGTCCCGAGTCCGTGCTCGGGGCTGATGGTGGTAATGAATTTTGTTGCCCAAAAGTTTGAGGAGTCTACTGCTAAATGCAGAGCAGTATCCCCACGGCAATCTGCCAGATGTACGAACTCTTGTATATTCGTATAACTGGAAAGAATGGTGACCACATCCTGCATGATATTCGCATATGTTTCCGTGTCAGTTCCGATCATTTGGGAAGCTGTATAATGGAGTATCGTCTGGCCGTCGGAATCTCGGGCTAGAAGAGGGTTATCTTCTTCACCGGTTGACTTCTTCCCCATCTCGTCGTAGATCTTAAGGAGATACCTGGCGATATGCCATTTACTTTTGGACAATGCCTCGACTAGTGGGGTGGCTCCTCTTATGTCTCTCTTCGCACAGTTCACACCTGCTTGTAGTAGGATATCGGCAACAGCAAGGTCTGCTTCCGTATTGTCCTCCGGGCTACCGTAGCTCGCTAAATGATGGAAACAGTTCCCACCTATGCTGTTCTCGTCATGAACGTCAGCACCCAGCTTAATGAGCAACTCTACTGCTTCTTTGAAGCCTCCACCGACTGCATATGCTAGTGGGTTCATGCTAAACAAGTCCTCAGCGTTGACAAGATCATCGCCATCAGAATGCCTCATCTTCATCATGATTTGGCAGATGTTCATGACTTCGTGGATGCGATTTGGGTCCTTCGGGCGAGAATTGGTGAACAAATAGTGCATAGGATTTTGGCCGCTTTGATCCTTCGCATGGACGTCCCAATCGCCTGAGACGCAAAGCAGTTTGAAGAATTGGAGATTTCGGATCTTTGCCGCAAGGTGGAGCAATGTTGCTCCCTTCGGATTCTGAATCTGAAGATCTGTGGCTGCAGCTCGCGCGACCAGCTTTTCCGCTGATTTTAGTAATAACTGTGCCGTGTTATCATCTGGCGTTCGTCTGCCCATTTCGTATGAAAGATCGCAAAGAATCGCTAACAGAGTTGTTTGCATCACGAATTCCGTGCCTGGTATCGGTATACCGTTAGCTGGGCGCAGAGACCCTTTGTTGATATTCGCCCCATGCCGCAATAATCTTTCCAGTGTGTCGGGGTTCGATGCTGCGAGGTATAATGGTGTTCGTCCTTCCATATCGGCTTTGTCGTATATTGGCGCTTCTTCTTCACACATAGCGTCTTCGGGAGATATGGAATCTAAGCCGGATGCTATCAATTGCAAATATTGCAAATATTCCTTTTCCTCCAGATATTTTGCTTCGAGAATATGTTTATCCAGCAGATCTCGGACTTCTTGACGATCCATTCCAGCGAGGAATCGCTTCACATCAGTGAATTGGTTTCTCGCGATAGCTTTCTGGACGAAGGCTTCTGCTCGCCTTGTTCTCAACGACTTGAGTTTGTGCACGTCGTATCCAGGTTCTGCCCTGGTGGAAGAAGTCTTTTCCGAATCTCGAACCAGCATGTCGATCATGAGGGGGAGACCAAACGTGCAAGCAGTGTGTATTGGTTCTTCAAAGAGCCTCATCATATATTCGTCTTTCCATGCAACTTCTAGATCTCTGTACGAGAACACGACCTCGCGCTGAAGGTTCCAAAGGTACCAATTTTCTGGCCGCGTGAATATTGATAGTTGTGTCAAGAGTTCAGACCACCAGCTATCATCGAGGCTGTTCTCGTTCCACCATTTTTGCATTATGCGGATATGGTCTTGCCAGTGATCAATTTCGTATCGACGCTGTTGCTTGGGCTTTCCAGGTATCCATTCTGGCTCCCAAGTCATGTATCTACTCTTGAACAGCTCGTTGTTCAAAGCTCGGACTATTCATCCGGATGTTCGATAAATCAGAGTCTGGATGAGATATATTTAGGGGTTGGATCATGGAGACTGACGTATATCAACGGTGATACTCATCTGCGCCTCTCTCTCATTGAACAACTCCGACAAGCTATCACCGTATCTAACAAACGATGCTACACATCATTCCGTTGGTTAGTGGGCGACTTTATCGTGAATACAGGACCGAAATTCGATGGCGGACATACGGGTCAGTGTAAACTTAAATACGGTGTTCCCCTTAAGATCACGGTATTTGTTGAAACCCCGAGAATCTTTGATCGCTGACTTTGAGCCAGGGCTGTCCTCCTGGATCCATTCTCTGATCGAGATATCGACGCTGACTAATCCGGTGTTTCTATCGAATTTGAAAAAGTCGCGCCCTGCATTCTCGATATGGTACATAATATCTTTGATTTCTGGGTCGTCGTATGGATCGCTGTAAGCAAGCTTTGCTTCGGCCGTGCTAGAGTCTTGATGTATTTCATCGGAATGCGAAAATTCGGTTTGCCATTGTTCACCGGGCTCCCCAGTGCCATTTTCTCTGGATGGAATTGACACTGAATTCGTACGGTACAGCTCCCTGTAATGGTCCGATATTTCGATAACATTTATACCAGTGACACCCCAAACAACCCACTTCAGGGCTGAAACCACAAGTTCTTGTTCATCCGGTGTCAGGGATTCCAGGCTCGCCATGTATATATCTCCAATTGCTGAGGGAAGCTGTTGGATTCTCTTGTCCAAGGTTTCCTTGGATGGCTGTTGAAGATTGGCGATAATCATCCTCGCTAATGTGAAGTCGCCCTTTGCTTTTCGATGGATTATTTCCACGATCCTCGCCAGCTCCTGTTGGAAGAAACTTGCGAACCGCTTGCGGTCGATTCTTCTCGTGAGTAGTTCCCCAACGTCATGCGTAATGAACTCCCTCAGGTCGCTGGCATTCTTTTCCGAGGTAATCTCAATGGCATTAACATTTTGGGGATACGACATTTCCGCTTGATTGTCTCTGCCGTCATCGCCGCTGAACTCGCTGATGATGTCGATGTTGTCTCGACATGAGACAATGACTCTCAGATAAGTCCCTTTCTCATCGAGATTGCTGGTTTCTCGAGGCAATTGTATACCAGGTATGCCACTAGCACTTGTGTCTTTTATGAGGGAGAGAAGTAGCTTCAAGAATTCCTGCTCCCTCCGATCTAGACACTCATCAAGCGCATCAAACATGATGTAAACACGACTAGGAATAACCGCTGATATCGACCTAATTGTATCACAAAGCGACTTGTGATTATCCAGGAATTCAGCGCCGCTTCCTTTCTTGTCAGACTGTGCGCCTGACTCCCCGAACGAAGGATCTAAAATACTGGTGACAGCGACAAGAGCGCTGATATCCTGGCGAAGTTCACGGGCGTCCAGCAATTGGTAAAGGACAGATTCCAATCCAGATCGCACCCTCTCGATATCTTGCTCGCCTTTCTTGAAATAAAAGTGGCAGATCAAAGGGGGTCGCGCGTTAGTCACCGCACTGGTATTCAGGCCAGCAATATCTAGATCTCTTTGGATCTCCCTATGCACGCTCATCATTGCTACAGACTTTCCATGGCCTCGCGGCCCCCTAATGCAGAGAAGAGCAGTGCCGGTTGTTGGGTTCTTCCAATCCACATAAGCGTCTTCCTTGAAGATCCAGTTCGCTGCCAGCCTGCCATTTCGATCTTTGATAATCTTGTTAAGGCGGTCATTGAGGGATGTAAAATGCAGCTTGTAGGAAGTCGGGTGGATGAGGCGAGCTTGCTGGCGGTCGAGTTCGTATAAGAGCGCCTGCTGCTGGATAGCATCGATAAGGTCGGTACCGATAGAAACATATTCTGTTGCCAAATCCTATTAGCTATCAATCTGCCATTGGCGCGAGAATTTGGATGGTGCAGAGAAAACTGACGCTTCAAGTCTCTTTGAATTTGATCAATCTTCAACCCAGTCCCTAAGCAAGCAGGCATAGTGTTAACCGGATATGTGGGCGATCGTCGTAAGCTCGAGAAATAATCTGATTAAGTAGCTTACGAAGACTCTCGTGAAAAACTGACTCCTCAAAATGAGCCTGTGCGACTTTGACGATCTCTTGATATTTTTCGACTATCGCATCGACTTTTTGTTGTAATTCCTTAGTGAAGATATCTTTCAGAGTACTCCCAATCCCTAAGAGAAGAAAACGTTAACGGCCCAAATTTGATTCTGATATATATAGACATGATGTTGCACGGTTGAAAGTTACCTACTTTTTATTCTGCTTTGGTCGAGGTGAGGCCTCGCATTCCAAAGAAAATCAAGGACACTGAATATGAGCTCAGGAATATCGGATTCCCAGATGTCCAGCTTTGGTGTTTCTTCTTGCCCGCTGCCTGTTTGTTCCATCCGTTGTTCCCAGCGGACGCAGTCTCCCATGATATTCGCTATACTGTCACACGTGCCGCATATCAAAAGTCGTGTTTGGACTTTTGCATTGGCAATCTACACAACGCAGAGTTAGTCCCATTCTGTCTTGAAGTCCCGTGTACTGTATTCACTGAATCAGTAGCCACCTACACTTATAAGAGAGCTAATTCCGAACCAAACAATAGAGATACTCTCTGGTGCAAACTGCAGGAAGGTATCCGCAGCCCCTTTGAACTGATCCAGCGTGCCCCATAGCCTTGCTGCATTGTTTACCCCATCTCCCGCCTTTTCGCTCAACTCCTTACATGCTTTGCCCAGTTCGTCGAGCTTTGCTCCGCTCAAGAAGCTCTCTAGGGCTGCGGCGCGTTTGCTGTCCTGTCGGACTGCAGGACCTGCGATCTCGGATCTGAACCGGGTGCAAGCATCTTCAAAACATCGAGCCAAAGTCTTTCTCGATACGTTACCATTCGTCGCTACCGATTTCGGCTCAGTGGCGTTCCCACCGTGGCTCGGCCCTATAGTCATTGTCCGGGGAAAAATTCAAAAGCAATCCGTACAGGTATCTAGATAACGACGATGACAGAAATACAGACTCAACCTGCTGTTGCAATGAGCAGTTTGGTCTGGCTTTTAAGCCAAGGCGGGCGCGGGGTAGAGCTGAAGCATCGATCTCACGTCTCATTTTGCCATTTCGACTGTCTTTCGTCAAGCTAATCGGGTGGTCTAGCGAATACTAAGTGGGAAACCCTGTCGCTGGTTGTCACTCGCCGCTCAAATTTGGGGCTGAGAAAAATAAGGCTTACACAACCAGCAACACCCCTGTAACCCAGCTGGGGCCAATCAGAACGCCGATATCGCGACGCTCTGTCGCATGTCCTAGGTAGACGACCTATTTTCATTGCGCTTCCTATAAACATCAATCCTTCTTTTGGAATACGTTTCTACTATACATGATATAGAAGGAGTGTACCGAAAAAAGAAACTAGTCATGACCCTGGAGAGGACGCTAATACGAACGTTGGTGATAACAGGACAGTATTATAATGATACATAGTGGAGTGGACTACAGGGCGTAAAAGGTTAACTCATCCTATCCTTATCGGGTATCATCTCTCAAACCAAGAGATATCTACGTGCCTCCAATTCCCCAGTGCCTAAATACGTAGAATCCCTATATTTTCTTTGATCCAATTGAAAGTATCGGACCTAAAATCGTCCTTGAGATTTGTCGAGTATAGCGGGAACATGTTCAACAGCTTTTTGCTGGTACTCCATCGTGGCCAACTTACGACGGAGGTACCTTTGTTCGGATCCAAATTGGAAACAAAGTTGAGATAATAAGATTGAAAGGTTTTCGAAGCATAGTTTGGGAGTACACCAAAGAAGACCTGCAATAAGTCACTGCCGTGGAAGGTTCCGATTATGGGCGTGCCGTAGTCGTACGATGATAGATATGACCAAGAAGGAACTGTTGGGTGAACAGAATCGGATATTTCCAGGAATACTCGGCGAGTGAGTGTGAAAGTAAGATCGCCTAAGATAGCCGCTAGCCGCATGTATTGAAGGTACCAATTATTTAACCCCAGCGTGCGAAAAGGTGAACCGTCGGTGATAATATCGGGATATGTCGCCAATAGCGCTTGCATCTGCGATGTAGTCGCATTGTGGAAGAAATAGGTCTGTAGGTAGTCCACAATCTGGGGAATAGTACTGATGGTTGATTGGAACAGTGCAAAGATAGTTCCTTCGTCCTCCTGGTCGCCAATGATGAATGGAACCTGCGCAAATTTACCTGCCGCAGCCAGGTTATCAGGAGACTGGGTGAGGACAACTCCGTCCGGTCGCGGCAGGTAGGAGAGTGCAACGGATGAATAGCTGAGGATACCGGGAACAGAGTTCATCGCATTGAGTAGTTTCGTGTAAGGTGCTGTCCGGAGGCAAGCAAGGGTGTCGCTGGCCGAGGAGCACCCGGCAGCTTGCACAACTGTATCGTAGACCTTTTGACCTTTCGGGCAGTCCACTGGATCTGCTGGAATAACACTACCAGAATTCATGATCGCGCCACGAAATAGTGGCTTGCCTTTGTATGTATGGTCCCCGTCGTACAGAGCCATCTGGTCAAACACGGAAATGGCTCCCGCCGATTCGCCCCAGATGGTAACTTTTGAGGGATCTCCACCAAACGCGGCAATATTATCCGCGACCCATTGCAGACCTAGCCTTTGATCTAACAGTCCGAGATTGGCTGAGCCATCCGCGAGAACCTCAGCACCTGGCAAAAACCCGAAACCTCCCACACGATAGCTGACTGTGACCATGATCATGGGCTGCCCTCTTGCTACTGAGGCTGACACCCATCCCGTGCCATCATACATCCCGTTCCAGCCGATCTCGAAGCCACCACCGAATATCCAAAAAAGGACAGGTAACTTGCTGGAAGCAGTTGTTCCGGATGGACGGTATACATTGAGATAAAGGCAGTCCTCCCCAGCATTCAGGATAGTCTGAAACAATGGAGTGTTCAGGAGAAGACCGATAGCTGAAGTAGGAATGGCATCGTTGAGCTTCGTGCTGAAGACAAATTGTGGACAGGCTTTGCTGTGTGCCGTCGCTCGAACCGTACCAAGTGGTTCTGTTAATGCTTGAGGGGGCCTGAGGCGCAATGATTCAACTGGAGGTTTCGCGAAAGGGACTCCGAGGAAACTCTCAACATTGCCAGGTGCGCCAACAATTGTAGCTTGAGGTGAAGCAATTGTGACTGTAGAGGCGGCTGCACGCGGCGCATGCGGCTTTTCAGCTGGGGCAGCGAGACCCAAGCTCAGAATACCGAAGAAAGCAATTAGGACCTTCATGTTGCAAGGTTAAAGTATACTAAAGAATCCTTGGCCGCTTTCGATACGTACGATAGGCTCGTTGTGTAGGCAAGCACAATGTTATTCAGCGTCCTTGGGTTCATCTTAAATGGACATGACGTACTAGTATACCACCCTACGTGTATGCCTATGAGTAAGTAACTAGGTACGTATACCTACGATTCATGCAGTTCACATGAGAAGAGAAAATCGTCCTCAAACCCGTCTCTGACCTCGGTTCGGCGCGATTTTGTTTTCGGAATCCGAGATCAAATCAGATTCCTATGCATGGCGATGCAAAGGTCTCCCCGCAGCAGACACGGCAGGCCGCAGACTCCCCAAACTCCACTATAATCTGCAGCGTATACTAGATGCAAATACAAGTATCAAATCCCTGTTTGTCACGTTTGCATTGTCGTCAAATGCATAATCCTGGCCCGATTCGACTTGTCTGATCGTCGAATAAAGTATGCCTAGTGCGAGGGACCTCACGCGAGCGCTAGTAGCAGGCACAGGGGACAGAAAGCAGGGAAGTTGAGGCACTAGCATTCTGAAGGTTCCGTAGATCCGGAGAGACAACACCATGGGTCGTTGGAAACGATATGCTAATCTGGCGACCTATCTAAGCCTTCTTTGACCCCGCATCACATGCGCATATGCGAGGCATGGTTCGGACGTATTTCCTCATCTGGCTTCCAAGAGCCCATATTCCGTGGGGAAATGTGGAGCATAGGATGCCGGATCTCGAGGTTCCCCATGTTTTAGTGAATCCAACAGCCCGAGAGTTGGTGGAGAACTGATGTTCGCTTCCAAGCAAGATGCGACATCTAACGAGCAAGCTCGCTTGAAATAGGCCGTGGATAAAAATGAAGCACGGGAAGAAATACGAGGGGAAATTCCTGCTGAGCTTTTCGGCATCTCTCATTGGCGAGACATCCGCTAATCGGACTGTCCCCGCAATCGGTCGAAGTCCAATCAACTGGATCAGTTTGTCTTTCTTCAGAGTAAAAAGGTTGTCTCGTTTACCAGACAGCCGATCCTCTGGGCCGGCGAAGAAAAGGCATATCCATCGCGTGTTGAAGCACTTTTCTGTAGCAGAAATCAACTACTTAGTTTCCCCTTTGCCGAGATCTCTCCATCTAACATTATTCTTTCCAAGCAGAAGAATGTCTTCGCAAAGCCTATATTTTAGCCGGGCGTAGTCGCCTCCACAACATGTGAACATGGCGGCCCGTGTCCCCGATCAAAGTATTCTGGAGTGTACGCTCAAACACAGCTTCACGACTCCATGTGATAGAGACTTGATTTTACTCGTGTGAAAAGTTGGAAGTCCGTGCGCTCAGACCGTGGTCTTATAATCACAGAACAATCAAAGTGCGGAATAATATGGTTCAAAATTGCAGATAAAATCCGCCTTCGTTGACTATTGAAGTATTTACCTCAACGAACAGGCCTTTCAAGCGGTCCAGGGATATTATATCGCCTTGAGCTCCGTGTATACTCAGAATTCAATGCACTTCATGAAACGCTAAATTCATAACTATTTTCACTCATGCCTCCCTCGAGATAGAAGAGCCAATAAAGTCAAAGGATGTTGAGGTTTCTTTGGAATCAGAATCAAAGCTGAGCGGTTATCATTCCGAGTTTGTAGTATAAAACGTGTAATGTAATAGAATTGCACTTGCCTACTATCTAGGCAAATACTGAGAAGCCCGCATTGTGGTTTCCAACTGACCAGACATTCGCAAGAAAACGTGTGTTGCAACGTTGACACGTTGACTGAGATGTGTTCCCGATCGGAACCGGGGCTAGATCGTCCGTAACTATGCATAGTATCGACCGTATACGCGTAATAGGATTCAGCTATAGATATCAGATGAGAGACGCTCAAACAAGAAGTCGCAAAATGTCGGTTTGTCGTCGAAAAAGCGCCATGCGATGAATATGAACATCTCGAGCTGCAAATGGCCTGGTTAATAGCGTACGCGTATGCTCTGCAGTTCTTATTTATATTTGGAACCTTCATCGATTCTGCGTGCCTCGCTGCCTAACTTAGACGACGGCGACTGCTACTGGCCAAAATATAAATTACTACCTAATGTTGGAATACATGCACGTATATATGCTCAGCGACCCGGGTAATCGGAACTGCAGCTGACCAGACCTCATAATACGTTCGATTTACCTAATATGGCAGGAGGTAGTAGCTGACGTCGGTTTAGGCGTGGTTTCCACAAAGGCACTCGTTTATCGATTGTCCACATGATGGGACTAGCTAACGATATCGCGTATAGCTCGCGATTGGGAGCATCTTTCAAGTTACTTGAAGAACAATCGCTCTGTTAAACAATTGCATTAGGGATCGTCGTGCAAGTGACTCAACCCGCCAGTCATGTTGTTGAGATATTCGTATACAATGTTGAATTGCACAAGGTATCAATCGCTTGCGTTGGTTTCAAAACTACAAGTTGTGGTCCTGAAGCCATGTCAAAAGGAATAGATCATGAGTTATTCCGCCGATGGTTGCCGAATTGAACCAGCAGATCGAAGCCATGGCGCCATACATGTAGTTGAGTGCACTGCACTGCCAGTGACTTCAGCGCGATCTGATCAGCTGGAGAGCAAGGACCAGTCCCACACCTTCCTGATCGGGTATTCCTTGACAGGTACAAGGCCGAACAACCCAAAAAGCGGGATGATCAATGACACGCCACATGACCTATTTCGAAACGATACAGGTCATGGATTCGAGGCTGAATCTGCACTTGACGCGAAGAATGGGAGCGCGTAAAGTGCTAGCACCGCCGCTGGTATTCTACCTCAAGACGAATTGAACTCACTTATACATGGGAGATATAGGAATTGATATTGCCATGAATTATGTTCCAAACAGAAGGAATGGAAGATTTTGGGCACCTATATGTATACGGTAGGATCTTAGGAAGGGTGGGTGCATGTATCCGGAGAAAGGTTAGATCCGACCGCGAAGTTTGCGGTCAGGTATGTGCTGGTGGAATGGATAATCCTAATACGAGATGATCGGATCGATCTGGAATGCATTTGCCGAGGTTCATGCACTTGGGAGATCCAGGGGTTCCAAAGACAATGCTCAGATATCTGACACAATCGAATATAAGTCTTAGACTTCTGAACGCGTTAACGAAGATCTTAAGAGCAATACGAAGTATTTAGAGGTTTAATCCCCTAACCGCCAATGCTCAAGAATCCTCTTGCCAGTTAGAGGCCCCACGCTTTTGATATCTTGCTTCCGATGCAGTTTATACGGGATGTCTCGCTCAAGCTCCACTCCGCAATGCGCCTCGGAGGGAATACAGACTGGATGGTCGAAGTGAAAAATGGCGGTGAACTGCAAGAGGCAATTTCTTGGGCAGCGCGACATGAATTGCCAGTGATAGTAATCGGAGGCGGCAGCAATATAATTTGGAGAGACGAAGGATTCCGGGGTCTAATGATCCGCAACAAAATCATGCATTATCAAGAACAAGCCGTCCCTGGGGAACCGACAGCTATCTACGTTACTGTCGGCGCCGGAGAAAATTGGGATGACATCGTCGCCCGTACGACTATCCAGCGGCTGACTGGTATTGAAGCTATGAGCCTGATTCCAGGGACCGCTGGAGCGACTCCGATCCAGAATGTCGGCGCGTATGGTCAGGAGATAGCGGACGTGCTGGTGAGTCTCGAGGCTTATGATACCAAGACAGAACAATTTGTCACCATCATGGCCTCTGACTGCGGTTTCGGCTATCGAACGAGTCGCTTCAAAACTACTGATCGTGGGCGCTTTTGTATCACCCAGCTGAAGCTGAAATTAACATATGGGAATCCCCAGCCGCCATTCTACCCAGGAGTGCAACACTTTCTCGATGACAAGGGCATCGTCAATCCAACTGCTCAGACAATTCGAGATGCTGTGATGGCTATCCGCCGCACAAAACTGCCGGACCCAGAGAAAATTCCAAACTGTGGTTCTTTCTTTGGCAATCCTGTTCTTAACGAAGACTATTCTACAGGAATGCTTGCCAATTATCCGACTATGCCAAGATGGGGTTGTAATAACGGGAAGGTCAGAATTCCTGCTGCATGGCTTATAGAGCAGGCCGGTTTCAAAAACTTCTACGATCAGGAAACAGGTATGGCGACGTGGGCAATGCAGCCACTAATTTTCATCAACAAGAACGCCAAATTCACATCAGAACTTTTCGTATTTCGACAAAAGATCATTGATATCGTCAAACAAAAATTCGGGATCATTCTTGAACAAGAACCCGATATCCTGCCATAGGCAGTCACGGAACACACCGAGAAATTGTATCCTGGCTTAGCTCCGAGATCCAAAAATGATCACCCGCGGGCGATAGTGTCCATTGATGCCTGTACGTACGAAGCACATATCTGTTCTCTGGAATTGTAACCCTCACCATATATCTTTGTCCTAACGTTTGCGGGTTTAGATCGAACATCCCGAGATTCATGGCCGTTGGTCTATATGCGGATATCCCGAGTGATGCAGCCGAATGGGAACATTCCTCAGCATTAACGCAGAATATGACGGCAGAGCTTGCACCGAAGGTATTGATATACAGACAAGGACCCCTAGGCCATCCATGCGACAGGTAAAAGACCCAGGGTAAGTGGTGTATGAATGGACGTATAACCTCCACGTATCGATACAACAATACAACATTGTCTCGTAAACCAAACTGGCAACGGCGCTGGTCCACGAGACAAGATACAGCATCTGATCAGTCGATGTCTAGTTTGCTTCGGAAATCGGACGATATTTGATTGACCCGTTCAACATATATTCACGCGCCCACCATGAAACCAGATACACCGATTCTGCACCTCAATATCCTCGACAGCCCCCGAAAAACATCAAAGCCGGAACTAGCTGCATTGCTACCGGCCGACTTCAAAGGACGAAACCGCGATTCAAATAGAGGCAAGGTCAATTTACGCATTGAAGGCGGCCATCAGCTAAGCGGCGACGTCACACTAAGAACAAGTAAAAATGCGGCCGTGGCTCTCCTCTGCGCCAGTCTATTGAATTATGGCGTCACACGCTTCCCGAGATTCCCGCAGATCGAAGAGGTTTTCCGGATGATCGAAGTTTTGGAAAGCATCGGGGTAGTGTTAGAGTGGATGGACAACAGCACGCTTGAAGTCCGTCGCCCAGAGAAGCTGCAACTCGAGAATCTGGATAACGAGGCTGCGAAGGTTACCCGCTCGATTTTGATGCTTATCGGCGTTCTGATGCATGAAAGCAAAAATTTCGAAATCCCGAATGCTGGTGGTTGTCAACTTGGACAGCGAACTGTAGAGCCTCACGTAGATGCTCTCGCGGAGTTCGGGGTCGACGTTATCGAAATGTGCAATCAATTGAGGGTAACCGTAAACAAGTGTACACCCTGCGAAATCACTCTCCATGAAGCAGGTAACACTGTTACCAACAACGTTCTGTTAGCCGCGGCAAGAACATTCGGCGAAACATTCATCCAGGCAGCGAGCGCCGACTATATGGTGCAAGATCTCTGCTTTTTCCTCCAAAAATTAGGGGTTGGTATCGAAGGAATAGGAACTCCGTTGCTTCGGGTTAAAGGCGCCGGGCGCATACAGGAGCATATCACATACTCACTTACCGAAGATCCTATTGAGGCTATGTTCTTTATCACAACCGCGGTCGTAACTGACTCTGAAATCACCATTCGCCGAGTTCCCTTCCGCTGGATCTCCCTCGAACTACTCAAGCTGAAAAAGATGGGACTTCGTTACACGATGGCCAATACTTGTAAAGCTTCCAACGGTTGCATAAGCCTCGCGGATCTGACTATCCACCGTCATAAAGGCTGCCTACAGGCCTTAAGCGATAAAATTCATCCAAACATATGGCCAGGTATCAACCCGGACAGCTTGCCGTATTTTGTACCGATAGCCGCTGTTGCTGCGGGACGGACCATCATTCACGACTGGATGTATGATGGGCGGACGGTGCACTATTGTGAGATGGCGAAATTAGGTGTGGCAATAGAGATGGCGGACCCCCACAGAGTGTATGTTGAGGGCCCGACTAAGTTCCACCCTCCGGAGGAAAAGCTTGCCTGCCCACCAGCGCTCCGCCCTGCGACTATTTTATTGATCAGCATGTTGGCGGCGAACGGCGTGTCGGTAATCAGCAATATATATACGATCAACCGCGGATATGAAAATCTAGTGGCACGGCTCAACTCTTTGGGAGCCCATGTATACGCATTCTACGACGACTAATACAACGCCTTTATGTTGGCTAAGACTGGATATGTATATATGTACAATTCCTATATCGATGTATCCTGCATATATTCAATGTTGCCAAGTCAAAGTCAAAGTTGTGAGCTTTGAACATGAGAGGATGCTGATTCTGTTAGTAAGCGTCCACGCAGGTGATTCTAAGCAGGGGTAGATTCCATATTCATGGATGGATGGCAGCAGTGGTCTGGATAGTGACAGCTTGCAATTGCCCAAATAGAAAGAAGTATGCATACGTGGGCATGTCTGGAGAAATATATCGATAGTGCATCATATTAAATATATAATGACAGAACTCGGCGTATTCATATTCATAATGAATTTCATTTTCATAATGAAGATGAAGATTCAAACTATACGAGAAGTAAGGTGTCTGACTGGAATCCCAGTCGCAGATGCATCACGGATTTTGATGGTCTCCAAAGACTCTTGGGGAAAAAATGAGTTCCTGCAGTCGCAATATATTACATGCGTATTGCTTGCTACAAGGAGCACTTAGGCGGGCCAGCAGATAGTTATTGCTTCGAGAGATAAGCTCAAGGCCCTGTTGCAGATTGTGCGTTGGATTGTTCACCGTTTGTTCGCGAGACAACGATATTAGTGATACTTTGGTAAATCCAAACAGCTCTGGTCTCGTTAATCAGCTCTGATTCAACGGAATCCAGAGCAAGGTGCCAACTATACACCTCTGTATGATGCTTTCTCGTCGCAAATGTTTTATCTTGAGCAATTGATAGCCAGCTATACATAGAAATATTTTTGCTTGTCATGCATATGCGCATGGCTATTGACTCAGCTAATACATTAATACCTGATCATAGCTAGGGAGAAGAGACGATGGAATGTGATACCGAAATATAAGGAGAATTCAGAATACCATTTCTCTGCATGTTGTTTCGCCTTTCTTTGTCCAGCAGGCACGCAAACGTGTTTCTGTGCATTCAGTGGAATGCAGCATCTTGGTAATGATTGCGGTATATCATGCTGCTGTGCAGCCTAGGTTTCGAGAAAAATCCATACGCGAATTTCACGTTGCCCGTGCTCTGCCTATGCAGCCTTTCGGGAAATTAGACTTGACCCCTGGATGTGGGCTTCATGCGCGTGGACTTTTGGCAGAATGACAAGTTACCCTCGCGAATATTTGCTTCGCGTCCCGTCTGCCACGCGAGGCGCGTTGGCCGTACGAGTATAAACAACAATGGGGTTGTAAGAAAGTCTCGAGACTGTACTGATTTATAGACGGCTTGCAGCATACTAGGCATAGTGGGGTAAGAATACTAAAAGATCTTCATCTCGTTCGAGCGCCGTGTGTTTTATGAGAACAGATACCGTTGGTCGTAATAGACACAGATTTCTGGGCTTGGCTGTTGATTCTGCCTAAGGATGTTTTGGACAATAGTTTGATCCAGAATATTTCTTGAACTGGTTGCTGCTCCTTGGTCTTATTGGACAAACTGAACGAACAGACGCGAGACGCTCCAAGATTTTTCTTCGATCGCTGTTCGGCTCATGAGGCAAATTTTTACTTGTTCTAGAATACTCTGCGGCGTGTTCCCTAAGTTATTTTATTGACTGGTGAGGTAGTGGGCTTTTCATCGTTTAGAATTTCGTCCCACCAGTCCCTGACACGTCATTGCATTGCTGCGATCAACTGGATCCGCTGCACGAAATATATGAAAAGTGGTCCATCGCGAAGCTTTAAAGACTAGTCGAGCACAGCGCTGTGACATGTAATGCTATTTCGTCTGGCAGAGGCAAGCTGCACACCTGAGAATATTCCATTCCATTGAAAAAGTTTCACCCTTGTGCCAATGAAACCGGACAAACCTGAGACCTGGACGGCTCATATGGATTGCAGGACTGCTGTTCGTATCATCGCGTTGGTTTGGCATGATGTCAGAACGATAAAAGCTGTGGCACTTCGTAGATCTATAAGCTGCTGCCTCAGCTTGCGAAACGAGTGATTTCTGGGCAAGACCACAAGGTTCATTCGCTCGAGACTATCATTCGCCTCCAAGGCTTATCCCGCCAATAATCCAACCCGAAGAATTGCGGCATCTGAGCCTGCTGGCAGATTGCTTTCATCTTGGCGGCTGGGCGACTCGGTCGGCTGAGCTTAATGTGTGCACTAGATCGACGCTGATTTGGATAGTCTATCCACTGCCTCTATCCAAAATTGGACCCCGCGCCAGACATTATGACAGGCCAGCGTCGACGCGGCCGGCTTCTTCCCAGATCGAGACTCGATGGGATCTGCAAGAGTGAGAAATGTGTATGAAAATCCGGTCCCGCATGAGGCTGTGATGTTCGGGTGCCCGTGGGCAACCATCATTTAGCACGTTTGCAAACTCGAATTATATAGCCCCCATCCAAGCATGTATGTCGTTAGCTCTTGGATTGCGGATTACCATATTTACGTCGATTCAGACGGCAGAACGATTCAAGAAATCTGAAGATGCGTCGTCGAATGCGATCAAAATATGCATTCATTTGGGTTAGGAATGCTGCTATTGGAACGTCGACGCAAAAACATGATCATTGCAAGTCGACAAATGAAAATTACTAGCAGGTATGTAAGGCATACTTGGTACATATAAGTATGAGCGCAACCGCTTGAGGCTGTCGGTAATCAGCTCGGTAGATACTTCGGCTTAGACAGTTTCCAGAGTTTCCAGCAGATCGATGACAAATTTGGGACATACTCGCAGACGTTGACTGCGCTTTTACTAATACGCCCACGTCTCAATACGGTCGTACTCACAGACGCCAAGAAGATTCGTCAAATATACTGGCATACACCCGCAGCTTAATAAACAAGGCCTTAAGGGCGGAACAGAGAAGCGCAGGTATGGTAGAAATCCCATTAAATGTATCTTTCAGCCGCTCTTTGTTTTCGAAATTCCACCGTTTCGAAAAATTTCTGGATCTTGCAGAGTTATATCTGTATATGCTACGGCGCAGGCTGACCGCCGATGTTACACAGATAAGCGTCAACTATCGTGTGGGCACAACACGTTACACCAACGCAGCGACCGACAGTTATACCCGCGCGAAACCATTACTGAGATATAAAGAGTCCCCTGAAAGAGAGAGATTATTGAACTTGGGGTCGCCTAGACGGCGATTTAGTTGAGGCCTACGGATTCGTACCTCGGGGCTCAGATCCAGAGCTAGTGGTACTCAAATACATATAGTCAAGACCTCGATCGGATCCAGAGCCCGGGTAAATCAAGCAGCGCAGCTTTAGTATCACAGGATTGAACGCCCACTTTGCGAATCACCCATACGGGGATATAGCGGATTTAGAATTTGGGCCATGGCGACATCTGAAGAAAGAGAGTTTGTGAATTTGACCGGATACCTTGAGTTGGAAAGGTGTCCCTCGGAAGATAGACTTTCTGAGTATCTGGATGGTCAGGAAGGGTGCAGGCTGCTGCCACAGGAAGCTGATGAGAAAAGTACGTAGTCTCTGCGTGGGCTTTTAGACATGTACATATGCTAACTTATGCACGTATCTCAGTATCAGGCTCTTGGATAACAAGCCTTCGCGCACTTGTCTCAGCCACAAGACATAAATGCGGTCTCATCCCGAAGATACGACACCTTGCCACCAGGATCCTCCTCTTTCTCCTTCCTAGTTTTATCCAGTCTTCGACGCCAACTTCGCCGACCGCGCCACAGAAAAGGCTCTCGCCAACGGCTTGGTTAGATGGTCTGCGTGGCATCGCGTGCTTTGTTGTCGTGATATACCACTTTACATATGTCTACTTTGCGTCGCAAGAGTATACATACGACGGGATCGAAAATGCAAGGGTCATTCAGTTGCCGATTATAAGACTGCTGCACTCCGGCCCACCTATGGTCAAACTATTTTATATTATCTCCGGATTCGTCCTGACCGTCAAAGCTGTTAGTCTGATGCGGGTGTCTGGGACGATTGATGCGCAAGCGTTGTTGAGTAATTTGTCAACATCCATATGGAAGCGCTGGCTACGGCTATACTTGCCGTGCGCCGCGAGCTTTCTGGTATGTGCTGTCATGGTATCCGCAGGGACGTTCGAAACTCTCCCCTTGGAATCTCATGCACCCTGGATTCGGGGAAAACGTGAGTCTCGGCCGCCAATGAAGGATAATTTCTTCCAGCAATTGGCGTGGGCAACCAGCGACTTCTATCAGTTCGCGTTTGATCGAACGTTCTTCCGCGGTGGACAGCTGTTCACTACTGACGTGAGTGCATTCTAAATTAATCTGTTCGTGGGCAACGCGAGCAGTGGTGTCCAAATACTAACGGGGATCATTAGATACATCTGTGGACCATTCCTGTTGAGTTCTGGGAATCGATGCGTCTTTTTATTATAGTAGCCGGCGGATGCAAACTAAAGCGCAGCTTACGTGTTTACCTTTTCCTGCCGTTGTTGTACTGCTTCATGCTGTATAACGGACTATGGGACGCATCTCTATTCGTTTTCGGCCACTTCCTCGCTGAGCTTCATGCAGATATGCCGCCTATAACATCTGCGGACCAGTTGCCGATCAACGAGAAGGTCTTAGACGAACCATCGGTGCCGCTGAAGAGCATTCTTGATATTACAAGCTTGCTAGCGGGGTTGCACCTCCTTTCGTACCCGTTATTCGGAGTCGACCCAGTTAGTACGACGGGGTATGGATTCTTGGTTGGGATGACGCCACCGAAGTATCCGCTGCATAACAAGAAAGGACAAGACGAGTCAAGTTATTTCTGGCAGTCTGTCGGCGCATCACTAGTGGTTTGGGCGTTGTTGCGCATGCCGCGCTGGCGGGACCGTGCGCTTTGCAACAGCGTAGCCCAGTATCTGGGCCGTGTTTCATTCTCGTTGTACCTGCTGCACGGCCACATTGCGCGAAGTTTAGGGTACTCCACAATTGTTCGTGGTTGGGAAGCTGCTGGTATATTTGATTGGGATAAGCGTGGTGTCGCCCGTAACGTGATTGAGGGGCATGAGTCAACGAGGACTGCCGTCGTCATTGGGTCGTTGTTCATCACGGTGCCAGTGAGCTTGTGGAGTGCGGACGTATTCTGGAGGGGTGTCGACGTCCAGAGCGTCAGATTTGTGAGATGGCTGGAAGGTCAGATTCGGAGATGATCGAGGGCTATCTTCTACCCTCTTTCCGCTTAGCGCTACTGGAGTTTACGGAGTTCCTTCTACAATCATAGAGTTTTATAAATGTAAATATCTTTTGCTTCATTTACCTATGACTCCATCTTTCGGAGGTCTGGTTATCTAGCGTTGTTGGGAGGTTAGAATTTGGTGCGCCTGAGTTCAAGCTGGTCGGCAGCACAGCCCTCTACATACTTTGTACTGATCTGGGCATGCAGATAAGCGACCACTACAAGGCTGATACGAGATAGGATACCTATATCTAAGTACTTGAATACACAAATTTAATAAAGTATGAAGAAGAGAACCGAGTGAACAGGAAGGTGCCCGTATCTGCAAGACTACCCGTATACGGCCGTATCCAAGTCAGATATATCTCGTTGGATCTCGTATCCGAAAGCTTGTTTGAACTGGGATGCTACTGGGGAGAAAGCTTGTTCATCGATCGTACGATTTTAGTCTGTAAGATAAGGCTATCGGACAAAGCAGCTAGCACAACCAGGGTCTCCTCACGCTTCGACGTCGTATACAGACGCTGTGGCCCCGTCAGTATTGTTATTGTTAGGTGTGAATGTTGTATTTTTTGCGTTGTCCTGGGTTTTGCCGCTGCCATCTGATGACAAGCCGGTTGCCTGAAGCGGTGGGTCAGCATGTGAATAGGCAGGCGACAACGAACCCCCAGCAGATATTCAGGGGTGTGCCGGATGCGTTTGCAGAACCTTCACTTCGAGGTGTCAAATTACGCGGCGGGGACTTTCTCTTCTGTTGGGAAAATCAGGCACTACCAGATCTTCTCGGGCTCTGGAAGTTTGAACTTGAACAAGCTAATAGCGCTAAGAGCAATGATCGGGAGGAGCAGCTGCCGAAACCACGGAGCCACCCAGCTGGTACCCATCGTGGCCGTCATACTAGCATGCATACTGATACAGAACCAAGCATACATGCGACATTAATTGCAAATGTCTGGCGCCTTAAGCCCTACTGTATACAGTTCCGGTAATAATCTCGCACCTTTGCCACGAGAATGGCAGCTTGTGGTGCCGAAATCTCGTTTACCTCTGAGGCTAGTAGCACGGCGATAAGTAAACTGCATGTCAGAGCTAGAGTTTATATACTCTGTGTACTCCTGAGCTCTCCTGGCGGATTTTGAGCCGGGAAATCTTCCCATTACCTAATGTTTAATCCTTTCTTGTAGCCTTCGAGGCTCCATGCACCTTCGTCCCAGCTGGACCATTTAGATATTTGACGAGCGACAGCCGCCGCCGCAACCGACACTTGCCGCCGCAAACCCATCAGCGGCTAGGGCCAGACTATCCTGGATTCACGAATGCGCATTACTGTCCACCAACTACTAGCTCTAAGGCCCGCAGATCTTCGGGCTCTTGTGTAACGTTCCTACTAGGATAGCTGTCGAGCTATATCTCACCGCTGTGCCGCGCCACTCCTTGTCAAAAATCTCGGCGACGACCGACGTCATCCCGCAGCTCAACCAGTCAGAGAGCGGAGAGTTTGAGTCTCTCCATCTAGCAGCGGTATACCGTAACTATCGGCGGAAGGATTCTATAGAGGCAGAGCTAGTCATGTCGGGTGCATCAAGTCCCGGCGAGGGCAGGCGCGTGAGTATGGGGAAACGCGACCTGCCAAAAAACTTAAGCATGGTATCTATTATGGGATTGTAAGTTACTACGATCTTACAACGTCGCATCGTCAAAAGGTATAACGAAGGGTCGAAATATGCTAACATGCATGGTCGCAAAGATCGTTTGCTATTATGGGTAAATCTCACTCTTGACCACCCTTAGCGCACGGTTCGCACGCACATTTGGATACTATCTCGATCTCTAGATCCGGCGCTAACTATCTATCGTCCCCGCTGCAGCCGTTCCGTTCGGTTTGTCGACAACACTGGCGCTTAGTCTGACGAACGGACAAAGTGTCACGGTCTTCTGGGGATGGGTGCTTGTGTCATTAATATCGATGGGGATAGCGGCTAGCTTGGCAGAAATATGCGCCGTCTATCCGACAGCTGGAGGCGTCTATTATGTAAGAACAAAGAATCTGGCCAACCCGTAGTAGAAATGAGCTAACATACGCATACGTATGTAGTGGTCGGCAATGTTATCGACGCCGCAGTACAGGGCGATAGCCAGCTGGGTCACGGGATGGCTAACTCTCGTCGGCAACTGGACGTTAGTGGGCCCCTCTCAGGATATTTTGGACTCATCTAACGTCAATTATATAGTGTCACGCTATCGATATGCTTTTCGACTGGACAGTTGTTCCTCTCAGCAGTTTCTATCTTCCACGAGGACTACGTCCCGAACGCCTGGCAAACGGTCCTGATGTTCTGGGCTGTAATGACGGTGTGCACCAGCATAAATGCATTTTTCAGCAAACATCTCAACCTTCTGAACACCATCTGTATGTACCCTACTGTGTGTCAAGATATTTCAAGAATGAGGTGATTGGGCTCTGACAGTATCTTGAATTGAATCCAGGTATGATATGGACAGCCGCATCAGTCTTGATCTTGCTCGTTGTTCTGCTGGCTACTGCTCGTCACCGAAATACGGCCTCCTATGTGTTCGCACATTACGATGCGAGCAGGTCTGGCTACCCATCCGGCTGGTCATTCTTCGTTGGACTTCTACAGGCTGCGTACACTCTCACTGGCTACGGTATGGTAGCTTCGTTGTGTGAAGAAGTACAAAATCCCGACCGGGAGGTGCCACGCGCAATGGTCCTCAGTGTCTTGATGGCGGCATTGACCGGCATAGTATACCTTATACCACTGCTGTTCGTACTGCCGGAGGTCCAGATTGTCCTGAGCGTTGCGAACGGGCAACCGATTGGCTTGATTTTCACGACGGCGACTGGGAGCAAGGCCGGTGGAATGTGTCTGCTTGCGCTAAGTATGCATCCTCCTTTGTATGAAAGTAGGGGTTTTAGCTAATGGATTTCAGTTTTGGTGATTGCCATATTTGCGGGAACTGGTGCACTTACGGCGGCCAGTCGGTGCACCTTCGCATTTGCGAGAGACGGAGCTATTCCCGGATCGAGATAGTAAGCAAGACGTCATTACCCGAATATCATATCTGTATTGAGTGCTAATGTGTATGGCTACGTAGTTGGTCACAATACAACTACAACCTAAACGTGCCTCTCAACGGCCTGCTGCTATCATCTGCGATTTGCTGTCTGCTGGGGCTCATCTACTTTGGTTCCAACGCCGCCTTCCAGTCATTTGTCGGTGTTGCTACAATCTGCTTGTCGACCTCGTACGGTTTCCCGATTCTCGTCAGCATCTTGAACGGGCGACAGGCTGTTCGGAACTCCTCTTTCTCACTCGGTAAATTCGGATACGCGATCAATATCGCAACGGTTTCGTGGATTGTCTTCAGCGTCGTATTGTTCTGCATGCCGGTCAGTCTGCCTGTGTCAGCGGCGGGAATGAACTATGCGAGTGTGGTGTTCATGGGTTTTGCAACGGTCAGTGTCGTTTGGTACGCGGTGCGAGGACGCAAGACGTTTAGCGGGCCGATGGAGGTTGTGCTTGATGGGCATACAACGGACGAGGAAGGTGTTCGAGTCGCGACGAAGGAAGGAAGGTGATTTTGAAACGAGTCCTTGGCATGTTTTTTTTTTGAAGATAGCCTTGCACGAACTGCGGTTTCATACCCTAGCGAATTTTCTTTTGGATGTATAACTTTGCAGCATTGATGTCAAGCATTGATGAGCTGAAGCACGCCACAGCGATGAGCATGTTAATTACCATGTTGTGATATTTATGGCATTGGAATTCAGGGCATCGAGTACAAGTCTATACGCACGCCAGCTAGATGCAATTTCTTTATCATTTGATTCGGCTAGAATACTACCGGGGCGGACCGATGAAGAATGATCAATGCTCATAAGTGTTGCTTCGTTGGATTTTGCACGCTGCCGAATTTGGCTAGCAGGCCCACATTCATCAATGCAACAAAGGTAAACCGCGTGGCCCTGCCCAGAACGTCAACTGTCTCGCGCAGAGCCTCCAGTTCATTTCTGCCTAGAAACACGCTGCAGGTACGCTATCTAGCAGAGCAGAATGCGAAGTAAGTTTTGCGAGATCGAACTAGTGGGCGCAGCACATCCTTGATCGATACTAATACAGAGGCATAGTCAAGTCGGGAGCAAAGTTGTTCTGAGGCTTTCGCCCTGCAATGTCGAGAATGCGTTTGTGGGATACTACTACCGACTGCTGGAACGCATCTCGGCCGTCGCCTTCCCAGCTTGGCTAGTGGCGATGTTGGCTGTTTATGCATGGACGCTTGATATCATGATGTATGTTTCAATTTCGAAATTTCCACGGATCAAGTTGCACGTATTTGGCTCGCGATCCCTCTTTCTTGTGATAGCTGATAATGATAGCTAGGTTTAGCTTCGGCCTCAGGGATTCTGCCGTCCAAATTACTTAGGGTCTCTATGCGTACAGGATGTATCGATAAGAATAGCGTTCGGTAGCACGCTGCGACGAGTCCTGGCTATTTAGCGATTCTATTTACGCTACTCGTACCTCTAGCGATGTTTCGACAAGTCCCAAATAGAGTCGCCCCACAGATTGAAGCTATATGCTTTCCAATATTCGGTACATTCTTGCCGGATTCTAGGGTTTGCATCACCGACTACGCGGCTTCAACTATGTATTGTAAGCCATGTGCAGTTCTAATGCCGCATTGACTCTTGTCTCAGGGGGACAAACGGCTAATGCCAATGAATCAAGTTTGTGATGCTCCGCCCTCGATATGAAGTTTTGCTATCTCATGAAGATTTACATGGCGGCGATATTGAGTATAAAAGAAAGATAGTTCCCCATCTTCATCGATCCTCACCAGCTCACCAGCTACAGCTCTACAGCTCTACGGCCTTCTTCAGTTCGCTTCTTGCCTTCGTTCGATTCTATTTCGTTCCTTTCAGTCCTACATACAGAAACAATACTTGATCACTCTTTAATATAATATATAATCCCTCTCTGATTGGTATTTGATATATTCATACCTTATTTCACTTCCACTATGCATTTCTCAAAGATTTCTGCTCCCACTGCAGCTGCTCTGCTGGCCATGGCTGTTCGCGTATCTGCTCACGGCGCCATTGTCGATTGCATCGGCGATGCAGACGCAAGTGCTCATGGCACTGGTCTTGGCTGGCGCGCTGATGTCCCTCGTACGGGTACCGATCAACTTCCTTTCCAAGCTGATGTCACGGTCTTCAAGGACCCTATTGTCCCACCTGCCACTGGCTACCGTACCTACCACGATACCGGCTGCGGCAGCAATATCAACTATATCAACAGTTTCTACGCCGCAAGGAACCCACAGCAGTATAAGACCTACACCGCTGCGCAGAAAAACACCTTCTACTACCAGGCGCCTGCCCCTGTCAACATTTCCATTAGTAAGGAGATGGGTTTGCTCTACCAGCGCAACTCCAACAGCCGATACAAGTTGCCGCAGGCCACCGCTGGCGGATACCTGAATGTCACTATTCACCAGGTGAACGCGGATGGCGCCGGACCTTACAATTGCCGAATCGACCAGTACAGCATTGCCGCGGACCGCTGGTCGCCGACCAAGCTGACGGTCAGCATTCAGATTCCAGGTGACCAAAACTCGATCAATGCCGCGGGCTCTCTAAAGAGCTGGCCGCTACAGGTCAAGCTGCCAGCGGACTTGGACTGCAAGGGTTCATTTGGCGGGGAAGGAAATATCTGCATCGTCCGCTGCGAGAACCAGGCTGTGAATGGGCCGTTCGGCGGCTGTATTCCCTTCCAGCAGTCACGGGGACGCGGCGGCTACGGCAATGGCGGCTACGGGAATGGTAACGGCAATGGCAATTATGGCAATGGAAATGGCAGATACGGCAATAACAATGGAAACAACAAGGGTGGCTACGGCAATGGCAATGGCAATGGGAAGTACGGGAGCGGTAACAACAATAACAATAATAATAATGGCAAGTACGGCAATGGCAACGATAACGATAACAAGTACGGCAACGACAACAAGAACAACAGCGGCTACGGCAATGGCAGCAACAATGGCAATAAGAACAACGGAAACAAGCACGGCAACATCAGCGATTCGAAGAAGCCAGGCAATGGCAACCCCCAGTACGGTAATGGGAGCAACGGCCAGTATGGCAATGGCAACGCCAACAATGGGAACAAATACGGACAGGGAAACAACAAGAACGGTAACAAGTACGGACAGGGAAATCAAGGTGGCAACAAGTACGATAACGGCAAGAATAAGCCCAAGCCTAGCAAGCCCAGCGGTCCTAAAGACGGAAAGTACGGCAACAACAATGGGAACAAGCCGGGCAGTGGCAACAACAAGTACGGTCAGGGAAACAACGGCATGTATGGCTTCCCAAGCATCTACGGAGGCAGCAACGGCAGGTACAGCAACAGATACTACAAGCGAGACCTGACCGCGGAGGAGCTTGATGTCGTCAAGGGCGGTGAGCAATACGATAATGCCCAGCTCGAGCAGATCAAGTCAACGAGTCTCGATACTGAGACCAAGCAGAAGGTCGAGGAGGGCAGCCGCCAGAACAACCAGCAAGGTGGTGTTGCACCCGCGGCAACTGCCAAGTTCCGCTTCCGCCGCGACTTGGTGTTTGGGACCTCTGCGCCTGCTGACGAGCAGTAGACATTAGAAGGCCATAATATAATCGATAATTTCGCAGGGCCTTTTGCAAAGGAGCATGGAGGGAGCCACTAGTCTGATCATATAATCTATAATCTCTATAGTATACATATATGAAAGTATATCCATGTAACAATTAATTGTAACGCAGTCGATAAGGGGTCCATAAATTCATCTGCATACCGAATATCATCCTCATATCTACTATCTTTCAATTGTTGGTTTCCTTTGACATTTAAGTGTTTAGTAGGAAACCTGCCGGGGGTATTGATTTAATAAAGCAGAGCAGTCTACGCACTCGTGTCCACGACGAGAACTCGGGTCCCAACTTCGGCTTTGTACAATCGTGGAGCCAATCTATTGACTGGGGGTGGGGCAATCTTAGCTAAGTTTGAATTGTGTTGTGTGTGTGGTATTATTGCAACGCGCATTTCTGAGCACACTTTCTCATGTGCATGTTTGGAAAAAAGTGAGCGCGCCATGGGCACCATCTCGGTACCAGAGCTCTCTTGCTCTCATAATTTATCATGCCTGTATGAATTGAAGGAGACTCTGTTTTACTAAAACACGTATACGAGGTGAGCCGTCCATTTCGTGAGCAGCGATTCGCTTCGGCTGTTGTTCCCCTGGCTAATGAGCCCTCGCTTCCGTTTGCACTCAGTCGCCTCCTTCAAACCCGGACTGTTTCAACGATATCAGCATGCCATCATCAAGTGGCGCCCGGCTTTGAGTGCGGACGCACGTCCCCCTTTTTGACAGCAAGCACGCGATATGTGATTTGCGATCGCGCTGCTCTTTGAAGCACCGCCCGTTTGAAACAAATTAAGGCGTGGAGCGAGTGGCGCCAGACCGCCCCTTTTCTTTTCTCACCGCGTCATCTTAGCAATACGAAATATGAATATGTCGAGATCAAGATTCGCACTGATGATGGGACGAAAAGGGTTGTGAGCTGCATGCTTGCTTACACGGATGTTCCTGTGTTACATATACGCTTGAAAGCCAGTTATAGCGAATGGTGACGAGATAGACGAACGACCAGAAACAATTTTGTATAACCCAACTGAGGGATCCTAGGAAAAACGTACTTGATTGCTTGGTCGAGGGCTGACATGCACACGAAGGCGTATTTATCTAGGCAGTCAATGCTTACACGGTGCAGTAAATGTACGAGCAAAGGAAAGAGCGCCTATATCCTGTTGTCGATTCGATAGAGACATACCTCGTAACTTTGCCCACGGAAACCCGCAGGGTCCGACAACCGGCATGAGAGAAGGAGGCTTCACCAACCGAGCTCCCGATCAGTCCTAGCGAATCGAATCCTGTTGGAATCTTAATCTCGGGACAGCCGCGGGCCCATGGTCCAACTTGGCGGTTTCGCACTGATTGATGCGACGAGCCTGAACAGGCGCATATCATCCCGTCTGCTCGATGGAGCCATGTCGACAACAAAGATGCACCTTCTTTGACCCCCGTGCATTGATGCACGATCACCTGTCAGGAGCTTGCGCATGCAGTCAACTTAATTTCAATACCCTGCATCCCTGCAACTTGGGCACAAACTGTGGGCTCACCATCAATCCGATTGTGCATGCTGACCGCAGATATAACAGCAGACGCTCTCGCCGCCATGATGATCCTCTTCTTCTCTTCTGTCCTCAGCCAGCGGCTGTTGCTCGACGGTACCCAGTTCTACGCTTTCTTTTCCCCCACGCTCCTTAGCAGACTGTTTTTTGTCTTTTGGTTGTTAGATACAACACGTTCTCTTGAGAACCATTCACTCCTTTGTGCTTCTACAGCAAAGACTACGTACAATACGAACTTGAGCCTAGAGCTTCTGTGCGTATCGGCGGAGAAACGGATTTGATATTCGTTTTGTATAGTCTGTCAGCTTGTCTGAACAGTTCTTTGGGAATTTGAAATTCTCTTATTTGAGAGTTAGACTGGGTCGCCTAGAGCAGCACATTGCAGCTACATATTTTCATATTTTAGCCTCGCGGTTTTTATATATATCTACAAGTTCTTTTGAGAGGTATCTTTTTCAAAATGAAGGCTACTTTGATTGCACTCCTTTCCGCTGCTACGACAGTCATGGGCCACGGATACGTCCAGGAGCTCGAGATCGGTGGCCAGCGGTACAGTGGTTCGCTCCCGTTCCAGGATCAGTACAAGAAACCCGCTCCAGACCGCATCGTCCAGGCTTTCTGGAAGAACGGCAATTCCTTCGTCGACGATGTTACTAGCAAAGACATCACCTGCAACAAGGGCGCTACAGCAGCAAAGCTCGTTGCCCCCGCATCTGCCGGCAGCGAAATCACATTCTTTTGGACTGAGTGGCCGGAGTCTCACAAGGGACCGGTCATCACGTACTTGGCCGACTGCAATGGCGACTGCACTACGGCCGTCGGTTCTGAACTCAACTGGTTCAAGATCGACGAGGCCGGCTTCCTGGCAGACGGCACATGGGCCGCGGAACAGCTCATCAAGAAGAACAATACCTGGACTGTTACGCTGCCTAGCAAAATCAAGAACGGCCAGTATCTTATGCGTCACGAGATCATTGCCCTGCACTCTGCGTTCGACCCTATGGGTGCGCAGTTCTACCCATCCTGCACGAATATCGAGATTACTGGAGCCACTGGCGAGAACACGCCCGAGACTGTCAAGCTCCCCGGCGCGTACTCTGTTTCTGACCCCGGGCTTCTTATCAATATTTACTACCCGGCTGTCAAGAACTATACGATCCCGGGACCGGCACTTTACACCGAGGGTAGCGCTGCCCCAAAGCCTGTTGCATCGGGACCCGCTTCTGATTCAGCTGCGACGACTGCCTACCCGACGCTTGTTCCTACCGCCACTCAGGGTATATTCCCAACCGACGGCGCTGCTGGCACTGGTGTCGAGCCTGTCCCGGTTGTGACTGATGCTCCGAAGCCGATTGACAACGACGAAGACGATGAGCCTGAGGTTACCCTCATTATCACAAGCTTTGTTACTGAGATCGCTGGGAAACCTGTCACCATGACTGCCACATACACCAACGATGTCGACTGTGGCGGCGAGGACGACGGCCAGGAGCCAACTCTGGCTCCAGAGCCAACCATGGAGCCGGTTGCCTGCGTCGACAAGACTGAGACGATCACCGTCTCCGCTGATCCTGTGACCGTCGAGAAACCCGTCACCGTCACAGTCACTGTCACCGAATCTCCTGTTGACGAGGAACCTACCGCTACACCGGCACCAACCACAACCTCTTCCAAAGAAGCAGTTCCTACCGATCTAGTACCGGTACCGGTACCGGTACCAACAGAACTACCTTCTGGCTTTTCCACCATCCCGTTCCCGTCTGCTGCTGCCGTCCCCACCGCCGCTGCCGTCCCCACCGCTGCGTCAGAGCCCGTCCCATATTCCATTGTCAGCGAGCCGCAGCCGTCTGGCACCGGCTCGCTGATGAACGGCTATGCAAAGGCGCTTACCCGACGTGACTGCGACGATGCCTTCGCATTGTGCCAGCGGAGTTACGAGGGTTGTATGAAGCGTGCCAAGCGCAGCGAAATGCAGACGCGAAGCTGCGAGAAGTTCAGGCGCGACATCTGCGTCGAGGGTTTGCGTGGGTGTGATGCCCGCATCTGGGGATATGAAAGGAGATGGTAGATGGCGTCTCGTATATGCTGCTCTATTTGCCCTGCCCCTTCAGCACCTGGCTTCGAGGCTAGCTGCTCTATAGTGCTATTCTATAGTTCATGTATGCACTTTACGTCGAGTGTAAAGATAGGTTGACGTTTTTGCAACAGTGCTATGCGCTGTTTCGCTTCATCTTTGTATATTTATTTCAATATTTTCTTTCTTCTGTAGATATTCGATAAATACATGGCAGAGGCACGTAAAGAGGCGTCGATCTCTATACTTATATATAAACGCGTATATACGTATACGTAGATACCCTGCCAGATATATCTAAGTCTGTAGCTATTTGACCTGGTGATAGTCGGTGACACAGCACGCAACACATAATTTACAACACGTATGCCTGTCAGTTTCGACATCAACATTCAGATAGCCTGTTCGTTCTGACGGCTACGCTGCCTGCAATTTTTGGTTTTAAGCAACAGCGATCCTCACAAAAGCGAGAGGAAACTCTATAATCTTAGGAATGCTTTGGGAGATTTGGCTGAATATGTTTTCAATCGCCACGGGTCGAAATGAAAGCCGGACTAGGCACGCACCTATGTGTGGCGGTGTTGTAATAAGGCTTCGAAAGATGCAACTAGGGAAATTCAGCAGCAGCCCTAATTGCGGAGCGGATCTATCTGCTCTTCAACTTCACGATTATTTTTGATCCACCGCCATACACGACTCGTAACCATTTCCCGCATCTCACTTAACCATCTGTCTCATTCATCTGCCTCCGATGTCCTGTCACACCATCACCCCTCTTTTAACCTCAATTCCCTTCTAATTGCTCTCGAGGAGCAGAGAGCTTGCGAAGTGAAAACCGACCTAAACACGAGCGACCATGGGGACAATTCCGGCCCAGCATTTCTTACACCGTCTGACCCATTCTACACAGAGACGCCGCTTCGAATGGGCTTTGAGTGGGCCAAATCATAACCCCTTGCATGAACACGACACAGGAGGCGGCTCCGAGCGGGCCAATGGATCAAGTGACAATGATGACTCCTCTCCGCCAAATTCACAATCGGAGGAACAAGACACAAATGGCAATACGGGTGCGGCGGAAGCTACTATGCCACGCAAAGTTGCTTCTAAAGTTTATCCGATCAAAGTCGTAGATGGCCTGGGGCGTCACGACTGGGCGTCTTTCTACTGTATTCAAGGGGAGACGCCACCACCAGCTACAGGAATCTTCACTGCACCATATAAATCACGAGCAAGCACTGAGGATACACATTCAAACTACGACAAAGGTACACCAGCGCCACAGGAGAAATCTCTTGCCAAAACCAGCAAATAGGATTCGCTGGATGACCAACGAGATGTTCCTGAAGAGAAGGCGGCTGAAACCGACACATTGAAAGCTACTTCTAATGAAGTTGGCAAGAAAGTTCGGTTCAATGACACCACCCAAGCCGTTAGCATCGAGAAGTCTGTACCCCGGCCGGACTATGCCGGGACTCTGCCACCGAACATTCGCATCACCTGCTCGACAAAGTTATCGCCAAATGAGATAAATCAGGATGTGGAACATGTGGAAGCATCGGATAGTGGGTCAGGCGGTGAAGAATCGTTTTCCGATGAAGCTCAGGACGAGGCGTATGACGACTACGACGACTACGACGCCCTACTATCCGCGGATGGGTCAGAGGAATCCTCTGCAGCTGACCAATCGTGTCCTACAAAGGCGAACATCACTGAAATAATGCGTCGAATGAAAGGCTATCGCCAAGAAGCCTCGATATCTAGCTCTTCCGGTGTGGAGATCGAGTACGGTGGCATACGGCTCAAACCCTACACTTCTAGTCTCTCGGAAGACTCTGATAGCGACATTCAAGCCGCCCCCTTCGTATCGTCTGAAACAGGTGCAGAGGAGGATGAACCCTCGTCTTGTTCGTCTCCGGAGAGTGACGATGGATCTTCATTTCAGATGTCTCCGGAAGATGAGGAAGAACAAGACGAAAGCGACCTCTTCAAGAACTTAGGCTCATTCGCCGATGCATTGATGGTAAACCTTTGCGTCGATGAACCTTCTTCACCTTCAGCTAGCTCCGTCTCTCTCGTTCAGAAAATTGTCGATATTGAAGCCTACCGTCATATTCCGCTGCTCGACTATCACGACGTCGAGCTCGCTGAAGATGCTGCCGCGAGGTCTTTCCTCCCTGTCGATCAAAAGATCGGACGAATGTCCTTCGGCTTGCATCCACCGAAGGGAACCGTACCGAAACGTCGCACATCATTTTACGACCACGTAAAGGACCTAGATGAGGAAGCATTGGCTGCTTATACCATCACTCAGCGACAGAAGTCATTTAGCGAGTTCTGTGATGTCGGAAATATCTCCGTCGTTCATCTCCAGAGTACTAGGGACGCCAAAGATTACCTACGAAGCGTTTATGCTGCCGGTATCCCTGAAGGAGACGACGTGAACGAGGAACTACACGAAGCTATTCGCAAGCAGTTCAATCATCCCCCAGAGGAAGACATTAAGGACTTCATGCGCCGTATCGACGAAGAAGAAGCCCGTCTTGCCAAGCTACACAGCCAGAAAGATTACTTTCAACGTCAGCGAGAAGAAGAGGCCGCAGCAAAAGAGAAGGAAGCCGAGGGCGAAAAGGGATTGAAGACGGCCTTCCCTACTACACCTGGCTGGGAGCCTGTCAAAGTCGGCTGGAAGTCCTATGACGGCCGTATCGTTTGCGTCGAAGAGGGTATCATTCCGCGCTTTGAGGTTGTCGAGGAGCCAGAATTCGGCCCAGCGCTACCGCATTATGTTTGGTCCGGTGCCAAAGTCACTGACGACGTGCATATGAATCACGACCTCGCTTTCAAAGTCTTGAGGGTAGAATCGAAATGGCGAGAGACGCCCACGGGCGCGTACCTCAAATAGTACGTACATTGGCAATCCCCATGTGAGTGGCATATTCAGCTGACCATCGCAGTATCGACGACGAGGAGGTTGCCTCAAATGTCTCCGACGACTCGAACGCCTCAACATCTTCCTTGGATTCGGACATTACTTGGTCCAGTCGCCTTCTCAACCATCGCCTCATGCTCACTCGCAACTCTGTCCACGGTAGCAATGTAGACCTCACCTATGACCCTGAAGAACTCGACACGCCAACGCTTGATGGCGAGCGCAATTTCGCCAAAATGCGCTTTGGAGGGCTTCGCTACCGCTATCCAAACTACGTGCGCACAATTCGAATGTTCAATCAAATGTCACAGATTGTAGTCATCCCACCACCGGTTCGGAAGGAACAAATGCCGCGCAAGCCCTGCCTCAAGCACACGACGTTATGGTGGAACACTCGCCGTTCACGGCCTAAGAAAGTGAAGAAGAGCGCCGCATTCAAACTGACTAACGAGCAGCTAGCGAAGAGTGGTGATGAGCACCATCCGCGTGTGAATGGCTTCAGCATGAAGAAGAACAAGCTGTTCCGAGAGGAAATGGCCAAGGATGGCATATTCGAGGTCTTGCCAAGCGCGCGCGCATCGCATACAAGACTCGCAAGATTCCGCAAGTGCGTACACACCTAAAAACTCACCCCATCAGCAATCCAGACTAGTTTTGTGAAATTCATCGCTGACATGGATCATACACTGGTGCGTGTATGTGTGTACGTATGGCAGGTACTACCCACAAATATTGCAAATACCACGTGGTACACGCATGACAACGACCACCTCCCGCCCGAAAGCGTACCTGAACAACCATCTTGCGCGATTCAAGCTCGGCTTACCGGCATTGCACAGCGGCAAGCAAGGACACCAAATCGACGACGTTGTCCGCAGCCTGCTGCATTATCGCGATCGCGCAGCGGCAGACCACATGAGTGGCAAGGGCATGAAATACGATTTCAGGGTGTTCACCGGCGGAAAGCGACGTCGCAAGCGAATTGTCAGGCTCCAGGAGGAACCAGCAGCCAAGATCGATAGGACTGACGAGCAGTATCTGCTGTACGCGAGACTCGGGAAGAAGTTGAGAGTTCCGGACACTGTATGGGAGGATATCGAAGACGGCGAGGAGTAGGCGGCGCCCTACGCGAAAGATTTATTCCATCAAGCTGACCTTTTTATGCGGGATCAACACCTACTTTATTTTTTTTCTTTGTGCAGGTTTTCTCTTGAATTTACTTTGTGCTTGTGTACTTAGAGGTACGCATATGCCGTCGTGCTATTCGTATTAATCGACGGCTTTAATATGTGGATTATGAATCGGTTTGCAAGGGATCATTTTTTCATGGAGCTCGGTTCTCTCATTGTGAAAAGAGACCAGACTACGACACATCTGGGCTGTGCGAAATTTTGCCCCAGGTTAGCTACATAGTGCTACAACTCCACCACGGTCCTGCTCAAAGCTCAGATGCTTCGTAATACTATCGTAGCACAAGTACTCGCTGCTTTTTCGGTTTCTGACCCCCGCGCGCGATTCAGTCGGATCGGGACAGTGGTATGATTTCGGAACGTGACTCGAGGGCCGGGCTCGCAGCTGTCAGCTACCGAGCGGCGTTGTTCGTGGCACAAAACGGATACGCACCGTACCGGCGGAAGTTTTGCGTTAACGACGTTGTGTAGCCTCATGGGCCAGTGCCACTTCCGGATCTGGTCCTGAATCTCCGCTCGGGCTAGACACCTGAATCGCACGTGGGCTTCTCTTGTTTCGTAAGTTACTAGGTGTCGGGTGCGAAAGGCTTCTCCGAGTCACTCTTCAAGGTGAATCATTCAATTAGTAGTATACTGTGGAGCTAGCGACGCCATCTATGATGTGCACCTGCACATGTACTTGTCCGACTCGAGGGTAAAAAGCGGTGGGGAATGCACACATGCAAGTAGGCCCATAGCTTAATATTATGCTCAATGCATTGAAACATGAAAGTGCAGTGGCGGGGGTACTGGGTACCACAGATCTTCGCGACTAATCAGTTCATTTAGTCAGTTGTACCCGCGATACCAAAGGCGATATTAATATTTTCAACGATACTGGAACTCGAGATTCGTGTCTATAGTCTTTTAAACTTCGCTATTGCAAAGTAATTTAAATATTTGAGGGTTATTTAGTCGATTGATGCACTTTGGATCGATTGTATAATTGGGTAGATACGAAATACGGGCTTGGAGAGTGGTGAGTTAAGTATTTCGTTCGCGATTGCTTACTAGGTCCTCTTTACTTAAATTTCTGGATGACTCAAGATCGATTGTGGGTTTGGACGTAGTATAGTTACACTGATTGGAAGATAGTCGAGCTAGAAGTACTCCGGCGTATCGATGCGTGTAGAACTCGGACCGGATTACACATTAGCGCAAGATTTGGGAAGGGTTACGGAATCGGCGGCGTGTGTGGCCTACCATGATGCAGTAGATATGCATATTGAATACAGACTGCTCGGCACTGCCTAGTTGGCTCACAGGTAGGATTCAAGGGACATGCTTGTAAATAATACTTTATAATTCTGAGATCTATTTTATTGAGAAAGACAACATGAAAATCGGGAATTAATTTGCGATTCCGTAGCTTTGAGATGCGAAGTAGGAAACATGGAGTTATGGCCAAGGCTTGTACACCGTTCAAGCTTCTCTAGGATTCTGCGAGATATTTGGGTAGCTGTTGCGGGGGGAGACAATCATGCATCGAGAAATGTGGACGTTTCGTAAACGGAAAGCACTCCAAGCTCACAGAAGTGGGGAAGCTTGTATTTCCACCATATCAAGGATTGATCGCACGTGCAAGCTCGTGGGCTTTTTCTTTCCACGTTCTAATACTCCAAAGTATTATCGACGGGTCAGCAGTTCGACCTTTCTTCGAATCATCCTGTTCTCGACTCGTCATTTCCTCCATGCTTCCTAGCTGCGCCTGTTCATGTTTTGCCAACGCCTCCTCGAATTGCATCTGAATTGCCGTTTCGCCAGATGGGAATAAGATGTTGTAGTTGCGGTTTGAGAGATACTCATCGATCTGCTCAGCAAGATCAGAAGATTCCGATGAGGTATCGTCTGCATCTGACCACGATTTTTCTTCGTCGTCGTCTGATTCTTTCGAGGTTTGCAGGGGTGGTGGAATAATCGCTGGATCCACGTCCAAGTGTCTCAGCTCAATGTCGAACAGTTCGTCTTCCTTCGACTGCGCTCCAAAGAGCTCTCGTATATCGTTGAGGAGCCTTTTGAACTTCGAGGAGCACCATTTACGTAATTTCAACTTCATCAAGTTGAGTTTGGAGTGCTGGTCGATGTCGCGCTGGGTAGGAGTGACGCCTGTTGCCCCGAAGAGAGAATTGTAGTACGGCATTTTAAGCAGGCGATCATGGCGGCGGATGCGTTGGGCTTCTTTGAGCCCGGCAGCGATATAGATGGATGGGTCAAGTATGCTGCGGATCAGCGACTCGAATGGTCGGCGACATCTTTGGTATATCGGCCAGAAAAAACTGAACGGTTGGGTGTAGCGTAGCTTATCTAGCGGTTCACCGACCATCCAGATCTGGCATGCTGGTACAGAGGTGGTGATGACCTAACTCGTAATTTTATTAGATTCGTGTGAAACTCGAGGACTGAGTGTGAACCGCTTACACCCATGTTGAGTTCGAGAACTCCCAGTATAACCAAGTCTCTTGACTCAGTGCTGTACTCCGATGTAGCTGGTTTGATTGCAATACCTCGACAAATCGAGATACCAGTGGTCAAGAAGGTAATGAACATCCATCCGTACTGAAGTTGCTTTCGTTCACGGATCAAATGCCTCATCTTGATGAAAAGAAACGGAAGAACGAAGCATACGAAGTCGCAGTACGTAGATGTAGCTATTTAAGTGTCTCGCCGAATGGTTAGTGAGCGAAATGCTGCATGTGTCCCTTGCCATAACAGGTGCAGGAACTATGATTGTAGTGACTATTTGGGAAATTTTTGGTGTGAACCTACCTGCCACAGTAGAATAAATCACCTCAGCGAGTGGAAGCAGCCCAAAATCTCCAAATTCAACAAGGCCCTAAGAGATTAGAATTGGATCAGTATTCGATGGAATCCTCACAGTCGGGACTGGGTTTATTGCCTTACAGGCGTAAAGGCTTCCATGAGGACTATGGTACACATGACACTCAAGGCTGTGCAAGCCAGAGCTACAAGCACGACCGTGTATTTGCCTTCTACGCGGCCATGGGTCATTCGGTGACATGTAATGCAGAGCGAAAGCTAGAGTTTTTCATACTTCCATCAGCGAATGATTGTCGAGGTTCAAGGGGAGCGGGTGAAGGTGTGGGTTCCACACTGCATCGGAAGAAGCGGCGGAATGGTTCTAGACAGACCTTGAAAAACAAGCAACCACCAAGATAGAATATACGTGCCCAGTAGTTGACCTATTGGTAGAAGCTTAGCAAACTCGCAATGCTTCCCCTCAATAGTATACCATCTAACCTGCCTTTTGGAACTGTATTTGGAGGTGGAGTGGTCGTTCGTCCATGGGAATAACCAGACCATATCGAATCTCTAAACCTTGCTAAGTAAGTAATTCAAGCAGTCGCGAGGACCCAGGAGAGCTTACGCAGATAAGCAAGAATCGAGTAAATGACGCTGAATAACTATCAGTTCATACGATGCAGTTAGTGGAATAAAGCTCAACGTCTCGAAGGAGAGAATGCGAGAGTTATGCGATTGAATCAGTACCTCAGCCAGAGCCATCAGAGCGTCGTCTGCCATAAACCTTTCGTATATCTGATACTTCCCGTACATTCGGAAGAACCAAAATACACCACCAATCAAGCTGACGCTGAGAATACAAAAGAAGGTAATGAAAGACCTCCCATCCCAGTCAGGTGGGGCTCGGGAGTCCACAATAAGATTCATGACCGCGAGCCTGGAACGTTTCTGGTGGGGCGGTTTTTCGAATTCCAGTTGTAGAGTATGATAAGTGAAATGTAGGTGTAAGATTGGTGTAGGAAGGTAGTGGATGTGAGGTACCGAGCGGTGGAAGCTTTGGGGCCACATGCGCAGGAGGAAATGGTCGCCGTATGGAAAAGTTTGATACGTCCACTCTGTTGGAAATTTTTATACTGTGCGCTGACAGCATCGACATGGCAACCATCACCAAAACTGATTCTCTCTCGTTGGACCACAACAGCAAGGCCGAACTTTGTTCCACCATTCACATTTGACACAAGCGAAAATGGAGGCAATTGGTAATCACGACGTACCTGCAACTGCGACACATCAAAGGATAGTGGCGCTTGAAGCCTCATACAAACTTTGACATCTTAGCTGATGAATACCTTAGCATACTAAATATTTCCGTGACGTATTTGAGATACGTGAAGCAACTATCGATCGAACGACCACGGTCGCGAGCGACGCCTTATGGGTATCGCTGCCGTAAAAATGAGGGTTTCCGCATTTTTACGCGCATCTTCTCAAATTCCATCATTGCTTTATAATTTACTTCCATTGGGAAAGAAATATCTCCCACCCCACGACTCGAATTCATGGTACGATTCATGTGTCTTAGGCCAGTTTAAGGTGCCAATATTACAAAAGTTATAACATTGCTAGATATCAGTCAACTCAAGCAGATGTTGATATTACTGGGTGGGCCTTAGGGCTAGTTGTAGTCTCGGTGCCAGACCCGCCCGATTGCCAATGTGGGCTAGTTGAATATAGATATATCCAGATAGCTGGCCAAAATGCTGTATGGCCGGCCGGTCAATAGGTACTTATGGCCTTGTGCACGTTTGTGGGAGCAGCGTAACGAGCATCCTAGGCTGCGTGTACCCGGTTCAAACCAAACCCGGGTATGAACTCTTCGAATCCTGGCTCCTACCATCGCACCCTCTTCGTGTGACTGTGCACGCAATCGTGCGACCTTATAAGAAAGATCCTCACCAGTTGTACATTTAGTCAAGTTATAGAGAACGGCCGTGCCTTATCGAAAAGGCTAGCTTGGAGACCGAGATAGGGGTTAACTTTGGGCCACGCGAGCCAAATCCACGTGATCCGGTAAGATATACATCCTATCATCTATACAGCTCCATCGGACTCTTGACTTCTTGACCAGAGTACGGCTCCTGGAATATAGTTCCAGACTCTGAGCATGTGCACAGGTCTGAGGCTCTTGCTATGTTTTTGTGGGTGTCTCCCGTAGTTCAGGTGCAACTATCATTTGATGCGCTTGAATCACATATGTACTTGCTCTCAATAATGTAGCGCTATATAATACCGTCTTGTAACTACGTCGTGAAGTTAAGCATAAAAGCGACCTCTACCGATTGACAGCTGGCACACGGCTGTTCAGGCCTCCTCAGGTAAGAATGCTAGATCGATCGTACAACCGCAAGTTTCTGCAAGACATACGTACAGCGGATAAGTCGAAAGCCAGTAAAATCGCCCAACGATTTTCTGTTCTTACGAGGTTGGAGAAGCTCGGGGTCGAACCAAGTATACAGGCATATCCTTGGTAGGTAGTGCAACAATTTTACTCTTCAATGTGAAGCCTACTAGGGTATTTAGATAGTTAACGAATGGTTTGCACCTCATTCGATCATATGTGATGAACATGTGCAACTACCCGTGCCAATACGCTCAGGGCCATACTCATGGCTGGTAGGTAAGTGTATTCAATGATAGCTGCAAGCGAGAAGTATTTAGACTTACCCATCATATGGCGCATATTCCGTTCGTACATGAGATCTAGGAACTGTCAAACCTTGACAAACTTGCTGTATATACATGTACAATAACGCCCGCGATCGAGGAGGAAGAATGTAATCGGCTATTGCCGCTAGGATCTACCAATCACAGTAAACCGCGCATTACGTACGGGAAATCAATATCCGGAAAGGGCTCCGGCGAGTTGCATGATGTCTACTTTGTTGAACCATCGGAGGGTCTAGGATAGCGCAATGTAATATTCAAACGCAATGTGATATACATGATCGGAAGTGCGGGACCGAACTGGCTCGGCATATCTGAGCCTAGGTAAGCTAGCGCGAAGCCCCAAGATTCGCTCACTCGCTAGCTGTTAAGTCTGTTCAAAGGCTGTCTAGAAGGACTTTGTATGGTGCAAGGCCAAGGGTCGTACCTAGGCTCCTTCCGGAAGAGGCCTTGAGAACTATACACAAGTCCTAAAAGTGAAGCGTGCATGCACAAAAAGACTGCTCTACAGGGCAGGTATTTTTCTGGGACTAATGATGTTCAAGCTCGAACTGTTTGTGCATGTGTCTACTGACAGCTATATTATGATGAGGACCCGCCCGTAAAGCATGGCGACTACATGCGTCTGATGCCAGTGTCATGATAATACTGTATATCAATATCACCACTCATAGATCGCGGACCTGATTGGCAGGTTGACTTGATACGTCAAATACGTCAGAACACGGTTAGACCACACGTCTTCGAACTGATACGGTAAGTAGCTAAAATCCCTGTTATCGATGTAGATAAAAAATCCAATCTAGCTTAGCTGCTAGTGCAGGCGTTGCAATACCATCTGCTACTTCTGTAATTTGGCAGGAACGCGCGCTCCCAAAATACACTGTTCTACTTCTACGCTTACTCCACCTGGGAAATTTTCTGCACATAGCAAGCTGCTAAACAGGTATTCTAGATATTTCATGGGTGGCCTTGAGCATCTTGTCGAGGCTGAAAGCTATACATTGCGAGCAGGAGAAAACCTTTTGCACTCTAGGTTTTTGGGAACAGTTCCAGCCTAATCCAATTCACTTGCGCAGACAATTGGCATATCTCTGTTTTGTGGTTACATCGAAAGCCACGGTGAGGTTGAAGGGGCTGTCTCTGCAACATAAGAATCGACCAATAACGCCCAGTCAGCTGCTAAGACCGCTTCGATAAGTTGTTCAACCCAATAGGCCACCCACGCGAAGAAACCCAACTTTGTCAAACCAACGTAAGTATCATCTCTCTACTCGATATAGCAGGATATATGGATTCCGCTTCCCGCTGTAGCCGCTAATCAATTTCGAATACATCCAGTGGGGCTCGCCATTGTTGTACATGTCAAGCCCCAAAACCTTGCAGCCCGTATATAGGAGCTCGACAATACCCTGACACCATATATATCGTGGGAATTCCGGGATCGTTGAATTGGATTATGGTGCATTCATAATCTTAACCTTCAACAGCTATTGTATTGCACCGAACTCTCCGATAATATTCATTTATAACCTCATCAGTACAAGGCATATATACAACTTAAAAAAAAAGTCTGATGTCAGTAGCGATGGCGCTTGCTGAGGAAGTCATCGATGTCCAGGATCGGTATATTGACTTGAAGAGCGAGCCTTCGACTCGGATTGCTCGATCCCCGACCCCACGAATTGCAGATGCGGCCCTCGTGTTTATCCAACAGCAGAGGACTCTTCACGGTCATGAGCCGCCCATCGATGATAGAAGGCTCCTCAAAAAAATCGACTTTCGGATCGTTCCTATCATGTTTGCATGCTATACAATGCAGTTTATTGACAAAGTAAATATCAATGTAAGTTCGCTTTGGACTCGAATACTACCCTAGGCCCTATCATTTGTAATTCAGTTTGCTGATCGGCAATGAATTCGATAGTACGCCGCCGTCATGGGGCTGAACCAAGATCTCCGCTTACAAGGAAATGAATTCTCCTGGTGTGCTACCGCATTCTTCATTGCATTTCTCGTAGCTGAGATTCCCACCGGTTCGTGACATGATCCACTCTATGCCCCAATGACTTACCGAATTACGACCGCCACTTCGCTTATCTACCATTCCAGTTGGTCCCGAGAGGTGCCACAGCCTCAAGGGGTATTATCGCTAACTAACGTTACTTGTATTTTGTCGGATCAGGGCTGTTCTTGCAGAAAATACCCGCAGCGAAGTATCTTGGATTTAGCGTTATCATGTGGGGAGTCACAACAGCGTGCACAGCTGCTTGTCATAACTTCGCGGGGCTCCTCGTTGTGCGCATCTTCCTGGGTGCTTTCGAGGTAAGATTTGCGGTCCGTTAGCTTTAGTAACAATTGGATTATAGTGTCATGGGCTAGCATAGTCGCTAACACCCAGTGTCTATAGGCTGCTATTGCTCCTTGTTTGATTCTTATTACCAGTACGTTCTCATTATCCTAGATTCAAGGTCGCATGCTAAACCACAGTGGCGTAGGTATGTGGTACACAAAGTCGGAACAAGTGCCCCGCATGAGCCTGTGGTACAGTGGCCTTGGGATCGGTCAGATCTTCGGCGGTCTAGTTTCTTACGGTATGGAGCCCAGCGCATCGTGCGAATATCACAAATAAATGTCAAGCATATCAAGCCTACTTGAACTCAATTTAGCTTTGTGTTTGCACATCAATTTTAAGCCGCAAACTTACAGATTAACAATAAATAGGTTTTCAGCATGTCGAGAATAGTTTCGCTAGCTGGCGAGTGATGTTTCTTGTTCTTGGCGGTGTGACCGTTCTTATAGGGATATGGACAATATGGAGGCTACCCGATACGCCCATGGCGTCCACTTGGCTTACTGAACAAGAACGATTAGCTGTACTTGAGCGGGTGGAAAAGAACCAGACCGGAATCAGCAGCACGGAGTTCAAAGCGAAGCAGCTCTTGGAGCTCTTCGTAGATCCGCAAATTTGGGCACTTTTCCTGTGCACCATACTTGTACGACATGATCCATCCGATATTTTCCGGTTGAAGTACCGATATTTGGAAGCTATATCCTGATAGATTTCTTGTGCAGATATCGGTCTCGTCAGGTGTAATCACCACGTATTCGGCAACCGTTATCCGCGGGTTCGGATACACGCCAAAAATAACATCGCTCTTAAACATGCCATCCGGCATCGTCTCCATTCTAGCAACAGTGGTCTCCGGGGTTATAGTGGGCAAAAGTTCCACGCGGTCGCTGTGGATTGCAGCTCTTTGTGTTCCTGGGATAATCGGTGGGGCTCTCATGTCGTTCTTACCCGCTCAAGAGAAAGCTGGGAACTTGATCGGTGTCTACCTTGTTAATGCGGTATGTTTCCATCAATTCGTATCGGGAACATTCCAAATTTTCGCCTTTCTGGATGCGCGAAATACTAAATACGTTGAAAATTTCTAGATAACAGCCACTTTGATCTTGATTTACAGTTGGGTGGCTGCGAATGTTGCAGGCCACACAAAACGAATTGCGGCGACTGTGGCAATATCTGGAAGCTTCTCAATTGGCAATATAATTGGCCCTCTGACCTTCCAAGCTAGAGACGCTCCAGAGTAGGTGGTGTGATAATACTGTCTGAATATATTCATGCTATGCTAACTTTGTACGATTCTAGCTACTTTCCCGCTAAAGTGACGGTCCTAGCTACACAAGGTGCTGGCGCAGTGTTTGCGATTCTCTTGCGGTTCTACTACATTTACGAAAATCGTCGACGAGACCAAATTGAGCGGGAGCGTGCCGCAGAGGACCAGAGTGACAGTCTGAGCAATGTGGAATGGATGAACTGTAAGTACAGGGTAGACATGTAGCATCCTTTAGGTATGACATATGTAAAGCTGACAGCGGTGTGCAGTCACGGATAGGGAGAACCTTACCTTCAGATACGTCCTTTAGACCTCAGGCCTAAACCTGCAGCTATAACTAGAACCTTCTTCAGTCGGCAACAACGATCGAAGTTGGGGAGGTGTGCTAAAGATAGAAACTCTCGGCTAGGAAATTGGCTGGTTTGTCTTTGGAAAGCGTATAATATGACAGACTGTGGGCTTTACAGCATCCTTCGGATAATGCCTTCTTGCACAATTCCATGCTGAGATGTAATGTATGTTGAGTGACTGGATCTCCTTGATTGTCGATGTTGACGTGGGATTCTATAGGTCTTGTATGTGCTCATGAAACACTGTTCGCGTATTATTACCTGTCTCGATTCAGTGACATTTCCATGTTGTCCCACAACTGGTTGTTTGTAAACCTTAAATTCATGAACTTAATGACTTGGCCAGTCCGAAGGGTTACCCATGTTGGATTCTTGACCATAAATGTTTCGATTTTAGAGGCGAGATTCGCCCAGCGGCTAGAACACCATGGCGGACGGGCTGAAGCGACCGCCGGTTCGGGTTGATCGGTGGGCTCAAACTCGCCACAAGTTCCAGAAAGATGATTGATGCGTGTGATTGATCGCTAGGAAGGATTGGAGCGAGAGATTCGCACTAAAAATATGATTGCTTTGACGCGACACTGAGGCACAGCATCGGAATTTGTACCGCTGTTTGGTGCCCTCGCCTTTGCCATCCATGAGTGATTATCTGCATCTGTGCGGCACAACGAGTGCAAAGAACTTCGTAGCCCCAAGTAATCGGCTGTAGCTTGGGTTGAATTAATTTGCTAATCAGGCTAACAGCTGTGCAGGCTTGGAACTTGCGCCATCACTGTGTAAATTTAAATTCTATAAAACGAACAGCGAGAGGCGAAAGATCGCGGAACCTCGCGAGCAGGCCTGCCTCTATCTCCGACGCGTAGACTCTGAGCTTCTCTGACAGCCAAAGCATTTTCATTCATCCTCGAAGTTGACCTTCGCGACTGTCATTACCGACTCTTTATATTCCCTTTCGATCGCAGCCCAGGCCATTTGTGTTACACAAGCCGTGTTGCATGTTGAAGACTACGCGCGGCGAGACACGACACCCTCCAATTTACCATACATGATCGCGATATTCTCGTTAACCAATCTTCTCACGGTACTACTCTTATATTCTTCCAGAGACTTTACAAAACCAAACCATCTTCAAGTACCAATTTCTAACAAGGAGCGACGATTCGGGCAATCACGAAGCGGAATCAATTTTGCTGTTTTCTCTCGACTCACGTCTATCGATATTGTCAACGCTCGTTTTCCGTCGTACATCAACTCAGAAAACGAGCCGGCACAGTAGTCTCGAAGCCAGTCTGCCCAGCGGGCCACAACGCGCCGGCACAGCATAAAATATGCCACCTATTGCCATCTTACTTCGCCGCGACACCGGCGACTCTCACAGCAGTCCATCAGCAGAAGTAGGAAACATCATTGCCGCAGCGGAATACTACAAGCCGATCGACACCCCACCCTACAAGACGAAATTGCCACTCGTGGCATCGCTGCTCACCGGATTTGGGGTAGCGTTTATCGTTATGGGGACTTTTGTCCTGGGTTTCGCGTACTCGAAGCAGATAGTGCGGAAGTTAAGGAGATGAGAACATGGGAGGTGCGGGATAGTGATGGAAGAGGCTTAGTTGCTAGTATACTCGGTTTGGTAGTATTTAGGCACTAAAGAGCTCAGCTCGAGACGAAATCATATCGATCTTTCCCTGATTAGTTGCAACTGGATCTCCCCTTGGTCTTCCAATGCTTTGAATTTAGATAATACACTATAATGTGATATTCTATAGGGACTGGATTTGATTGACAGGCGGCGTCAGTAATGAACGATTCAATTCGTCTACTGATAGACGCCGAACTTCAGCTTATTCCACCGACATTAGATACATTATGTACTCTTGCGGTGCTTAAGGGGTTCCATTCTGCATCCGATCTTGATTTAGAATGTGCTTTGAGACATGGCTTAGTACTAACGGACATAGAATAATATAGCGAGCCCAGCTCCAGAGTCGTATCGATCATACTGTTGGGGGAACGTGAACATTAAAATTATAAAGAGATATCATTGGGACCTCGTCGTAGAGTCGTTCGTGCAAATTAGTTGAAATCAGATCATTACCCACTCCTCCTCTGGCTCTCGGGGCTTCTGCGGACTCTGTTTGTGTTTGTTTTCACTCTCTCCACGCACCTGCTTCTCGTAACTCTCAAGATATCTCCAGTCTCGCTCTTCAACCGCCTGGACGAAGTGCCATTTGCCTCCAGCTACATTGCCTACCGTCTTGCCCAAAACTCTCACTTCACCGTTGCAGTTCGCCGGCACCGCAACGGATATGTCCATCGTCTTTTCTGATCTTGAATACTTCCAGCTGCAATCAATCCTACCCTTTGGACTATCGTACGACATCTCGGCGTTTGTCACGCCGAACGCGAGGTTTGGCACTGGATCGAAAATGACCCTCCATCCCTTCTCGATGTCGCGCACGTCGTCACGCACGATGCGGATTCCGCCGATGTTTTCAAAGATCCAGCGCCCGACGCTACCGTATGCGTAGTGGTTTAGGCTGGTCATGCCCGGCGTGTTTACGCTACCGTCGGGCAGAACGGCGTCCCACCGCTCCCAGATGCTTGTTGCCCCCATTGTGACTGGGTAGAGCCATGATGGGGGTACATGAGGCTCTAGAAGCACTCGATAAGCGAGCGAGGTAGATGCGAGATTTGCATGGGAGGATGCCTGCGGGTAGGAAATCGCGTGGAGCAGCTCCGGCGTTCCTGCGAATCCTGTAGCGAGGTGGTATCCGTTCCGCTTGACGAGATAGTGGAGACGTTTGATAGCCGGCTCGACAAGATTTTTGGGTAGGAGGTGGAAGTTTAGAGCCAGTGAGTGAGCTGTCTGCGTGTCCTGCTTCAGTACAATAGCCGGGGCCTCGTGATCGTTGGCGGTAGCAGTGGCTGATTGTAGTTGGTTTGTAATCAGGTATTTTGCTTGCCATTGCGACGTCAGTTCGGAGGCTTTGGATGACCAGTATGCAATTACTCTTTGTTCTTCAGTGACGGTGGCGATTTTCACGAGGGTGTTTGTGATATGACAGAGCCATGTGTTTGCGACATACATCGGGTCAGTCGCGGGAAGGTCGGGGCGTCCAGGTGGTGCACTAGGGTCCAGCCAGTCGCCAAATTGATATGTAGGGCGCCAGAGACCTGTCGCAGGATCCTTCGGGATGCCATTGTGGTAATAGTCGGCCATGGCGCCGAAAATATCCTTGAGAAGCTTTCTATCGCCATAAATGTCGTAGAGGTGCCAGGGTAGAGTGACCAAGACGTCCTGCCACAAAGCAGTAGGTCTATGGGACCCAGGAGGGTGGAGGCAGTTTGGAGAACTAAGTTTGGTTAGCTGGGTGGTGGGTAGGATATTGGATTGGAATTCATACACGAGGGGAGGACAGTTATTTCCCCCAATCTTTTGACCATCTACCAGTCCGTGTAGCCACGACGCTAAGAATGTTTGGCAGTCAAAAATATATGTTGCTGTGGGTCCGAAGGCCTGCGTCAATGCGTTAGTACACCATGTTCACTCGCTAGAAGGGAGTCGGAAGCTTACATTGACATCTCCGGTCCTATTAGTAAATTGTACAAGCCGATTAGCATTACCTAGGTAAGTACTTGCATGCACAAATTTTCATGTTAGATATGTGGGTACTACTTACCATCCTAGCCGCTCATCTCTTTGCGGACAATCAGTGCAGACAGCCAGAAAGTTTGCACGGGCACTCCAACGAATGTTCTCTACCAAGCGGTTGAGCTCTGCATGGCTGCTCTGGAAGTTGAGCAGTCCTTTTGACAGATCGCTTCCGTAAACCTTGACGACAACCTCCAGCCCATCAATCCATGGATGGACCTGAACATATCGGAATCCGTGGAACGTGAACTCCGGTTCCCATTCCTCTACCCCTGATCCGTTGAATATATATGTATCTGTGCACTTCGCTTCACGTAGAAGGTCGGTGCACGGGGTGCCGTTGGGCAGGAGTACTTCGACATGCACGAATGTCACTTTCGTGCCGGCTGGAGCAGAACCCTTCATGTGGATCCGCCCAGCGGTGTTCTGGCCGAAATCAAGGATCTTTTTGCCGGAAGGTGATTTTATAGTTTTCTTCAATGTGAGAACCTCAGTGCAGCGGACTGGAGGCGCTATTGAAGCCTGGACAACCGGGGAGGAAGAATGAACCAGCAAAGCATCTGTCATCGGCTTGACATCTTCCCAGTGTTTATCGGTCAAGGCGTCAAGGTTGATCCGGGAGTCGAAACACTCGCCGTCGTAAATACTGGATTCAAGAATCGGGCTCGTCCTGGTGCATCTCCAACCCGTCACTGCAGTTCCACCAGTTTTAAAGACTTTAACACTGGACCCATGATATGTCTTTATGAGCGCCACGAATCCTGTCTCTTTCCCAAAGAATCCTCGTTGGGCTTCCCAGCCGCTTGAAAGACGACCACGGTACCAGCCGTCCGCCACAAACACAGTAACCACATTCTCCCCTTGGCGCAAGTAGTCTGTTATGTCATATGTTTGGTACAGCAGACGGCGGGTATATTCAGTCCAGCCTGGTTCCATTATCGAGTCGCCAACAAGCGTTCCATTGATGATGACACGGTATACGCCGAATGCTGTAGCATAAAGTCTTGCTGCCTGAGGCTTCGAATCTAAGTGATACTTGTTTCTGAAAACAGCCACAGGCTTAGGGTTCTGCCAGCTCTGTAGGTCCCAAGGTGTACTGATCGGTGTCATCCATGGCGCCCTATCGTACCAAGTTGGCATGCCACCGATAAGTCCTGCTTCGAATCGCAACGTAGCTGACGGCACCGAGGTCTCAGAGGGGCCCACACGGAGTTTCTCGATGATTCTGTTCGCTCTGTCCCAGGGAGATATAGGCGCAGGAGGTGGGGCCCCAAAACCTCTGTAGTTGAGCGTTCTGGAGGCTTCGTAGGATTTAGATAAACAGGCGTTAAGCTCGCCGGATTTAGTGAGTACCGCTATCACGGAAAGTTCATAAACACGCTCAGAAAGAAGCGGCGGGAAGATCCCCGGCCATGGTATATTTTCGGACTGAGAGGTGCTTGGGCTAGAGAACGTTGCCTCATATTGCGCCTGCAAACCCTCCGGGTCCTCAGAGAGGCTCCAGCTGCGAAGACCCAAGATGTAAGTTTGTTGACGCCAAAAAGTGGATTCGCCAGGAACCGAATAGGACCATGAGATAGAGGGTCTCTCGTCGTCGACGGAGAGAAGGTTCGCAGTTCGCGACAGCCGCAGATTAGTGATCTGGAGGGGCGAGGCCAAAATAGAATCCTCCGACATCGTGATCGATTTCACAACGTCAGGACTCCTGTATATTTAGATTGAAAAGTCGATGTAGATATGCTGCGCCGAAGACGTAGACGGAGACAGTCACTACTGGACTGACCCGGCGGGAGGGATACTGTGGGGATTCAAAAAGAAACCAAGACGACGCGTAGAAATATTCGAAATGGTAGGGCGGGGCAGAAGACGTCGAATTTCCAAGACAACTTCCCTCGGTCACAGTATGATGCCTGAAACGATACACGAGGTGATATGCCTCAGCCTTGTTCATGCAAGTGCGGGGGTTTGTTCATGCGGCATGGATGCTGGTTGGTCGGTGGCGTAATTATAGTTACACCATGCGACCGCTTGCGTCGAAAAAGTCAAGCGGAATAAGTGCTGGAACAAGTTACATGTAGTGCTAAATCAAAACTGCCTTTCTCAGTCGCTGGCAGATCCCGACTCTCTCTATCGAGTTTAGCTGACTAAGTAAGTGTCTGCCGAACATCAGCCGAAGCCAAACACATGCCGGCAAGAAGGCGTGTGGTATTTCGCAATAACAACACAAATCTACCGAGTTCTTCTTGGCGTCTGTCCAGACAGAATCAATTGCCCGCAAGTTTCGAGTTCCTCTCAGGGTCACGCTGTGGGGTTTCATTGCTTTGGAGCAAATTCAGCAATACCAAAGAAAGATACCCTGCCATAGGGGTGGGAAATAATGGCATGATGGATAATGGAGACCTCTGCGTACCCACGTTAGAATTTAGCTCCAATTAACCGAGCACTTTGCTATATTCTCAGCAACTTGTGAACAGAAGCGTTGTTTACGCCCCATTGAATTCTTCACGGACATGGAGCGTAAATCAAACGCAGATCCCGATAAGTGAATACAACGTAGAATAGGAATGCCCTAAAAAATCGATCTTGAACGTGTCGATTCGTGGAATAATATTTATTTCAGTATCCCATACCCACACACCTTGTACGCTCGACTTAACTAAGTAGTAGAGCTCGTACAAAGGCAATTAATACATTTACATTTACGTTTACAAATTAAAACAAGAGAATGTTAACTACAAGAAAGGAGCCAGAGGCTGACATGTTGGGGAGTAGCTGAGATCTCGCGATATCGAGAGAAAAAACCCAGCAGGAATCAGCGAAACTCTTGATTGGGAAATATACCTGGTACATTAGTCGTTTCGACGTGAAGTTCCTTAGGCTCCTTAGGATCCGGACCCCACGTTCCAGTTTCTTTGCCTCTAATTTGACACTATTCACAGCCAAGTATATTGAGTCTTCAACCGCTTGGCAGACATTGGCTGGGATATTGCAGTGCTCGTGAGGGCAGGTAGTGGCTCGCGGGTGTCACTGGGACCCGCAGTGTGAAGGGTTACCATTCGTAAGGCACATTGTTTCGAGCTTCTTCGAATGGTATTTCCTCTTCGTATAGAAGGCGCATATGAAATAGATCTCATATAAACGCCTACAGGTAAATTTATAAATTGATATCAGTCCAAAACCTTGTATAAGCTCGAAACAGAGACTAAATTCTGAGTCTCAATAGCCGATAGAACTCAACATAGCGTGGTAAATATTTTGGGGCGTTGATGCCAATGTTCGATGGACTTATGAGCCTCTAACCTCCGGATTCTTCTGATCTACTTTATAGACTATTCATAGGAGTTATCACTGTAGCTATAGCGAGCTTGCTTAACACATTGGGATGGGGCTGGTCTACGAGACCAGAGCTTGCCATACTTTGCCCCATTTCACGCGCGCGTTTTGGGGAACTGTTTGCGGGCCCATAATCCTGGCCTACAGTCTAGGTTCGACTCAACTGAGCCGATAGTTGATACGAACTACACGACGACCGTTATATACACTCCCAATCGAGGCTACGAAATGACGGCCGGCATATCTTGATCAAGTTATAAGACACTCTACTTTCACAGTCGACGGGCCGCCAATTGACCTCCGGAGAACGCTCCTTTAACGATATTGCTCCTGTAACGATCTGAGAAATCCTCCCAACTCTATCATTGTTCAATCAGTCATATCTACCGTACGTATCGCGCAGGCGTATATGCGTACTGATATCTCAACAATATTCGAATGGTTACATTACCCCTGAGAGCACCTATAAATGGAGTTTGAGTTAACGGCATGTAGCTAGAGTGGCTGTTCATGTTCTATCTATACAACTACGATGCAAGTTAACGACCATATCGAGCACTTAACACACTACCATGATATGTGCCATGATCCAACCTTGGATCTCAATGCGTTTTGTGTTTTTCAGTCAAAAGGCCTCGTGTTCTTCAGTCACGGCACACGCAAGTGTGCGCTTTCACCTGACCGGACTAGATCAGCCGTGATCCCGACGAATATCCCAGAAATACGCACAAATTGTGAATTTTGCTCTCCGGTGGACCTTAGGGACGCCAGTATCACGGTGAATATCGGTAGTTCTTCACGGGATTTCTCCAGCACGATGTGGCCACAATTGGCACGAGTGAGACTCGATTAATTCTTGAGATAAACCGCTGGAATCCGGACTCCTAGACTGGTGGAACTAGTCTATAGAAATGGATTATAGTATACCTAGCTGCTGTCAGACTGACATTCCACGGGGAAATCCTTCTGTTCATGTATCTGTAAACCGCGACATATAGCATTAAAAGGTGAAATTGTGGTACTAAACCTCTAATACTCTCTGAATTTCATCGCTTCTAAGCTTGATCGAGATACAATTTAATTGAGCTCGCTCAGCTTAGAAGTCATCAGAAAGATTATTTTAGAATATAGACAGCTACGAAGCGATTTCATCAAGATTCTGGTTTCGTAGGGCATGGTAACATGTCAGTGCATGAATTCTCAAAATATATCACTGAGGTCTGTTGAACTCTGTACATGTGCTGGGACTGCGGACGTCGGGTTCAAGAACTGAGAGTGCGAGCCTGTCAATTTTTCCATCCATTTGCTGGTATAACCACAGGAGCCCTTGGTCATCTCCTCGGGAAAGCAGGGGAGAGTCTACCCCGATCCTCAAAATGGTTATAAATGCGACCAGATTCAGGTCTGGTATGGTCTCGTAAACCACACGGCACGGCAGGTCTGGTATCAAGGTTTGCTAGTCAGGATCACCTGCTTGCCTATAATATGTCTGATATGCAGTGGGTAGCCGAAGCATCAGACGTATAGAGGGCGTCTGCTGATAGAGCTACTACGAAATCCTAGGCCGTCTTAATCTAGTCTATCGATTGGAATAAATTGATTCATGGGGCCCAGGGCTAGACAGAAGCTACCTGCTGTCACCCCCAGCGATATTAAGCTGCAGCATCGAGATGATCGTATACGTTGCGGAGTCCAAGTATCCTACTACTGTCGTGGGTTTGCCACTGCGACAACCTGCTTGGTATATGAACAGCCAAGACGTATACGAGCTGGATGTCAGAGACCGCAACTGTTCAGGGGTACTTACCCGGGCACAGGTAGCTCAGGTACCCCAGTCATCAATCCCTTATCTTGACCAATCATACGAGCAAGGCAAATTCCCCTACAAACTATTTACGTACTCTGATCTTGATAATCTATTGTATCAAAGGGATTTAGCGGCGATTTGGTAATTCCTTACTCGCCGCACAACGCGATATAACACCTTCCCAACAACGACAAGCGAGGCTCGCGTGGCAGGCATGAGGTATCGGTGCCTGATGCTGGACATGTCTTGGTAATGGCTCAGTGATCATCGGCTGTATGCGACAAGGCGGCTGGATACGAGCTTGCTATTGATTCTCTGGAGCCGACGTCGACGGTCAGAAGGGCACCATGTTTTGTTCTAGAGAGCATGTGTCGGCGCTAAAGAGTTCGTGGCAAACCCGTAAACTGGCTTTCGCGTCGACTTATGGCGATAACAGATGGTACAGCTCCTATGGTAGACGTTGATAGCCTCATGTCAGTTTGAACCGGGGGCGCCATGGGCACTGGATTTCTTGGAACTGACGTAGAGATATTTCTGCGGCCCTGGTGGCTATAACAGGGAAATATCCCATCGTGATAGAAAAGATCTCATGAATGCGATATCGTTGCATCGGTAACGCCCCCAAGAACGAGTTAAGCCCAGTCAGCTTGAACAATGGACCTGAGTGACGACAATGGTACCCTGCAATCTGATAAGCGAACTGCGATAGTCGTTGAAGGTGAGTTCCAAGTCGGCGTGACAATTGGATCGCACTACATCATTAGAGATAGGCAGCTGCCATAACCTGCAAACAAAATACTATTACATGGTCTCGAGATCTCATGGTTCCGATCCCCGGCTGAAATACCGATAAATGGCGCCATGTTGGAGCTCATGATTGCCGGAACGCGATGTAGGGAACATGGATTGATGGCAAGCTGTAGGAATGGCGACCTACATGGATAACAGAGTCAATGACGGGCGTCTTTCCATCCAATACAGGATCCCATGGAACTGTTTGATCAATGGAGACATTTACAGCAGACGGTCTTGATTGGTGGGATGAGCATGAAGGAGTTATAGCGGAAGTAACGTTGCCGGATGGGGCGCGACGCCATCCCGTCGACAAGACTGGATAAACCTTTATCGAGCATTTCAAGTATGAATGTCCGTCTATATTATTGAGGGACCGCCGTTTATGAACTCGTGTGCATGAAATTTGCAGTTGATACGAGGTGGCGATTCTCCACTGATAGCAGTCGTTAACCTCGGCCAACGGTGGTACAACAATGCTTTTTAGCGGGGTTGCGTTGCCAGGCCCAAGATGAGAGTGGCTTTATTAACTGACACGCTGGAAACTAGGCAGCAGCGCGACATTGCAGAGGTGGAGATCGCATTCGGTGCAGTCCTGTCTGGAAACAGGATGGCGAGATTTCGAGCGCAGGGAAGATCATGCACAGAGGACTGCTCACTTCCAACGGACGATAACAGCCCTCGCGCACTCATGGGGGGAGACGTTGTTTATCTCGACACATGCATCGTGAGACGATTTGGTTTCGATTTAGATTGGCTGGATTACGCCCATGCTCGTTTCTTTGTTTCTTTTCCCCAAGCGGCGATGTCGTACACGACTTGGCGCATGAGGGTGGCTTGCCCCGAAGCTGCGCGACTGGCCGGCTCTCTCGTTTAGGCTCGTGGCGAGCGGGGGAAATGCGCCAGACAGGCTAGCGTCGGCATGGAGGATATGTTAGAGATTCCAGGGGGCTTGCGACCGCTGTCTGGAACGGGAAGCTGTAACATTACCGTGAGGTCACTTCATATCTCAACGTGATGATCTCTCGCGGTTGCGCTGGGGACAAATAGACCATAGAGCTATCGGCGTAGGTAATTTGCCATGATCTATACTAGGTGGTTCCGGTCTTGGAGTTTAGTTCGCCGCTGGGGCTCCCCTTTGGTAATTAGTTGGATTCTGTCAGGTGAGCCTCGAATTTAAGGCGGTCAACGTCCTCGAGGAGGAAGCCGGGAAGCACGTTATAACCTTCGGGTCTCGCGTTTTCAGTGGTCAGCTCGTAGACGGTGTTTGCCGACGTTAGCTTTGGTGTTGCATTAGACTTTGAGTAACTGTGAGCAAACTCCTTTGATCAGATATCTTTGATGAAACCTAAAATTTCGAGTTTCCAAGTTGTCCACTCGGTCGAGAGTCTCATGAGACAGCATTCTTCCGGTCAGAGAGTCTCGGCATCATGCTTCTTGTAGGAATGCGTGAACAAAGAAAGCTAAAACCTTGTCCGATATTTTTTTGCATTTGAGTTTCGACGTGTCGACATCCACATATCAGCGAACAGGCCATGGGGGTCGTCGACAAGCAATGATACCCTCGATGACATGCAGGGTCCTGATGTGGAAGGTGTGCATCTGCATCCCATGCATGCTCATGATTTCGGTCTGTCGGTCTTTCTGTCCTTTGCGCCGAGTTTGATGTTCCCAGGCACCCTTGTTAGTGCTAGTGCGACTGATAGCGGCGGAACCAGGGCCAGGAGCGGAGGTTCAGAACGTCAATCATCCATTCTCACGGCAGAATGGGGGCCGGGCTAGCAAAACACCGCGAACACTCGACAACCGTAATATCGACCTTTGAGTTTGTGTTCTGATGCCTGATCGAACGCTTTTTGCCCACCTGGCACGCCGGTGGGGTTTCCTGTCATATGAACGTCGACTGATCTGAGGGCGTTAGCGGTACTTCGTGGTGGGATGCTCGAGTGAGCGGGTTTGGAGGTATGTTGGAATCATCCGGTGTTACTGTCCACCAGCCTCTTGCGATTGGCGATTAGCAAGAAATGGGAAGAAATTATAAACTTTCGCAAGGAGGTTGCCCTCTCTGGGCCCCTTGAGAGACGAAGCAGATGTCCTGTCGATAGACGGGCTGATGCTAGTAAAGCTATTCAACCATTGCGGGAGATAGTTTAAAAGGCCCTCCTGGCTTCCCCTTCCGAGCTGACATTCCGTACCTGCTCAGTCCGGTAGAACGTCCTGCAACATCTGGAGCCGTCTACCGCGCTTCCTTGGTATATTGAAATCAACCATGTCGGAGAAACGAGCCGAAGATATCGAGGCCTCTGGTCTTGCCAGTGCCTATTCTGGGGCCGCGGTTGACAGCACCATCAACGAGCCGAGCATACGACGCGACTCCATTGTCCCCTCGGAGGGCGTGCCGGAGGACCTCAAGCAGGAGCTGGAGAAGGTGCACATTGACATCTATGCGCCGTTCCCAATCGACGAGGGGGCGCGAGAGGAAGGAAACATCTTGACGGTGAGAGCGGTGGTTGTGGGATGCATTCTCGGAGCTCTGGTGAATGCGAGCAACGTTTATCTTGGTGAGTTTGACGATGGCCCCAACGCGCAACACGACCGCCGCTGACCGACGACGTTGCAATTGAACAGGACTCAAGACAGGTAACGACACCATCGCCATCCTCGAAGGCATATCTCTATGATTACAGATCTCTGACATTATCGTAGGATGGACGTTCACGGCAAATATGCTCGGCGCACTCGGCGGCTTCGCCATCATCAAGCTGATCTCACTCACCAAGATACCGTGGATCGGTGGCTACTTTGGCCCTATGGAGAACAATATCGTGCAAACCTGCGCTACAGCTGCTGGTGGCCTCGGCATCATCTTTGTCTCTGCTGTGCCGGCGCTGTATCAGATGAACCTAATGTCGAAGAACCCGGCGGATGATTACTGGAAGCTCATTGCTTTTACGGCTGTGTCCGCCTACTTTGGCTTCACCTTTGCTGTGCCATGTAAGGCTTCTCTCACTCTCATCCTCGGATTGAATAGACACGGAAGTTGACATCACGCAGTGCGCAAGTTCTTCATCATCCATATCGCCCGCGAGCTAAACTTGGTCTATCCGACTGCTTCTGCTACGGCCCTGACTATTAGAAGCATGCATCAGAGCACTGGCGGAATGGAAAGTGCCAAAAAGCGAATCAAAGGCCTGTCTATTGCGTTCATTGGTGCCTTCATCCTACGAGTTGTCTCGCAGTACGCCATCGGGATCTTATGGGATTGGCGTGAGTACACAATCCTTTCTTTAAACGTTTTCACATCAACTGTACTAATACGATTGTAGACGTCTTTTGGTGGATTTATACCTGGGGTGGCAAGGGCGCTATTGCCCTCGTCAATTGGGGCTGGTTCATCGAGTGGACTCCCGCCTTCATCGGCAGCGGCATGCTCGTCGGTCTCAATGCCGCCTACTCGTTCCTCGCGGGCTCCATAGTCGCGTGGGGTATCATCGGACCTACCCTTGTGGCGTACGATGCTGCCTTCTGCACACAACCGTACCCAAACTATCCGGACATTTGGAACTGCAACGGCCTCCGTCTCGCGGACCCCAAGAATGCCCCCTCGCCGCGATACTGGATGATCTGGCCCGGCGTGCTGCTCATGATCGCTGTCAGCTTTGCCGAACTTGCTGTCAACTATAAGATTATCGTCAAGGCTTATACCGCGGCCACCATCCTAGCTGCACAGCGCCTCAACGCGTTCCTCCAGCGGCGTGGCAAATCTAACCGGTTCATCGGCAAGATCGCTGCGAAGCCCATCTCCTCGGATACCATGCAAGATCCATCGCCGAAAGAGGACCAGGTGCCTGCATGGATGTGGGGCCTTGGCTGTGTAGGAGTTGTCATCCTCACCTGCGTTGTACTAGGACTCCAGTTTCAGTTCCCGGTCGGATACTCCATTCTTTCACTTGTACTCGGGCTTTTTTTCGCCTTCCTCGCAATCCAGTGCACCGGAGCGACGGATATCACACCCGTTACAACTGTGTCCAAGGCCTCGCAGCTCATCATGGGTGGTGTGACCAAGGGCCAGGGCACGAACATACAAACCGCACAGCTGTACAACCTTATGGCTGGTGCCGTCGCCGCTGGAGCGGCAGGGCAGTCCACTGATCTGGTGAATGACTTCAAAGTCGGTTTCCTGCTGAGGACGCCGCCTCGCGTACAGTGGTATGCGCAAGGCATCGGTTCGTTTGTCAGCATCTGGCTTGCTCCTTCCATCTTTGTCCTTTTCACAAAGGGTAAGTTGAGCTTTCCATCATAATACATGTCGTCCAATCTTACTAACTCATGATATTCAGCTTATCCTTGCATCGTCGACCTCGAGCTCTCGGACAACTGCGCGTTCCTCGCACCTTCCGTAGCCTCCTGGCGAGCTGTTGCCATCGCTATGACAGACCCCACATTCCCCATTCCCACATCTTCCGGCATCTTTGCCATTGTAATCTCTATTGTTGGTGTCCTCGTTGTCCTTGCGCGACACTACCTCAACGCGACCAACCACACCACCGCAGCCCAGTTCATGCCCAACATGATGCTTGTCGGCCTGGGCTTCCTGTTGCCGCAGACACAGTATTCGACAGCAATGTCGATCGGTGCTACAACTGCATTTGTCTGGCTGAAGAGATGGCCGGTCGGATATGAGATCTACTGCTTTAGCGTCGCAGCAGGCCTCATCGCCGGCGAGGGCATTGGTGGTGTGATCAATGCGTTGTTCCAGGTGGTCAACATTTCGGGGAATACGGTGGGGACGGGCATTGGCTGCCCCGCTCGCTCGTGCTAGACGTATTTGCATTATTATGGTACACTCATTCCCATTAATGTGTACTCCTCGTTCTCATTATGATACTATATGGCGCATGTTTTGATTTTCATATCCGGATGTACTCGACTAATACCTAGGTATATATCCACGTCTAATGATAATCTTTTCTCTATTATTTCCAAGCAATATACTCAGCAGATTTGGGTATATAACTCAAGCGATCCTGCCTATCACATCGTATATACATAAGTAAGTATATACGTATGAGATAAGTCGGAGGCTGAAGAGCTGCATGCAGTGCACTGTAGGTCACTGCGTCACCGTCTGTGGTGGGTAATGCGACCCGGTATAGCGGACGCGGATTAATATTCCGTCAGCCCAATGATATCAAGATCTCGCGCCAGGCACCGCCGCTCGGATGTGAGACTTCGAGGCATTTGCGTATTCATATGCATAAACGTGTCCGTGTAACCTCTGCCGACAAAATTCCGGAATATGCACAACGACAATCGAGAATATCTAGCCGAAGATGGCAATAAAAACAACACGAATGTTCAGAAACGGAAGCTTGATGGAGCAGGTCTGCGCGCCCGCAATCCGGATGAGTACCTCGATCAACATGTTCATGTATACATACGTAAACACGTCCAATGTGCTGCAAATGTAATACTGGTTCCAGCAGGTTTATGTAAGAGATGAACCACGATCGCGAGTACTCCTGCCAAGTTCTGCTCTGTATATGAACAGTAAGTGACGTTACCCATATCCAATATCTTTCAATTGACATTGATGATGGGCTGGTACACTTTCAATTACCTTCGTCTTAGATCTGCAGGCTGATTATTCAAATGGATACACGGGTAGCTGGCACCTCAAGATGAATACTCACGATTCTAGTATAAAAGGGCCTCGTTCGGCTCGTCCTTTCACTCTTCAGACTCAACAGTACCATAGCCTGTCTCGAAACTTGATCAATTGACCAATTGAGCATCTATTCTTATAAACCATAGCACCATATATCAACGCCAAAATGTTCGAGTACGACGAAAGGCCTCACCAAAACGGCGGCATCACTTGGGTTCTACAGGATACAGAGCGCTCCAGCATCGCTGATGTGCTCGACATCGAAGGTAGAGCAGCCCTTGACACCTCCTCGCATATTATATATGAAGCAGTCGACCCGGATTATGAACCTGGTCCCAGATCCAAGCTGTAGCTGTTCCGAAAGAGTACTGACTGTTAATTACTGTCCCAAATTTAGGGTCTACGATCAATGCCAATGTAATCATGCTCAACCACCGTAGCGTGTGTCCTGGCTGTAGCAAGCGCTGTGGCCTCGACGATATGGTGCACAACGCCGTGGATCTCAAGATACATAGCAAGGCATACTTGGTCGACGTCCTTGTCAACGGCAGGGATACCGATGTGGCAGTCCCACCGCATGAAGTCAGGTGCTCTCGATGTGGCGAATCCATGGGAATACATAGGTGGCACAGGAGGTTCTGGAGGGATGATTAAGGAAGGAGTTTCGATAGTATATGTTTGAACCCTTCATTGAACAGTAGGATATATGTACGTATGCGGAGCTAGGCTGGATGTGGTTTTTGAGCAAGACTGATAGCTGTACCGAGGTATTTTAAATTTTGCATACATAGCGAGAAGGCGCTCCTAGGGTTAGTCTTATCTGTACCGCTGGAGCACAATCATTTTGTCAAGTCTAGCTCTATGTTACAGGCACCGGATTGCGAAGATGATGGCGAATGAACCTATCTCCTCACTATACTTGTAATACTTCGAAGACTTCCCCTTACATCAGAGCATAAATAAAATCATCTATTATATCATATGGGCTCAGAACGTCCATATTGGATGTTCTGTTGCTGGGACACGGAATCAACTCAAGATTACGTGGGAAAAAAAGGTCACGACATACCCGTTCTGATGGTCTACAGGGCACAAAACTACTAGTGCTGCCTTTACCACCTCGCGAACATTCACATAGTGTGGCCAGGTTAGTCATGGCGTCTGAACAACCTTATGAACCCAATCTTCCAATGACGGCGCGTGTGCGTGCGTCTATATAAGTTAACCTGATGATAAATGTATGACATTAATATCCAGCCTTATAGCTTAATTTTAAATTAGGCTTTCGAAGTTAAAGTCCATAAAGTGTTAGAGGCAATGAGGCTGCCTAGTTAGCTGTGCACTCGTAGAACGACATGGCTAACTCGAATCGATACCTACGATTGCAGTTGTTGGTTTAGTTACCCGGCTAGCAGTATTATAAGGCTGAGGGGCTCCACGTACAGCAACCTCCAAAAAGTATCGTTATTTTTGACTTCAGAGCTTTACCATTCACACAAAAACAATTTATTTGCTATAAAAAATATATGTTATAAAAGCTTAATATTAGTACTTTCATCTTATACCTAATTTATACCAAGACAGTATATAATAGTTATACTATACTTTATCAAAATCAAAATAAAATATTCAGAAAATTTAAGTTCTAAACCAAGTTATAACCCATTCTAAAATTTTTAGGTTAGGTTTTAAAAAAAATGTATAAAGTAGTCAAAATCGTAAAAAACGCTATTTTTATTATAATTCTATAATAGCATTTTATTCTTAAAATATTATTTATTGATATACTATAATTCTCCCTAATTAGTGCTTTTGAATGATGTATATTTTGTCACATTCAATGTATTTTTGGTGATATGGCAGCTGTGTACTTTTTTTCACTATTTGTTGGAGGTTGCTGTACATAAATCGCAACGCTGTCAACGCGTTCCCGCGTTGTAGACTTAAAGTTGCTTGAGGATGTATCCTGACATTTAAATCGAGGGCGGGACCAATTCCAGATCCATATGTTGCTGTCTGGAAGCTTTGGCTGACACCAATAATTATGTCGTATTTAACTTAAGTAACGCCTACCAATGAATAAAATATCAACGCTGATGATATCTTCCTAGCTACATATCTTTCAATATCTGGTCTATGCTCCTTTCGTGTTTGGATATACACAATCGATCCATAGATCCACGCCTGATGGTATTGTTTTCTTCACTCAGCAATGCTCGTTATGAAACTTGAGAGATACGGTCTATCGCACTGCGCATCTTACGTATCAACTATGTAATCCGGGGGCTACAGAGCTAGATTCCACTGTCCGTGAACTTCGACCTGACGTCAGTACGATGCCGTATATATAAAGACACAGCATAGGAGTGGGCATTAATTTTCCGTCAGGGCGATGATCTTGACATCTGGGCTTCGGGCGGACCTTTGCATATCCGCACGTAATGTACGTGTAACCTGCACTCATAGAATAATTCCGGAATATGCACAGTGGAAATCAATAGAGAAGACACAGCCCTACTTGGCAACGACAACACAGTTGTAATTTTCGCGGAAAGGGCTGGATGGAGCAGTTCTACGCGTTTTCTACCGGATAGGTACCGGGAATTACGTTTGTCTGCATGGATAGCTCTACGGGTATGAAGTACTGCGGATGTCGCCTTTAGCTCGTCTATCAGCAACATCCAGCAGAGCTGTCCAAATACCTCATTGACGATAACGCATCCGTATATATCTAGGCCTGGGCTGACGTGCGACTTGGCTTGGTAGACGAGACCCCAAGGTTCACTTACATAACTATTGAATTCTCGTTATGTATCGATATTCGGTATAAAAAGCCTCCTTTCCGGCCGCCCAAAGGACACTGGTTCCAACACTCGACAACGTCCTCCACTGGGTGAACACCGGTCAATTCTCAAATTTTGAAGACGCATCTAAAAGCTCATATACAATTACTATTGAGCTTTACTCACGTGGAATAATTTACAATGGATACGCATGTATGCCACAACGACGAAGTCCGACGGGCAGATGGGCACGTCGCTTGGATCCTACAAGATCCAGAACGCTCCTACATCGCCAGTGTCCTCGACGTAGAAGGTATATGAACCACCTAATGAACCACCTAAAAAACATTTTGCATGAAAGCCGATGCAAGGGTGTGAGTGCTAATCCACTTACTCACCTCCGGTAGGATCCGATATCCAGGGCGACGTGCTTATGGAGCAGCCCCGCAAGACATGCACCGGCTGCGGCAAACGCTCCGGGCTCGACGACATGGTGCATAATTCCATGGAGCTTGGCATTCACAATTCAAAGTTCATCATCGATGTGCTTGTTCATGGAATCGGGCTCGATAGGCAGGTCCCTGCTCACGATGTTAGGTGTTCCAGGTGTGGTGAACCCATGGGGCGATTCCAGTGGTCACGCAACGTCTCTTGGAGCAGCTTCATTTAGTCGACGTCAGGAAGTCTGCCGAAGCTAGTCAATCCGTACAGGTGCTGGAATGAGCTACTTTCTTGTTGGATATATCGTCAAAGCTGTGCCCATTCAAGAGATAGTGAAGTTCTCCACAATCGCATTTTGTTGAACTTATTAGTTTTCGGGAAAATGTCAATATGTTCCCCGTAGCGATAGTTTATTCAGAAATGTGATGACATTGTTTATCAGTCGCTCTCCTGATAGCTTGTGGGATGATCTCGGAAGCTACTTGCGGTGTAGAATATTTCAGGAATCGATACTTTTTTCTGGTAAGATGTCTGCGGTGTACGACGGCGCTGCGATATCATTGTGATGCATCCGCATAATCGATAGTTCACAGAAACTATTTCCATATATCAGTTTACCCAGGTAGTTCTGATTCTAAAACAGTAGTGAGTGGCTAGTTCAGATGGATGATGAGATTTCAGATGATGATTCGTCCAGCCGTGCTTGCATCTCGGATATATTTGTGCTCTGTATGACTGTCCGTATGGGAACCCGGTTCCACAGCATAATTTTCGATGGTACTGTGGAACTTGATGATAGTTGCGAGCTTGTCGATGGTGAGGTGGCCTGTATACACTGTCAGCTATGGGGAATGGCCTAAGAGCAGTGCAGTGTGTCGTTGCCAGGGAATATCACTGAAGCAACTAGCTGACATTTGCGGAGTGCTTTGTGACTGCTATGCAGCAGCTAGGGCCGTCATAAAATATCAACACCACCTCCGTTTCAGCTCCCTTCCCCACCACCATCACTACCATCATCGCGACCCGCTCTCTCATCGCCCTCATCACCCGTTCCTTCATCATGGCGGACCTGACTCGCGCCCAGCAGCTCGCCTTGCGGCTCGCTCAAGTTGCTCTGGACGCTGGATCACCACCGCCTCAACCACAGGACGTATTCACATTCGCAAATCTCCCCGGCATCAATGACGCAGCTCTATCGACTGATACCATCTCCGACATCCATGCTCTCCGAATTGCCGAAGCGCGTCGTGCGGAAGCACAGCATTACGCCGAGACCCATGCGTATGGCTTCGCAGAGCACAATCCAGCACATTTACTCGCCGTTCAGCAGGCAGAATTGGCTCGTGCGCAAGAACACCATGCCCGCCAGGTGGCTCAATTACACTACGGGATGGTACCCGGTGCGGTCATTCCAACCTCTATGATCCCCCCATTCGCACTTCCACCTTCAGACCAATCGATGTTCCCTGGCACCCACCCTCCTAATATCCCATTCAACGTTGCTCAATACCCTCCATCAAGCCCTACGATCGCCACCGAAAATACCCCATTCATGCTTCCCAGCCGGGTCTGGCCGAGTGAGGGCCTCAAGCCCGGCCCGGAGAGACACAAGCAACAGCTCGATGCCCTCCAGAACATCAACAAACGCATCGATGATGAACTCGACAGGAGCCCAGCTATGGAGACTCATGAATCAAACGACCAGATCAGCTGGGAGCAAATGGAGCACCACATGCGCGTTGCCTACATTCAGGGCCTTGACAAGGGAGTCATGGACTGCCTCTTGCGACAGGACCCGGGAAAGTTCATCTTCTTCGACATCAAGTACACTCACGTCGGCGACTACCTCGAGATCGGATTCGCTCGCACGCCTGCTCAAATCTGCCTCATGAACATCGAAGGGGAGATCATCTACCATGCAAACGTTGCGATGTTCGACCCACGTAGCGGTAAAGAGATCCTCTGCATGATCGACTGGCTTCAGCTGGTCAACGAATACCTCATTACGGGGGCAATGTCCCGCCGCTGGTATGACGTCGAACGTGTCAAGGCCGCGATCGAAGTCATGCGCGGCTACTTTGGCTCCCGCGATGTTCGCCGCCTTTCCATCCAGCGTATCCGCCAGGACCTCGACAAACTCGACTACCGCAACCGCATCCTCTTTACGCACGACCCAAGCCTTCGCACCTACGACCTCCTCCGCAAATTGTTGCTCACCAGTACCCTCCCACCACGTCTGCTCACCCTCAGCAGCCACAAGATGGTCAAGATGCTCCTCCCGGATATGCCAACGAACCTGTACCACTTTTACGTCCAACTCATCGACCACGAGTCCTTTGGCACGCACGGTAAGTCGATCTTGAAAAACATCGCAACCGGTGACGCAGGCTACATCCGCCAGATTTTCCGATTCTTCATGGCCTGCTGGGATGTCTTTCAGAAATCCAAAGCCGGACGTCCGCGCACGGAGGCCGCCGAGAGGCTTGTGGACATCTGGGACTCCATCCCACCTGACAGCCCTGTCTTCGACCCTGCTAGCGACAGCGACAACGATGACGACCAGGGCCTCACGACGGAGCAAGTGGATGCATACGACCGCGAAGGAATGGCGGGTCTCGAGGCGATGAGAACCTTGCAACATAGAAGTGGACATCGTCGTACAGTCACTGTTGCCGACAAGGCTACTCAGACTGTCACTCACGCTATCTCTCGCAAGCCCTTTGAAAAGCCCATCATGACGGAGAATCCGGCTGCCGGCGTCGAGGAGTATCGTGGCGAACGCATGAAACGCCGCCCCGTCACGCCGACCAGCATCAGGCTTAAGAATGAAGACTTCAGCTTTCGCACTTAAATTCTTTCTTATGGCATCATTATTACGTGTATCTGGCGGGGCATGGCAAAGGTGTTACGGTTTTTCTTTCCATGAAAACTATTACGACATGAGATGATCCATTTCCTTACTCTATACTGGAGTCTACATGTAACTAAGCAATCGCCTGTAGTTAGAGACTCAGTAGCAACGAAGAAATAAATTCCAATACCAATACATCGTCTGGTCCCATCATTACCTGGTGTGCATGCGAATAGAAATGCATGTCAAAGTGCAAAACTAGCCTACATGCATATGCCGGGAGAATAGCGTAGAAATTTCGATCCTGGGACCTTAAGCTAAACCATCTTGAAAATATATCCCTACTCCGACCCCGATTGCGCGAGTTCGCATATCTATAATATGTGCCTATAGTACCACCAGTCTTTTAGGGTATGGTACAAACATATATCCGGGCGTCCTTGACCGGATACTTTGGTATGGCGTGATATATTGCCTCCCATGCCCTTATATCGTAGCTGGGTGTAATGGGCGCACTCCGCCTCACGTGTGATCGATCGATCCCTTCCTAATTCCGAGCTGGGGTGCATAAGCTATACTATCGAAACCCTATAAGGCAAGTCCGGGTTAGTTAAGGAGCTGAGGTGCTCCCGGACCGAGGTACCGGTTCGCACTCGTTCACTCGGTTCGTCCGTCGGTCATTGCGACACCTGCCTTATTCAGACCGTTCCGATCCCATTCACCTTATAGACCTAATGAAATTCAAAAGTCAGCTGGGTGGTCTGTGCACTTACTCCCCAGTTGATTATGCACATTGATGGCCGATCTATCGCATGATAAGAGCGCCATTGGTGAAATAAAATCTCTAGAGTTTCTTGTCACTTGCCCCGCCGGATGGCATAATTAATGGTTTACTGCTTGCAAGACCAGAGGCACTTTCTGTTATGTATTTTGGAAGCAGCACAATAACACTGCACTGCTCTATGTACTTCCAGGTTCGGAATATCTTCCTTTCGAGATCGATTGCCCAGATATATAGGGGACGCAAGATTTTCTATCGCTGAGTACCGTATAGCCCTACAGGGGAGCTGTCGATAGCTACCGGAACCACCCGAGCCCATTGCGAAAGCTAGCCTTGACGATACCGAACTCCGAGAAACGAGCTTCCCTTTGGAGAATTCAACTTGCGCATTGCACGATGGGAAAATTATCTTTGGATCCAACAGTATCTTAGCCCGTCACTAAGCGGCCTTACTCTATAGACTTCTGGATCAGATTAACAATATCTGATCGGAGTCTCATGAGCTCACCAATGTCCATCACCTGGGGAAGAAAACGGCCAAGAGGAAACGCAACCTGAACTGAGCCTACCCTTGCTTCATTGCAAAGTCAGGATCGAAAATGTAGCCCATGACCTGACTTTCGGTATATCTCCGGAAACCAACCACTTCGACATTTTACCGAATGCGCCGAAAATGTAGGCTGAAAATGCTGTTCTAGCCGATGTGACGATGTCTCTCATCCTATTCATAGAGGTACCTAGGTAATAAAAGTGAAATGGTCTCGGAAAGCAATCAACAATGGCTTTAAGGAGTACTGGAGAGCGAAGAGGGAAGTTATATTCGGCACGGATGTCGAATTAATTATGACTCAGCAACACAAGCCCCCAAAAACGCGGCTGACTGATTGTTCTGAAGATAAATAATCACATTCACACGCTGGCTTGTGGAACGTGAGAAGCTTAAGGGAAAAAAATCCTTCCCCATACATGGGTCCATTGTAAACTTCCTTTCAAAGTCTAGATTCGTGTCTGTAGGCAGATTCCAGAGGACGGGTACCAAGCGCATGCCAAGCGCGAGACCTGGAGCTGTCGCCTATTTGCCACCAACGCTAGAAGCAGGGGGACTACCCAAGTGCCCTTGTTCTTACCGCTTTGCGTAATTTTGGCATCCAGGTACCGATCTGATGAAGAAGCTGGGAGCTATTTTAATTTTTGCCAATTTGGAGAAATTCTTTCCACGCCACAGCACCTGCTAGAAGGGACAGCATACCATTCCTAAGGAACTGCCACACGGTAGTACAATGAAATGTCGCATTCGCAAGACCTCCGCATGTCTATAAATTCACGATGTTTTCCGGCTCCTGAGGTAGAATCATCATACTCAAGCAACAGTCAGTTCGTCTAGTATATATCACTGTCCTTCAGAAACTCAATCTCCACATCCTCTTTGAACAGCCACTCTTTATCATCCCTCTCTATCACTCTTTCAAAATGAAGGCCGCTTTCATCCTCGCAGCTTTTGCAGCTCTCGTAGTTGCCGATGGCCCAGTTGTAAGTTCCCGGCAGTAACCGAGGTCTTGATTGAGCTTGAAAATATATAACGCACATAGCTAATATAATTGATATTCGCAGGAAATCCCTAGACGTTGCGGCGCTGGTGGCATGTTCGGCTGCGCCATCGACGAGACCTGCGTTGGAGAATACCGATTCAAAGAGGACCCGCGGGGTATCTGCATCAAGTCGCCCGCTAAGTGTGGCTCTACCATGGCCCATCCCGATACGACTTGCCCCCGGAGCAGGACGATCAAGTACAAGTGCATTCCCGTTGCGGATGTCAGCGGACAGTGCCCTATGGACGTCGCCTACTGCGGCCACTGCGTCGACGAGAACATCGTCTTCCAGTTGGGATTGAGGAGCGAGCAGGACAACCGTTGCGGCGGAAAGTCCGGCAGGAAGTGCTTCCAGAACCCGGCCAGCCCTGAGATCTGTGCCGGTGAGAGGGAGCTTCGGGACGGTATGGGTGTCTGCCTCGAGTGGGGATTCAGCAGACAATGCAAGCACGGCTGCTTCGGAGACGTTTGCGTCAGCAACTCTTGCCCTCCATTCCTGTCGAAGGAGGACTGCGGTGGCAAGATCTGCCTGCCCAAGAAGTACGCCGACAAGTATGGCATCAGACGCAACTAAGCGTTGACCTACAAGATCTTAAGACGATAAGATTCACGGGTCCATACAAAAGCTGTACACAATGGCAAAATCATGTATTTAGTCTGCCTTCTTCACCCTTGATTGACGGAATCTCTCTCGGGAGCCATCGGTCAACCCCAAGACTATAGATATGATCTCAATAGACAGCTTATCTAGTATCATTACTAAATCTTCCGTTCTTCTCTTCTCGTGACTTAAGCTTAGAGCCGGTGCGGAGAACTAACGACGGTATCCCTCATTTAGTCGACCTCAATATATGTAATCCGACTGTTCTGATCAATATGTACCGGGATGCATCCGAAAATTGTTCTCAACCCATTAGCAAAATATTAATATAAGATCGTACCGCGAGATGAGTCACGAAGCCAGTATCAAAATTTACTGCGCAATAAGGAGTGCTCCGAGTGGAATATGAGATTCCAGGGAATAATTTCCGATGATGAGGATTCGAATTGACAAAGCATGATGCCAAAGTCGCGTTCAAATTATCTCGAGCCGGTGTTTGGAGGTGTGATCTTAGGTTCAAAGCTAGGGTAGTTAAACTTAACATATCCATAGAACAAAGTCAAAGACGCCTTGCAGGTTCCTAAACCTCCATTTAGGCTCTGGAAAGGACCATCGCAAAGCTTACAAAGTCCGATATGTGCCGGAAGATCCGACATGGTCTAAACAAGCTTTTGTAAACCGTTGGAGTCGGTTGTTCGGAAGTGGGTGGCCCCGGCGCTGGAACCCAGTGACAGTAAGTCCGGCGAGCCGGTCCCGTTGTAATAGCACGCATATAAATATTATATTATTATATTGTCGAATACGAGCAAGGGATCTAGGTTAAACGGCTATGCAGGGGGCACAACAGGGCTTGTACCATGGTCGGAATAGTTGACGGTTGCAAGGCAACTTGAGGGGCTATCTCGAGGCTGCTTGGAAAGGCGCATTCTGATTATCTAGATCTTATCGATCCTTGACGTGACGACTAGTTCTTCAGGCAAATAAATATATATCCCGGTCTTACGATCAGAAAGAGCTAGACAGTGGAGCTCCGGATGCAACGACGTTGGATGTGTTGAATTTAACCGGATGTGTTAACAACGCCGTTGCTGTAGAGTCGCACTGGTCGGTCACCCAGGTAAGAGGATGGGCGTAGTACCTACGACCGATGGATGCTATATAAGCTTGTATTGATTCCAGGAATTCAAATGGAAAATATGAGGGTACGCGCCAGATATATGGGTGAGCTCACAAAGACCTTCGCAATGGCCAAAATTCTCAGAGCTCTCGGGATAGCTGTTCTCGTAGCTGTCAAGGTTGCAGTGGGAGCGCCGGGTCCTTCAAGTCTGGGAACCTCTATCACAATTCTAAAAGACAACGATCTCTATGGTATGTACCCAAGCGCAGGGACTATTATTATCCCGTCTTCCTCAATTTGCAATCTACATTGAGATAGTTTAACAGCTAACAACACAACAGGAAAATTTTCCAACAGGACTTCATCTGCTCTTCTCCTCGAGCAGCCAATAACGTTCAACGCGGCGAAAACACTTTGCGCCTCATTCTCGGAAAATCTATGGTCTCCAGAGATCCAAGACTTCACGGCTGGCGTCAACAACTCTCTCTCCTATCAAGCGTACCTTCGCAAGTTTTCCTACAGCCAGCAATTCTGGGTTGCAGACCATATCGATTCGAGCACACAAACAAAGACTACATGCAGGGCAATCGACCTCGCGGGGAAAGCCAGAGTATTAGGCTGCGATCGTCTCCTCCCAGCGTTGTGTGCTCATAGCGCGCCTCTGAGCAATGGAACATTCTGGGATACGTCCGAGAGATACCAAGTCACCGCGAAGAATGGAGAGAATTCGCTCACCGGGTTCCGAGACAGTTTTGGGTTCAGATTCATCGGTGTGAGGTATGCTGAGGACCCTGGAAGGTTCGCATACTCTACGCCTTACACCGCTGTGAGCGATGAGAACGCATTAGAGTATGGATCGTGGTGCCTTCAAATGCATGATGGGAATTCAATCGGCGAGGAGGACTGTTTCTTTCTCAACATCGCAACCCCTTACCTCCCCGGGCCGAATGCTCTGACGAAAAACTTGAAGCCAGTGCTCTTTTGGATACACGGCGGCAGCTTTGGTGAGAATAGCGGCGACCTTGGTCATACTGATGGCGTGAACATCGCTTCGCGCGGAGACTATGTTGTCGTTAAGATCAACTACAGGGTCGGCTATTTCGGATGGCTGGCGGTGGATGGGACATCCCTCACGGGCAACTATGGTCTTACGGATACGATCAGTGCTCTTAAATGGGTGCGGCGGAATATCGCAGCGTTTGGCGGGGACGCCGGACGGATAACCGTTGGCGGAGACTCTTCCGGAGCCGCAGCTGTAAGAGCCTTGATGACATCGGAAGCAGCAGACGGCCTCTTCAACGGGGGAATCATGGAGTCGTTGCCCATCGGATACCAACCCGTTAAGTTTTATTCAGAATATCTCACGATACCTGAGTCTACCTATCTCTACGGGCCGGCGGTGTTAGGAGGAACTGGATGCGGCGCTGTGGCTGATATCGCCGGCTGTTTAACGAATATCGATTCCGCCATTCTCAACCCGATTACTGTAGAGGGCGTAGGACGGTATGTTATGATTATCCTAGCCCTATTGGCCGGTTCGAGTTGTTGTAATATCGAGGATGACCTGCTGACTGAAGCGTAGCGAATTCTTTCCGGTGGTTGATAATATTTTCCTAAAAACCCGCAATCTGCCAGTAACTGGCAAAGGATATGCTGCCAGCGTCCCTCTTCTCATTGGTACCAATCGTGACGAAACGGGCATACAGCTCTCACCATTCTACGGCATCACTTCATTCCCTGAATTCCTAATTGGCGTAAGCCAGGTCATCGGCCAGGATGTAACGCAATTCGCGAATGACCCTGCTTTCCCAGTTCCATCCGGGGACCCGGCTCGTTCAGCATTCAACGTCACTCAGCGGCTTTTGACTGACGCGGGCTACAAATGCCTCTCTTGGGCCAATGCGTATTCCGCTGTCAAGCATAAAGTCCTACCCGAGGTTTACGCCTACAGGTTCAATCGGACGTACCAACCGACTACCTACACCAATCCGCTCTGCCTGCCTCCTGTTACTCCAGACCATCCATATGGTGATCCGGATGCAGAATATTTCAAATGCCATAGCGGGGAGGTGGGAACCGTCTTTGGTGAGCTAGTGAGCGGCGGATCGATGCTCAGAGATGAATACGACGTCCCATTCGAACAGCTGATCGTTGATTACTGGTCCGCATTCATTTGGAATGCCGATCCGAACCCGAAGCCTGGCTACTTGAAGGCTCGAGGCTATTGGGGGACTCTGAACCAGATTGCAGCGGCGGGTAAATGGGAGAGGGTTAATACACGGCACCCAAGCATGATGGGACTGCAATGGAATGGCGGGATGTTGGGATTTGACGAAGGGCCCCAATGCGACGCTCTCGGGCTTCCATTGGATTATTATGAGACGGCCCTTTAAAACCAATGTTGGCAGCGACCGACAAATTTCGGAGATTTGGTTTTACGAGACCAGTCTCGATTGAAACTCGAAACATAAGTATGTACCGCGGATTTCCCGTATCTAGGGTTATGATGCCTCTACTTTCTTGCGTCATCGTAGATACCTTATATATCTAGACGTGCAATCAAGACGCGTCAGTCTGTAGCGAATCTCTCGCGAATCTATAGAAGCCTACGCGTCAGTCCACAACTTCATACAATGCGACGGTAGCTAGATAGTCGGTGCCTGTAACGTTCAACTCAACCCTCGCTGTTGGTTTACGTGGACTGCGCGTGCATGACACTATTCCCAAAGCGACCGTCGTCGCGACGCGGCTGCGGGCACGGATGCTCGGACCCGAGACGAGTCTGCAGGACCCAAGTATGCAGCTCGCCAGATAACGGCTAACGGCCGACCGCCTTTGATCTCTACTGCAGCCGCCTAACGACTTATCTATCCAGAAAGGAAAAATTCGCCGGATTCGCACACTCTGCAGCTACTGACAGTTGGACACGCATTCGAGAGCTCCAGCTCCGTCAATTGAGCGGAGGAAGCTCCGTTCCGGGTATCGAATCCGCATTTTCAATACCATATCATGGCTGCGGCCTCCCGTTGCTTCGAGTTGAGCTCTGGTTATCATTGGGTATCGCGACGCGGGGAAGCGACGAAACCCTTATCAACCAGCTGGCACGCGTAATATACGCTGCAAACCACACTTACATGGTTTGTATTCACACTGAAAATCAAAATCAATCATCGGATCGCGTCGATATCTATCAATAGACGGAAGGACGTAGCAATGCCGAAGCAGATGAAAGTCAATCTCCGCTCGGTGTCGGTTGCGAAACACACGCTCGGCTTCCACGACCAGCGACATACCGAGTTCCTGCGCTTTCGCGAGGATATCGAAGGAAAGCATCGCGCTTTGCTCCACGCTGCCGGGATCCCTTTACCGTCCAACTCTGAGCTCGATGCCGGCGAAGACAATGCTGTCGAGGAGAATGCAGAGCAACAATCGCCACAGGACTGTCGGGTATCGAGACGGACGATCGGGGTTCTACGCAAAGCGCCGCTGAAGATCACGAACGAACTGCGCGATTTCGCCATTTATCATCCCGCGATGAGCCGGTATCGTGGTCAGCTGCTCAGCGGGTACAATGTGGACAATCTTCTCGGGAACATGTTACGCAATTGTCTGGAGTATGTCTTGGAGCTGTCGGTGAGGAATCTGGTCAAACGGGGAAGATGGGGTGATAGCATTAGGAACATCGTGAGCGAAGCTGCAGAAGCGCGGCTTCATGGCGCCGAAGCAGGCGGTGTGGACGCTGCAAGCGGGGCTCCAGAGGTGATTGATCTGACGGGTGGAAGGGACGCGTCCCCCGGATCGCCTCAGGAGAGGGTGGTGATTGTGATTGACGACGACGACAACGAGTATGGCGACCTGTATAGCAATCCGTGGGAGGAGCTACAGAACCTTCAGGTGATGTTTATGTCACCGCCTCCGACGCCGCGGAAGGAGGGACCTGTGGAGACACCCGTGGAGACACCCGTGGAGAGGGAGGTGACGCCAGAGAGGATCGCGCCGTCGATACCGCAGCCGCCGACACCAGCGCCCTCTTCGCCGTTCAGCATCGTCGTACCCCCGCCGCCATCGGAGGACCTGAAGCGGTCGTACACGAGCTTCTTCGAGGATGCGCCTCCCAGATCGTCTTCGCGGTTGAAGCGAAAGAGGGTGCACAGCCCCGACGGCTACTTTGATGAGGTAGTATCGAATAGCAGTCTCAAAACTTCGAGGCGATATGGCTCGGCAGCGGGAAGGCGCGACAGGTTGCGTAAAGACGCAGGCGATATTGGAAGTGCCGGGTGACCGGCGTGTCTGGCATGTCGACCGGGCCCTGACTGCTTGGGAAGTGCATGATGGAGTCGTCACAGAGGTTGTCGTGCCTGGCGTGTGAAGCATCGTTCCTGTCTGCATGTAGATATAGTAGCATCGTGTCATCCACCACTGCCAACAGCTAAATGGATATGCAAGAATGATACCAACCGCTGACTCTCGATGGAAGCGCAATATGATTAGCCTTAGTTAGTAGTAAATAGCAGTCCAGTCCGCGATGCTCGCGTACCTAGGTAAGTAGTTAGGAGCAGGATCCACTTATCGCTGCGAGCTAGCGCGTCCATTCGCTCGGGATGCACAACACCACGTTCTGCCAGGCATCCCTTGCCACGAGAATACCCAGCTGCCCAGCAAAGGAAACCACTCTAACTCCATCCCGCGAATTGCCAAAAGCCACAGGCCGAACCGACCGGCAGAATACACACGGTAAATATTGCCATTGCGCACTCAATGGCCGCTGCGCACCCCTTTGGTAAACTCCCGTTCGAGCTGGTCCGCGAGATATGCCTCGACCTCGACAAGCGGTCCGTCAAGGCCTTGCGCCAGGCGTATCCCGCCGCGGCCGTTCCCGCCGCTGCCGGCGCTGTCCTCTTCGAGACAATCGCTCTGCGTCTGAGCGCCCGGTGCTGGAGTCTCGCTGCTTTCGAGCAGGCACAGCTCCCGCGCGACTACCGTCTGCGGATGCTCCGCTATGTGAGGACTCTCGTGGTCGACACGCGATACATCTATATCGATACGGACCCCCTTGCGGCGCCTGAGCAGTCCGGGTGTGCGGCTTTGCACGCGTCACGACTGGAGAAGGCTGCAGTCGCGCGCGAAGACATGAAGGTGTCCGCGGCCGAGTATAATGCCTTCTTTCGGGTTCTGAGCAGGACGTTGGCAGGTGCTGAGCACGTGCGCCGCGTAAAGTATGAACGCCTACCATTGAGCTTCCCGCGGCTATATTGTTGATTGCCATTGACTGTTGGTGTCTGAAAGGTGGCGAACGAGCCATATTTGCCCGTCCGACCTACGCTGGCGGATATCTTGTCTGCTGGGTCGGCCTGCAAATTACACATTCAGCTTCTCTCTGGAGACCTACAAGCTGACGGACTTTGGAGACTATTTTTCCTCTCTTTCCTACCTGCACTATCTGGACATCCGGCGCGGCGCTCCGTCCGACGACCACCTCAACATTTCGCAAAGCGACATTACAGCGATTGCCGGCACAGTTAGACGATCGCCGGCCCTCAGAGGCTTCGGACTGTACTTTGACACCGACTACGTGGACTACCACAGCGGGTTTCGCGAACACTGGCGGCACGACAGACTGCGTCCATTGCTCTCGGCTCTGGAACTTCGTGGCGATACACTCGAGTGGCTGAAGGGCAGCATTGGCTGGGGCCTCATCCGCACCCTGGACTGGAGCAAGATGACGGCGCTCAAGAATCTGGATGCACTGTGGTCCTGCGTCTGCTTCCGCGGTCTGGAGGAGCCGGAAACCGCATCAAAGCTATACGGAGGACTGACTGCTGCCGGTGTCCATTTGCGTCGGTTCACCACGAATGCATACAGACCCTCGACGCACGAATATCTGCTGCAACACGCATTGAACGGCGGTGCCGCGATGCTGACGGAGATATTTATCGACAACGGGTTCCACGGGCCTGACGCCTTGCTCATCCCCAAGCGTTTCTGGACGGAGGTCGTTCCATTATACGCAAATACGCTCCGCCGGCTGAGCATCGCACATGGCAACCGCACACCCTGGTGCTGGCGCGGCCCGGAGGAGAATTATGCCAAAGATGCGCTGCTGAAATGCCGGCGGTTAGAGGAACTGGCGATCGGATTCTGCGACAAGCGAGTCTGTTACCTCGGCGATATGATCGAGCAGCTGGTCCGCGCGTGTCCGAGACTCCGTTTGATCGATATGATATTCTCCTACACTGTGCTAGACCTGCTGCGGACGATGGACGTACTGGCCGTGTGGAGCTCGATGGATAGGGTGTATGCGAACAGACGGCTGGATCTGTGCTACCAACATCGGTCGTGCAGCTTTTATAAATTCCCCGTCAAGCATGCGGGGGATGCGGACCCGCCAATGTCGTTTGACTACCTCGTGCAGAGATGGCGATTGCGTTTGTCTGAGGACGGTGACTATAGATTCGAGCGGCAGGAGGATGAATATTTCTTTAATGATATGACGGAAGTGTCCGACTGCTGCAAGCAGCCTCTGTTTGCGCGGGATTTTCTGTCGGTTGTATGATATTATCACGAATTTGCGAGCGGGCTCTGGCTGATTCATGTCGTCTTTTGGTCTTTTGGTGTTTAGAGTTCTCGGTTCCATCTGCATCTTATCGTCGCGTTTTCAGAGAGAGTTTGTACTGCTTAATGCTGCTGTTAGCTCGGATTGTGTAGTCATAATCACAAGGCAGAATGAAACTCACCAAGCTTTGAGGCTGGTGTGACTATATGGCTCGTGGTTTGATGTCGGTGAGATAAGAGCGGGGTGGTGGTGCGAGCTGTGTCAAGAGGTGTGGCGTTCCGGGTGCATTTGTCATATTGGTAGTGTGGAGTGCATTCCGGACAGCTGCTTGCGTATTCGGACTCCAACTGAGAATTTCACCTTCTACACCACCTTGCTAGCTGACTGACCTCTTCAACTTTTCACTATTAAGGTATGTACATTTAGATGAGCCTGTACTCATGACTGTATCTGACCTCAGCTTATAACCGAATTAGAAACACCGCGGTACCGCTTACTGTCTTGTCTACAGCCGTCCTTCGAACGGAACGACGAAGATGTGCAAATGGGCCTACCACCATCGTGTCTGCGGTCGTGAGACCTACAAGCCTGCAGCAGACACGGATTGCGACTGCGCAAGACACGCCAGGACTTTCCAGAGGGTCGGAAACTGGCCAGACTGCAAATATTGCGAGAAAGTTCGGCAGACAACTTGCAGTTTCTGGAACTACCATTTCCCCGACCTTCCCATTGGTGACGTCGACAAACCAGCATCCCGGCCTAGAAAGAAGCGGAGGAAGGTACATCGATGGGGGCGTTAGTCTGCTCATGCAGTTGGCTTGACTAAATGCCACTGACAGACGATTATATCTCACATGGGCATAAACATCGCCGCCGTTATTGAGCAAAGCTCGCGTCAAACACTGATCTGGTATCAACTCCGTCCTGAGGCTCGAAGAAGGAGCTGCGGTCCGAATGGCGCGTAACACTACTTCATTAAAATGCATATCTATCAAATACAAAACTTGAACGTCCGCTCCCAAATATTCATACTGAATGGCTTCATCACTGAGCGCAGTATCAAAATACAACAGGTCCTGCGTTGCCACCGCAAGATTGCCGTTAAACTTCGCGATTGCTCCATAGATACTCTTTCCACTATGAGCCCTATTGAGCATATTTCTGTAGATGGCGGATCGCGGTACCACCGCCAACGTGTGAATCCGCTCATACGCACGTTGTATTCCCATTTTCAGAATTTCCCGACTTACCAAACGTCTTAGGCATGAGTTTCACGACGTCCACCATGCCATCGGCATTTGAAGCCGCACGCCGACGATTCAATGATATTCACCAGGCCGCCAGGGCGACTAAAGTCGCTGGAGGAGCGGGTCCTATGGCTTGGGGGGTTGTTAGTCCTCTTTCATTGTACATGGAGCTCCTTCATACTGCCGTAAGTATTCCCCAAAGAGTCTCGAATATGATTACCCGAAAATCTAATATATCTGCAGGGCCTCAGCAGTAAGAGTCGTTGTTCCGTATGACCCAAATTGGATCCACTATGTCGATTTGGACTATCAAGAGCTTTCGAACATCCTCGCAGATATGACAAGTCTCCACAAAGTAGCGCGTGAGGAATGCCCTGTCGGTGGAATCGACGAGGTCTTGATGGAAGAGGACGACACCCAGATGACAGTTGAGCCTGTCTTAGAGCCTGTTCAAGATCGTACTTTAAACAGCTTAACCCTCGCCATCCTCGCCGCCATCCAGAAACTAGAGGCCTCAATATCTATACTTACCGACCCGAGCGACATGCCTCAAGCTATGGAGGAGTTTCTACAATACGGAATCACAGTTCCGAGCAAGGGAGACTTGCGACTCCTTCGAGACGTTCTAACAACCCTTCGGACATACCTTGGGGAAATCACATATCTGCAAAGACAGGTATACGAAGCCGGGTTATGGTTCGATCTTATCGCGGATACGAACGAACCGTTCCGGGTGCCCGCACAAAACCTCCCTATCCTGCTATGCGATATGACGGATTGCAGCTTCAGTCATAGTGCAGGAGGCGTCATTCAGCTACCGGATGGCGACCAGGCGGCCGGCGTCACTGTGACTTTCTACACGCAGGCGCAGGAGGAGTTTATCGATAGAGTCCGCGAGCTCGCGCAGATTCTCTCAGACGCCGAGGAGCGTAATACGCAGTTCCTGGACTGGTCACGCCAGCTGAGCGGTGGCAAATATGATTTCAGTTCTCTCCTGCCGGATGCATGGACGGAAGCTCGACAGACGCCTCCCACGATCGAGAGCTTGGTTCAGGCTATTCAGAACTGGATTCGATGCTGGTACTTCAACGGGCGAGTTGGGAATATTCTTCAGAGTCTGTTGAATTTAAGTCCCATTTCTGAGTACTTGAACAGCGATTTAGAGACAGAGCTGCAAACAAAACCAAGAGCTGGCTGGCCGTGGGAGTAATAGCCAAGGATATTAATGCGGAGACGTGAATTCACAAGTTATTCCGACAATCATGTTTCTGAGCATTTCAAGCCTTTTTCTTGACGTGCTCTCTTGCTTGCAAGACCTATCTTATCTAGTCTCGTCTGTGACGTTAATTAAGCATAGAGACTCGAATGCGAAAATAGTCAATGTTAGCACCCAGCTACCAAGGTCCAAGCTCATGCATATTCTTGCGTAAACATGTTAGAGGCCATGGGCCGTTGTATACGTTGTGATCGTGTTCCACTGCAAAGCAAGAGGACGGCCGGGTGGGGCGTTATCAGGATCTGAGCACGTAGCGTGACGTCGAGAATTGCAAGCTGAGTTGTCATTGAATTTGTCATATTGATTATTATCCGTTCCCCTCCCATGTAGCTTCCGAGTTCGCCGACCAAATTTGCAGCTGGTAAAGTCACTACTGTATGCCAGCGTGCCAAATGTTGATACGGAACTACCGCGTTATCGCTGTAATAACCTCATGGCGCCCACGCTACTGCCGGCATGCGAATACGCTACAATAGGATGCATGCGTCGGCCTCGCGCCTGTTTAAACCCCTCATAACATTCACCATGCTTGGATCGACTAGCTACCCATCTCCAACATCGATCGCGATATCCAAAAGTCTGTACAAGTCTCGCTTGATATTCTTAAATGGTGCATCTCAGGTCGGGACGGCTCGGGTTTGCGGGCTGCTTCGCAGTCGGCACGATTTTGTTGCTGCAAGCATCAATACCGGTGTAGGTCCAACTTGCTGTACCCCACACTTAACTGTTTCAAAAGCCTTCTAACCATAGATCCCGGTCGCAATTTATAGTGTCGCCCAGCCTGATTACGTTTGGACAGTTCCTTACGACCCCGACTGGCTGAGCCTCATCATATATAACAAAGACCCATTTGCGACCATCCTTGACAACATGAAGAAAATTCGTCGATCGAATGGGGAGAATTGCCCGGTCTACTACTCCGAGAGCCTGTCATCCGGGGCACGCTCCCTGCACGGCCTAATACAGTCTATCCTTATGGATATAGAAGACTTTGACCAATGGTCAGGCCCTCAGATCGATGACCCTTCAACCACTGAGAACGACGGCGACTATTTCGATACATTGGAACTAGTGAATGAGCAGCTTTATGGCTATTTCGAAACCATCCAGGACTTCGAGCGACAGATGGTAAGGGACACGAAATGGTTGACGCGGCTGCCGAGTTCCGACGTCCCATACTCTGATATCGCCAAAAACTCCTGGCTCCTGGCATGCAACATTGTCCAATGCGAATATCGCGATATAGCCGACAGGAGACTACCGTCTGTTCCGAAACAAGCTCAAATATACCGTGTCGAATTTGATGAGCGCGCTCAGGCACAGACCGTCCGAGATCTGAGAGCGATTATCGACAACTTGTTGAACATGCGCAAAACGGCGAATGACCTGTCGGATTGGGTAAAATTGCTGAACTTGAGGAGCGATATAGCGACACAGTGGCCTCGTCTATTTAATTATGACGGTGAAGCTAGAGACGATAAAGGGAATCTGCTTCCTGGGAGCGATCTTCCAGCACTGGTGGAGTGGATTGAGTGCAGACTGGAGAACGGGCTTTTAAAGAACACCTTGGAGGTGTTGGCGTCGATACCATCATATCAGGAAACCCTTGTCGAATCGCATCCGTAGCCACAGCGTTGAGGACTACCCTGATACACGTGCTTCCTGATATACTTCACCAGCCTGTCCATAATCGTTAAATTCACTTTGCTAGCAACGCGCGGGTGCTAAACGCGTCACTACATACATATATAATATTTCAAGCAACGAAATTTAATTAATCCAATGCCTCGACCAATTTCTTAAGATCAATGCCCACACAATATATCGCGCCATCGGAGCGTTGTATAGCAACAGTACCGCTCCTACTAACATAGAATCGGCAAAACTCATGTGGGGGTGGTAAGTATAGAAACGCTTGCCGGCCCAGTCGAAGCCAGCCGTCCGAAAAATGAACAGGCAGTGTTCGGGAGATATTGACGGTTATCTTTGGGTCATCGTGATTGGTTATGATAAGTGATCCAGTGCTTGCGTCGCAGATGAAAACTTTCCCATCCGCAAGACCAAATATCTCTTCTTCTTCTGGCAAACTCAAAGTCGCAGGTATGACATGCTCAATCTCACTGACCTCATAGGCAACCCATTTGCCAACTTGGAGTCCTGCTTTGAAATCATACAACACAAGTTTCCCGCTTTGTAAGATCAAACAAACAAGGCCCCAGCTCGTTGAGTGCAAATATGTATCCAGGAGTATTTTTGGTCCGAACCAAAGTCCGTCGTCCGACTGAATCAGGATAACCTTGTATTGGCCACTAGCGATGACCCAATGACCAATTTTGTCGTCACTAGCGAAGATGACGGTTGTGTCGTCTGGGGACACTGTCAAATTCACATCACTAAATCGATCACAACGTCGAGAAAGCTCAACGAGATCCACTGTCTGTCCGGGAACTTGTCTTTCATCGTAGATATTCAATACCTCGATCCGTGCACAGACATCAGATGTCAGTGCGTAGGCGATAGCAATCTTCTGGCCACAGCTAAAAAAAGAAATTGCCTCCACTCTGGCAGTGGATGGGGCTCTTGATGTTGAACCCACGAACGAGCCGTCAGAGTAGCGTCCCAGACATATATCTTTACACAAACCCTGGGTTGGTATATCCCAAATTTGTATTGTCGCTGCTGTCCCAATCGCCGCAATCTTGAGTCCATCATGCGAAATCGCCAGCAGACTAGGCCCTCCCCGAGCTTCGTCCTGCTGTTCCGATTCTCCGTCTGAGGGGTGACTATTCTTCCGAGGCATAACGTCTTCCCCCAGGCCACGATGATGTTCAGTCCGCACGCCCCAGGTAGTGGATTCAAGTTGAAGCAAAGAGGCGGAGTCATTGAGGGCATTAATGTCCCAAATGCCTATCGTCTCGCCCAATATGTGTGCAACACTCAAAACCCTTCGACTTGCTGATATTTGCACATGTATTACCTCCAAAGGGAAGTCTCCCGCGAGCATATTGGGAATATGTAGCCTTATCTTATGCATCCAGTTAGCCTCCATATCCCATATGATCCAGGATAAACCGTTTGCAAGTCGACACAGGAGTCTCCCATTTGGGAGTGGGAAGAAACCAATTATTGCCACAGGGAACATAGTGGTGCTGATGTTCAGACTGGGAGACCGCGATGGTGACGTGATATCTGATAGATCCACCAATTGGGTCTTGTTTCTCTTGGAGTCAGAAATGATAAACCAGCGACCATTATCTGATAGAGCTGTTTTAACTTGCGAAGAAATAATTCGATCCCATGTAGTTGGTATTCTCACAGTGGCAATTTTGACAAAACTGTCACTTGATACTTTTAAAACTTGAGTTTCGCACGCGTTATAACTGGTTATTACGACAGTTTGGCAGTCGTAAGATATCTTTATGTCCGTCTTAGCCAGGTCATCTTGTATCCTGGAATGAAGTCGTGCGATCACGGAGCCCGTGACTGCATCACATATCACGATTCCTTTGACGAACACAGCAATGAGGATACTGCTGTCTCTTGAAAATCTTAACTTCGCTCTTCCTACGAAATCGTGATCACGTAGTTCGACTTTTTCTGTAATTTTGCTCCGGCCAACAGAAGTAGCGAGCTCAATATTATCTGTTATCAAGAAAAGTAGTACCGTTCCCTCAGAATACGCTGCGCATTTCAAGCCATCAGGAGACAGAACGAGACGCGCGTCGCTGGATCCAATGCATAGATACGGCGGCGCCGGTTTGACCGGGAAGCACTCAGATGCAAGTATCGTAGTCCAGCTTCGCGCCTCGAGATCAAAAATGGACAGAGATGTCTTTAAGCCGAAACTTGGCGCAGAAGCCACCAATATCTTCTTATTATCCGGTGAGAACTTGATATCGCGTATCTGAATGCTCCGCCCAATGTCGAATCGTGTTCCAAAGAGGTCGGTATCAGGATATTCGGTCCAGAAATCTTGCAGTAAGGGCAGCCCGGTATCCATGTTCCATATTCTTATCAGCCGACTCGAGAAGGCGGCTGCGACCAGCCGATCGTCCGAAGAGATGGCCATGGCAGAAATGAACCCAGATCCGGGTTCGACATCAAAAAACCGCAAGAGGCCTCCCCAGCGCGAGGGAGTTTGCGGATAGCTCGTGACCCATTCGGGGACATATGATTTGTAATGTGATTTGATCCTACTGTCTTGAGGGCTGAATATGATGGCGGTCGAGTATAGTTGTAGCGGCGCAGTTTCGAGAACCATTCGGTGTTCTAATATGAATCTTTTTGCGTCCACGATCTTAGATGTCGACAGATTAACAGCCTTATTCTATCGAAAGTGACAGGTACAGGTTAATATAGGTTGCACACGCAGGCGATCAAAAGTGCAGTATCGTATAGATGTATTACGTATCACCTGCTTAATAGATCGTTATGGAGGTCGGACAAGTACATACCCTGTAGACGGCGTCCAAGTGCGTCAACTGCGCAATACCGTCGCCCAGCTTTTTCAATAACGCCAGGGCTTCAATCCAATGCAGAAGATCTCTGTCAAAAAATGAATCAACGGCTGCGACTAGCCATTGCGGTAAATTGTCGTGCTGGTTGTTGAGATGCAATGCCCAATTACAGCACGCATACTCCATGTCGAAAAGAACTCGAATGTGATCGCTCGTCAACTCTGATGAAAGAAATCCAGGGAGTTTTAAGTCACAGACATCTTGACGAAGACGCTTCCTAATCAAGAACAAGCAGTTCTTTGCTACGTTGTTGTGATGCGACTGTGATGTCTCAGAAACCTGGGACCCGCTCTGTCCTGCGCTTCTTTCTAAGTATTCTTTAGCTGACTGGTGAATGAAATATACGACGCCGTCTTGTAGTGACAAGAAGGAGCCGCATCGCGCGATCAACTTTGTGAGTTCCACCGCAATATCCAGAGTGTCTGTTGAAGCAGCAGTGATGATAGAGATGAGCTCAGGTACTCGGAGTGGCCTTAGAGCAACGGTGGCAGTAGATAAGATAAGCGAACACCATGTCAAGTCTTCAGGATCCGTATTGATCTCTTGCAAGATTCGGGCCATCCTGTCGTACATGTCGTCGAGACCAGGTGGCATATTCTCCAGCGATCTGAGCGCCCTAGCAGGCATTGTTCGATCCAGACTCTGACAAGCTAGATGTACCCATAGGAATGTGCCCTCGGCCTTCGCAGATAGATACGCGGTGATTTGCTGCTTCTGATGCAAGCTATACTCGTGCCGACGGCTTAATATATCGACCCTGCTCTGAATATAGTCCTCTACGCCTAGGCGGAGCTCTGGTGCATGATGCTCCAAACTGATAGTATATGGATTGTCCAAACATCGAAAAAATCGATCCACATCTATATGGTTGCGCCCAGAAACCAGCCACTTGAGCTTTCGCGGCCTTGATGTCGAGAGTCGTATCAGTTTGAGAAGATCCTCAAGCCCGCTGGTGCACTCGTCCAAGGCATCGACAAGAAAATAAAAATTCTCAAAGCTGGTGTCCTCTAAGATGTTGAACAAGACGTCTTGTAGTGCAAAGATAGCCATAGATCCATCGAAGAGACCCAGTCCGACATTGTCGTATTTCGCTTTGAGATGGCGAACTAGCCTTTCATTAGACTTCTGACTCAATAAGTGGTGTAGCAGTCCTCTTATTATCCCGTTCGAGCTACTTAATCGATCATCCGTTGCTCGACAGAAGAAGAAAGCGATCGCGGACGGTTTGCGGGGAATCTTTTGCGCGAGGTTGTTTATAATTCCGATCATTGTCATAGTTTTCCCCTTGCCGGGGTCTCCAGTGATTCGCAAGATCCGAACATTTTCGTCGTGGAGCCAGGCCTGGAAGGAGTCATCCTCAAAGATCCAGTTATAGGATGTTTCGATCAACCTTTCCTCTTGTGCTTCCAGCCGTGCCTTTTCGGCGTTTGGATCGGTAAGGTACAAGTCTCTAAGGCATTCATATTGATCTGATTATACCAGGTTCGCATAATATGATCAGCCTGCCTTGGTCACAATACATCTTTATGAAACTGAAGTTACTCGTATGTCAAATGCACGTACCGTTGCCCTGTCTGTCGTTGAAATTTATGTTGTTCGCTGAGAAGTTAGAGTTTCCCACGAATATGGGTCCACCATGGCTTGCGATAGCACCGTGAACCTCGGCCCCTTGGTGAGACATCGAATATCGGGAAGTTCTTTATCGGTGTAGGTCTGCTGGGCTAGAAACACACGGAAATCTCTCTGCATGAGTAACCGCGGAAATAGGTGATAAGAATATATTAACCTAGGCCAGTCCGAGGAGCTGTATCAAAAACCGATGAAGCGTTCTCTGCTTGAGAACATCGAGTATATATATAATTTCCGCGCGGTAAACTCTCAGCCCTTCCCCTCCCACCTGCAGTGCCACGTTGGCGGCAAGGTACAAGCTTGAGCCTCGGCATACGCATGATATACGACGAGAGTACCCAGCAGACGATTATTGGTGGCGAGTACTTTTTCATGCGAGATCAAACAACTCGCAACAAACATGTATTCAAAAGTGACAGCCTTCTTTGGTATTACATTTCAATAACTATGGGAGCTAATGAACCCACTAAATGCCTCCAGTAGCCCTTACCCTTGCCGTTCGATGTTTCGGCGGGTCTTTTGCCGATTTCTTAACGCCGAATAGACATGCCGTACCTTAACAGTCAAAATCTGAATTTAAAGGAAAAAAAAGAAACAAGCTCCAACCGGTTGTATACGCGTATCGATGCTCGAGCGCTCTTTGAATAGGCATAAACTGATCAGCTTCCAAACTGATCTCATATTCCAGACTTGATTGTTGCCATGAATTCCCGTGCCTGCGACCTGGATCAACGCCTGGAAATCGAGTTTCGTCTCCATATATTCGTTACGGGTGCATATGGTTGCACCAATGGAGACACATACCCAGGTAAATCGATCTTGTGCGTCCTTGGGGTAGATTTACCCTAGCCATACAAAATTTGTTCCACTGAAAAACAAGCAGTCGATCTTTGAATTGGGTACTGTCCAGATAGTTCTACATAGGCCCCCAATCTTCGCGTACTCCTCAGCTTCGCACGGGCGCCAATTGCCGAAAATGTGCCAAGAACGTATTATTCACAGCTATTGCGGCCTCAGCTTCATGCTATACAGCCGTGGGGGCATCCAATCATGTATCTGCCCCACGGTAGTCGTTACGAGTGTTCGAACCGGACTAGTATCCGGTTGCCGCCTATGCTCCGAGCGGTGGACACTCGGGATCGAACCGACACATGCATATGCACAGCAAGAGAGGTTAGATGCCTCTATCCTTATCAGACGAGATAGTGCGGATCCTACGATTGCGGGGAACTCGGACCGTAGAGCAGCGCCCAAGGTGCCTGGCATATTTCCAATTCAGCAGTTTCGGTAGTACCGGGAAAGATTTCGCAAAACCATAAGGCATCGCTGATGATATCCACGGTGATCTATACTATTCAAAGCCAATCATCTGCCACTTAGCGCTATAACAATATACGTATATACAATATACAATGTTATCAACTCTGACCCTTTTTCTCATAAACCAGACAGCCGACCTCTGGGCCAGCGAAGTCTGGCCCCAACGATCTGACTTTTATCAGTGCCACCAAGCCCGTGAAATACCATTTCATATGTACGCCGGTTGAATTCGAATGAACGCGTGTTTTGACAATGTTAGGTCTGCATTTTAGATTGCCACTAGTACTATTCGCTCATCTTTTGGAACATATTTGCCATAACCCTACACTAGCATATCTTAATCCGCGACGTTTCTGTTGTGTATACGATCGACCATCGTACATCTTGTGTCTGATATATCCCTATATCCGTATATTACTGTGGAATAATGCGTAGATCGTAATCTAGGATACAATCTATATTTCAGAACTTGCCATGGGCTAAATATTGAATCGGTCCTAGGGCCAACTAACCAAGGATTCGACAGATATGGTGAAACGTGCAGGATAGTTTCTGTGTTAGATTTAGGCAACTCAGTACAAGCCCAAGGAAAAGTAGCGTTTTTCCTCCTTAGCATATATAGTCCTCACCGACGATTGGACTCGAATTTTCCAGAGATTGTTTCGTCTTGCGGATTTGGTCTACCGCATATCGATGCTTTGCTACTCAGATCAGCTGTCGTAATTGGTTTATAGAGAATCAACAGTCGCAGGTTCGTGCTCGATGGCCGTTAGAATCCCGCTTTCCAGAAGAATATATGGGTCAATCGACTGAAACACAGTCTATCCGCGTATTGAATCACACCTTAATCTATTCATCAACTAACGTTACGTGTAATTCTCTGAAGCCAAATCATCCAGTGGTATTATTGCGATGTTACGAAACAGATATATCCACCAAACAGAAATACAAAGGGATGAAACAGAACGATGTCCTAGTCTAGCTTACACTTTACGCCCACACGATAACAGAAAGGAAATCTACCCCAATATCGACCGCAGTTATGGCAAACCGCGGTAGGCTCCGTTGCCGTCCGTCGCCGGCCGCTGAGTCTCCATCAGAAAGGAAGTCCTACAACGCCAACCATTAACACCCTTCTATAGTAATAAATTGCATGCCGACAATATCACTCCAACAGAGATATAATTTTAGATGCGGTCGTCCGGTTTGCGGGGCGGCTCTCGCAGGGATCGGTCGGACCCGGCTTCGAGCTCGATGTCGGTGGAGGCGGTGTACGCGTGCCCACTTCGGTCTCTGCAAAGCATGTTGGCAGTTGCCCTTGAATATATATCACACTGCGGCCAGCCGACAGCATTGGCAATAATAAAGCTATATATAAGAACCGAAATGGACTCACCTCCGGCTTAGTTCTAGATCACCCAGATCCTTGCGACGCTTCCATTCGTCGAACAGCTCGCCGTACGGCTTTACGATGAGGTATACGACGACGGTGAGGGTCATGAGCGTCGCGTCAAAGATGTAGAGGTAAACTTCGGTCGACAGCAGCGGCCCGTCATGCGGCATGACGTACTCGGCGACGCGGAAGATGCTGCGGACGAGGATGAAGGTGTTGGCGGCGTACATTACGTAGAGGTACTTGCGGCCGCGGGCGAGGTCGGCGTGATGGGCGGGGGAGGCGTGCAGGCGGCGGTGGAAGAGGAGGGTGACGAGGATGAAGGCGCCGAAGAAGAGGATTTGGATGAGGAGGCCGCCCGTGACGATTTTCTGGCCGATATCCACCGTCTTTGGGTCGTCCTTAGCCAGCAGACCGGCGCCTATCCGGTTAGTATTGTGGTCGACGGTCAAGCTAGGAAGAGATATCTTGGGCTTACCCCCGCTTTGGGTGTTCAGGGATAACAAGTCGCCGCAGACAAAGATGATGGTAAGCCATTTCGGCCGGATGATGAGCAGTTCCTCAGAGTGCAGTGCGATCGCGATGCGGCTAAGCGTCATGTAGATAGAGGCGGCGAACACCGTCGGCCCGATGAGGATAAACACCGCCTGCAGAATATACCAGGCGAGCGAGTATGGGTAGTAATGCCCCGCGATCCGACCAGCATACCCAATTGCCTCAACTAGTATCTTTCAGTCAGCGTGCCCGTAGATGTTATCTTGTGGGTGCGATTACTAGTTGACATACAGATTACACCCAGGGTGAACGGGATCCAGTACCACCCCTTGTTCTTGAAGAGGTAGTAGGTGTGGAGGACGGCGAGGATTGCGAATATGAGGGTGAAGACGACAGCCGCGGGTACGGACGGGCTGTACTTGTACAGTTGGTAATCGTGACCGTCGTACTGCCCGGTGCTGTTGCCAGCCATCTTATGACACGTCGGTATTCGCGAACAATAGCTTGAAATGAACCAATAGACGTTTAGTCTCAAAACCGATAGATAGATCTAGATTAAGAACAGTCGAGAAAACAAGGGATAGAGAATTGAATGTAGAATGATTGAATGACCTGCCGAAGAAAGAAGAAGAGAACATCCATATCAATGGCGAGATGGCGACGGCCGCTCATATATGTTTGAATCAAGCATACCAAGACGGGCATTTGTATCCAAGTCGTATATCGGACGGGTGGCAGTCGGCCCAAACAGGAAATCGAGTATACGAGGACCGAACGAACGACTTCGCCACCGTGGAGCCGATTCGTAACACCAGGAAGGCCTGACTCGACCGTAACGTTTCTGATTGCAGCAGCTTGGCGACGTCTGCATTGAACACCGGGGACGTCAAGCTAGCCATATCGGGCGACGTCGAGAATATATCGAAGAATGCACTGTGGTAAGGCACTGCTCGGGCGCCCCGATGCCCATTGTGCGTGTATACGCGCACGCATACGTACAGCTGGGCCCATTGGCAATTAAATCGCCTGCTTGGCGGCGGCAGCAGATCGGAGAATTCCCAGTGATGGATATAGAATCGTCGTGTGCAGATTTGATTGTACATACCTAGGTATCGATGTATCAGACGGGCAATGAGGCTCAGCTCAGCCTGGATATGGATGCAGAACGGGACCCGCGGGGGGCGACGAACGGACTGGACAGTGTGTTGGCTGCCGTTGTACGGGCCGGAACAGGCAATTTGGCGGGCGTATACGAGAGTCTTGGCGGGCTGCGGACTGGTTAAGCTTTTCGCAGCCAACGTTCGTTGGTAATTAATCCGACGCTCCGTGCGGATGGGCATGGATCCGGCGTCCCGCAGCCCAATCTTAATCATCCGCAGGGGCAGCATACCATTCGACTGTGCCTCAATCGATGTCCCTTAGAGATCATATCGATCGTATCAGTGCCCAGTTCTTGTCGTCAGCGCTTGCGTGGCGGGTCTTGGTATCGCCGGAGCGGTATACGGTCTTGATCCGGCTGGGCTCGTCGATTGCTTCAAGTAGCGCGGCTTCCTCGCATGGTTCTTCGACTCGCTCTGCATTGTCTCTTTATCTCGTATATCGCATAGCTGGGCACCAGGAGAGGGAATCTAACGACGGGCCCCTCCAACTTTGGAATTGTCCGAACCAGACATTACATAATATTACCTCCCGACTTTTTTTCCTGCACCTGGCGCGCTATCCAAGACTGGAACTCGATTGTACGATATACGTATATACTGCACCTGGACGTTGGCGGAACTTGCCGGCATTGACCTCGACGGTCGATTGAGAGGAAGATGCCCCCCGCGAAGTCGCCGGACCACGTGAATGCTGCTAGCACACCGGGCGCAGCTGGCAGGACCCGCCGGTTTCACAATAAGAGCCGCCTCGGCTGCAAGGGCTGCAAGGAGCGCCGCATCAAGGTGTGTCATTGCATTTCCACTGGTGTTTTTATTCCTGTGACGTGAATACACAACGCACAAAATGCAACAGTCCGTTGCAGCGGAATACAAAGCTGGTTACACTCACCATGTAAATACTATCACAAACACCAGCCGCGAAGCTAAGTTCTCGGTAGAACTCATCTAACTTGAAAGTGTAGTTGGGATTTGGACACTGATTACTCGCAACTACTAATAGAGGCATCAGGGCTAAAGTATACTTTGTGTAGTGCGACGAGGGACGCCCGGAGTGCTCAAACTGCGTTCGCCGCAGCACAACATGCGAATACAACCACGCATCCGACGACCATACGGAATCACGTTCCCGAAAGTCCCGCCGACGCATCGAACAGACACCTCGTGAGCTCACATTCGTCGATGTGACCGATTCCCTCCAGCGGAAACGAAAGCGCACGGAGACCCGGGGCTACCCCAACATTAGCGAACCCGCACCAGCGACTACGATTGCCGACGACGAGTTGGAAATATCACACCCGCAGCCGCACATCATCGATGCCGTCGAACACGCGCTGCAGCGGGGACAGGAGCTAGCTCAGATACTGCTCGTGTCCAAAACGCCGATACTGCACAGCGAAAGCGAGTACGTCGCTCCGCCGAGCAACAGCATCGGATATATCTCTCGGGCGGCTCCATTCACCCCTTCGAACGAGCTGGATACGCCTACTCCGGTGTCAAACTCGGCGTCGTTGTCACGCTGGCAGTCGTCGCCGTCGACGGGGTTGAGCCAGACGCTTATGGGAACGCGGATCTCGCTGCAGGACTACCACCTCGTGCACACGTACCGCACCATGACGTGCAACACCTTCCCCTGGGCGACGCCAACAGTCAATCCGTGGCGACAGCTGACCTTCGACCAGCAGTTCAAGGTAGATACTCCAAGATAAAGCAGTGGCTACAATGGACTAACTTTTACTCGAGAAACCATATCTGTATCATATAACGTTGGCGCTGGCGGCTGCGCATCTGCGCCATTTGCAGACCGTCGCTACGCCCTCCGTCCTGGAGGTCTCGCACTACGTCAAGGCGCTGTCATCCCTTCGCGAGGCGCTAGCATACTACGGCGGCCACGTCACGCCCGCCATCCCGCTCGCCGACCGCCGCAGCCTGTTCGGCACGTTCGCAATGCTGGGCGGGTACATCTGGGCGTCCGAGATGACGGAAATGCACAGCTGGCTGGTGTCCAAGTTCGCGCTGACGGCGGGCACGCGCGAGGTCGTCGAGGGCGCGTGGACGACGGAGCATTTCGCCGAGTTTCGCGAGGTCATCAGCGATTCACTGTTGGCGGACTCGCAGACGCTGGAGAACCTCGCGGGCGACGGCGAGCGTCTGCGCATACCAGCGCTGGAAGCGCTGGCGGTCCCCTGGTCCCGTTCCTTACCATCCACAGCCGCCGACGGGCCCGGTGTCACCACCACCACCACCACCACCACCACCACCACCACCACCACCACCACCACAACCACCGCCGTCGATGATATCAACAGCGACGTGCCGGATATCTACGACCCGAAGCACGCGCGGGTGGGACCGGAGATATGTCCGTACTGGGAGAGGTCCGCCGAGTCGATGGTCGTGGACGTCGGCTCGCTGTACCGTCTGGCAGCGGTGATCCGCGCGCTCGAGGCACCGACGCAGCCGCTGTCGTCCGCGGCGATGACGGCGGTGATGCGGATAATCTTTGCCTGGCCGGGTGTCTGCGTGCGTGAGATTCTGGCCAAGCTGAAACAGCGCGACCCGCGGGTGTATGTATTGCTCGGATACTACTACGCGGCGATGATCCGCGCGAAGCAGCTGAGCATGCCGACGCTGGACACCATCATGTTCAGCGGGAACGAGGTGCCGCAGCCGAACGAGGTCGTCCGGGCGTGGTGGCTGCTGAAGAACCAGCGGCTGGTGCTGCGCGGCATCGTGGACTGGCTGGGGGACGAGTGGGAGCCGCTGATGGAGTGGCCGCTGAAGGTGCTGCGCGAGGAGGAGGCGGCGGATGCGGCGCGGATCGAGAGCGTGTGGGCGCCCGCGATGGAGGATCTCAGAGTTTTTGTGACAGAGCAGGATTCCGGCCTGACGAGGTGGAATTGATACTACTACCATGCCATTGGAGTATTTATGTTGTATTTATAATTTAATCTGGGCTTTGTATTCTGGGCGCGATATGGAATATATATATAAAACAATATATAGAGTACTTACGTATGTTTTGATCGCTGGGATAGCTTGTATGCATGTTTCTATCGTTATTTCTAATAAATGCCCCGGCAGTCAAGAGAAGGTACAGCCGAGCGTGCAGAGCGTGCGGCATGTATGCAATCGGTGTGGAGGCCGAAATTCGGGAGCTTGCATATTTCGTTTTCAGTCACACCGCCGCCAATTTACATGTCAATATACCTATTTACTGTTGCCTTACATTCGGACCTTTGTACTAGCAATTTTATAATCAAGTGTTCATTGGTATTCGTATAATATGCAATGATCCAATCATGCATGGTATCCACTCGTTACAATCGTCACTCTATCGGGTATCAGTACAAAAAACGTGCACTACGACAAATCCTTGACCCGGCCGAGCAGGTACTCCAGCTGCCGGTAGGCCGCACCCGGCTGGTACTGCGGGACCATGTGCCCACTAAGCTTGATCTCCACGTACGTCAGCTTGCGCTCCTCGTGCCAGAGACCCATCTCCCCTTGTCCGTCGTAGGGCACGATGAACTTCTTGGTAGGCGCTTCTTGAAAGCCCTGTTTGCCGCCCCAGTTCATATCCTGGATGGCCATGCGGCTGCCGTCAGCGAGGAGGATGAAGTCGTGGAGGCCGTGGGCGATGATTGTGCGGTCGCTCTTCTCGATGATGCGCGCCATGACGCCGCCGGGGATGGGGTACGGTGAGGCATCGCCGTGGGGGAAGACGTCGCGCTCGCTGCATTCTTCCCAGGCGGTTGCGGGGGCGTTGATGGCGCGCTGGACCTCCGGGCGGGCGAAATAGACTTTGGCGCCGTCGGGGAGGTAGCCCGTGCTGCCGGGGAATCCGAGGACGTCCCAGAGCAGCGGGCACGTGTCCGTGATGTGGTAGATGTTGAAGCAGGGGTTCACAGTCAAAGCCGCGTCAAATATATCTGTTCATATTGTCGTCAGTATATATATATATATCAATCTATCGAGATAGTTGAGAAGGTGAGGGTACCCTGCCACAGGCTTCGGCTGCACTTTTGGGCGGGCGCCTTGAGCGGGCCCGTGGGCGGGTAGGTGAGACCGGTGTTGTAAAAGTCGTTAAGACCGCAATCCGTGGCGGTCTTGTTGAGTGCAGCGATAGTCTCGTCGGGCAGGTTGAGAATGGCGTTGTTCCGTATGGCGAAGGGCACAGCCGGAGCCTCCTCCATAATGAGGTCAGAGTGAATCCTGCACTCAATCAGTACTCAAACAGCTACCAAGAGAGATACTAGGATAGGTACGTACGAAGGGTCGTACATCATGGTGCCCTTGATGTTAAAGTTGCGGGTGTCCTTGCGGTTGTGCATCGCGTCCGCGATGTACGGAATGTACTTGCCCGCGTAGGACTCGCCGGTGATCCAGACGCGCTTGTTGTGCAGATTGAACTTGTTGTTGAAGTTTCTGAAGAAGCCGAGGAACTGCTCGGCCACGTCCTCTTGGTTTTTGATATTCGGCTCGCCCTGGGAAAAGCCGGTGCCTACAAACATTAGCTCCCATCCATACCCATGTATAATTGATAACGTACCGACTGGCTGCTCGACCCAGATCATGTTGGTGAGGTTGACCCAGGTGTACTTGTTCGGCTGCGGCAGATAGGTGCCGTATTTCCACGTGAACGGTCCGTTCTCCTGCAGGAAGCCCTCGAGCGAGCTGCATCCGGGTCCACCGTTGAGCCAGATGACGATATCGTCCTGGGTCTCGGGCCCGCCAGTGCTGGGCCAGAACCAGAAGTAGAGCTTGCGGGTCTCGTCTTTATCCGTGGAGATGGGGAGCAGGCCGGCGTAGGACTCGGGGAGGTCAAAGTGGACGTCGGGAATCGACCCCACCGTGCCATTCACGAAGAATTCTACAAATACTCGATTAGCGTGGTGATACCTAGGTAGTCATAGATGAGTGTAGAGGAACCCACGCTTGGTGCTCCGGTTCAGGTACTTGAACTGCTTGTTGTTCGTGGCGGGCTTGCGACGGGCCAGCGCCGTCTTGACAGAGTTACCGTTGACATTGCCAGAAGCAGCCTTCTCGGCGCGGAGCTGCTTGTAGATCTGCTGTATCGCCTGGGGCGAGCGGTTCCACGCCGACGAGGCGTCGGCGAGGGCAGCCGTTGCGGCGAGCAGTAACGCGGGGGCGACGAATTTCATAGCTAGACGGTGATAGAGATAGAGACGGCTGTGGAGATGCCGTGAATCGAGTATCTAACGAAGGAGAGAGGGCATGTTTATATATTGCCAATCGGCGGCCGCTTGAGGGATCGCCAGAGTCATCAATTGATAGCGCCGCACGTCGTTTGGGAAGGTACGGCCGAGGAGAAAGCGGCTCGTCAGGATAGGTGCCTGGCCTGTATGTACGAGAGAAGCTTGTGCGGGTGCAAGCATTCTGGGCGGTGGGGGGTGGTGGTATTCGAAGAGCGGTGGCATTTTCAGCATCATGGGTAGTACGGATGGATACCCTGGGTGTTTGCATCCCTGGACAGGCAGGAGACTGTCGTCCGCCGGATATGCTGCATTCCAGGCGCCTTGCCAGGCCCGATCGGTCGGCATAGTCAGCAGATTTCGTCCTAGTCGGGGACGCTGATTTTGTCCGCAGTCAGCAAGCGGATGGAAGTCGCTCGGAATTCCATACACGGTGCTTTTTGATTTGGTCAAGTCGGACGGCCCTTGCTTGCCGGGCAGATTAATCTTTCAATGCGGGTGAAAAGCTGTCGATCGAGCAGACGGCCTAAGTGTCAAGGGAGACATTTGGCCCGTGGAGTGCCTCAATTGCGCCATGAATGTGTCTATGGAGAACTGGAGATGTCAGGGCCGGTTGGCGCTATAGATACGAGCTGGACATACGCGTGCAGATAACTACGCAGCTGTCAGATGTATGCGGGCTGCTGTACCAGGTTGACGAACCTGCCAAGTTTGGAGGGCATGGCGGACCTCCCGCTTCGAGAAGGTCGCGCGGCGCCCAGGCTGCGCTTTGGGTTCCGGATACCGGCATGATGGAGGCGCTTATTCTGTGATCGCATGGTCGAGATAAGACTGAATCATGGTGACTAAGTACTCGAGAATAGATGATGACGATGATGGGAGTTGCTGTTCCGGGAAGAGCGTCGAGAAGCATGCTTTTACCCGCATGAAGACCGCCGCGCCGGCGAGTTCGAAGAGTGTATTATGTAAGCACAGCAAATAGAAACAACGCAGCTTGTGCAACGTTGAACGTCTCGATTCGATGAGAGAGCTCCAGCTGCCATCTAACCCACGTATACTCTTGCATTGCATTGCATCGACGAGTCCCGAGAATATCCGCCATCACTATGCGAAGTGCCTCAATGAGCTATGCAACCCCGTATAGTATACGACCACTACCATCTCGACGGGTCCGGCACGGCAGAGAGTCGAAGCTCGAAGGACCAGGAGGCCGTATGCATGCGTACGTCACCGACACTGCTTCCTTCCAAGACCGTTCCGTCCCCCACCCAATCGTATAAGCTTTATAAGCATCTGTGCTAAGTCCTTAATTTAAGCACTCCAGCTAAGGATATAGACTAGGACCCTAACCAGCAATGAATAGGGATATAACGAGCATACATGTACCATGCGAACCGTGGATATGCACAACCGTTAGCCCGAAGATACAGAGAAAGGAATACCAGCCAGAGCAACGGTCCGCATAGCCGAGCTACATTCGTTCATATACTACCGAGTCTGAGCTCTTTCGCTCTCTCTCTCTCTCTCTCTCGACGCAGCTGCCATGTGCGGTGGACGGAGATATGGAATGCCCTCTTGAAATTAACACCCGCATGCCCATCCACACCAGCCATTGCAACAGACATATTCTGCACACAAGCCACACAAAAGTAGGCTTAAGCCAGAGACCATGCATGGGTGGACAAGCTCTCTGGGCGCTCAGGAACAGTCTGCATCGGGCTGCCCCACACACGTCGGATGGACGACTGGCAGCATGGAAACCTGGTTGCCATCCGATAACGCCGCCAAGCAGCAGCAGCGGTGGGGCCGAGTGCGGGCCAGCGCAGGCTGGGCGAATGGGAGCGACTCAGAACGACGTCTCGGTAGCTGAGACCCGCCCTCGTCGTCGGGCCAACCGCTGCTGTTGTGCCAAGACTGGCAAACACCCGGCAACGTCAACGGCAACACATCGCGCAGTAAACACAGCCAGCAGGCTCCATGCGCCAGACCACCAGAAACGGCGAGATGCCTTTCGCTGCCCGTCGCGGGAATGTGCGCTGCCGCCCGCCATATATCTGCTGACCGCCAGCCTTCTTTCCAAAAAACCTCTCGACCATCTTCCCTTCTGTCCGTCTTTTCGTTTCCGGACGGGCAGGTTCAACCACCTCCTTCTGCAACCCATACTTTCCCAGCCCGTCCAACCGCTCGAGGCTAAAGCTGGAGGGCGACTGCGACATTATTACCACCGCCTGACCGTCCCGCCGCCGTCACATTACCTTCATTACACACACACCACGTTACTTTTCCCTCTACTGGCAATTCTGGCCATCGACAGATCTATACTACCCGATTCGCGCAGCTCAAATCAGCCGAGCATTGCTGCATTATAATTAATATCACCGGATCGCAGCCGCAACTCAACTTTGCGCGAAGAGAGGATAGAACACCGCCACGATGGCCCAACCTCGCGCCTCCTACAGCACAATGCGCGACTACATCCCCGGCGTGACCCCAGATTTCAACCCCAAGGCCGTCCAGAACGCCGCTCAGCAGCCGTCCGCGCCAAGACAGCTGCCGACGGGGCCCTTCATCGATGCCGTCCCCACGAACAAGTACCACATCCCGGCCGGTATGTCGCTCGAGAAGCACCTCAAGCGCCAGGCGGATATTCAGATCGCCCGTCGCACCATACGCGCGCTCAAGGCGTCGAGGTGGATCATGCTCGCCGCCAGACTGCTGCAGCTCTTTGCAGCCATCGGGCTCGTCGGTCTGTTGATCATTCTGCGCGGCATGGACTACATTAACGGCTGGATCATGCGCGTTCCAGTAAGTTCTAAGTGGTGAATTTTTAATATAATATTTTAGTATCGACATGCTGAGAATGATTTTTGTAGCCGGCTGTGGCGATTGTGCATGTCATGTACGCCATCTACCACAACATGCGGGACCCGAAGGCCCGCCCGCCAAAGTCGTCCGCCAACTATGCCCTCTTCGCCGCCGCTTCCGACTGCTGCCTGATTCCCTTCTACGCCTTTATCGCGCTGTGGACGTGGCAGCAGCACCAGCAGATGATCGCCGATCCGCTGAACAATGACAATTGGGTGACCGTGTTCGACAAGACCAACACGGACTTGAGCCAGCTGCTCGTCTTTATCGTATTCTGCATCGCCTGCAGTGGGGGGTGAGTAATTATCAAGCTATACCTGATAAAGACACCGATGCTGACGTGAATAGCGGCCTGATGGTGTTCACCGTTATACTGGGCATGTTTATAGCGATCGTCTTCCGCCGCATCTCGCATCTGCCGCCGGATATGAACCCCCTCGACAATTCCACATACACCTCCCTCACCGCCCGCCCCTCCAGCAAGCGCTTTTCAAAGTCCTCCAACAGCTCCGAGGAGACCCTGGAGAAACCCTCCCGGGATGTTTCGCCCCGCCGCACGGTCCCCTTCCTGGAAGTGCGGACTAAGAACGGCTCCCTCAGCTGGGAGTACACCAAGGACGGCGACCAGGCTAAGTCTAATATCGACCTCCCCGATCTCATCCCATCGGCGTCGAACAACGCCCCGCTTCTGCCTCCCGCGCACCGTTTCTCCGACTTTGGCGACTCGCGCCGAAACTCGGTCGACACCGCCCGGTCGCACCGCAAATCCAACAGCATCAGCGGATACTACTCGGACCGCGACGAGCCCAGCACTCCGCCGCGGCAGCCCCACCACGCCTACAAGCAGCGACCGGGCGAATGGTGGAACGCCGGCAACGCCTTCCCCGCCTTCCCCGGCTCCAACCGGTACAGCGCCATTTCTCAAACCGACGCTAGCGACGCCAGTTCGTTCAGCGATGCTAGGTCCCGAAACACATTCGGTCTCGCACCGGCCAGATCCGTCGGGCGGCCGGGAACGCCACCCAATATTCCCTCCTACGCGGGCAGCATCTGCACTGCGACGACGCATTCGGTGTCCGGCAGCAATTTTGGAAATGGTAATAATAACATTCAGCCAGCGCACATGTCCACGCCGCCGGGCGTCAACTCGGGCGGATTCACACTCGGTGCCTTCGCATCGGATCTCGCCCCGCGACCGCTGTCCTTCCCGAACAACCGGTCCGCACCGGGCTCGCCCCGTCACTCTGGCCACCACCACCGCAACTCCGTAAGCTCCGTCGGCCGGCTGCCGTACGCACGCCCGGACAACGCCAGCAGCGCCCCCAGCTCGCCGAGGGCTACCGCCCCCCCGAACGGCGGCGTGCTCGGCAGCTATGCGCGACCACCACCACAAACGAGCCTAACACCTCCCGCCGCATCGCCCACAAAGGCGGGGGTATTCGGCGGCCGCGCAGTGGACACCTCCGGCAATAGTTTTTATACAAAGGAAGGGCTGATGACGCCCGCGAGCTCGGTGCCCTCGTCGCCGGTGAAGAACAGCAACCCACCGTCGATAGCGGGCTCGAGCGTGCGCGACAAGAAGAGCAAGTACGAGACGCTGGCGCAGAACTCACCGGGCCGCAGCATCAGTGCGGAGAAGCGCAAGAAGGCGCGCGTCAAGCGCGAGGAGAAGGAGCGCCGGGAACGCCGGAAGAGCGGGCGGCTGGGGGATGTGCCGACGGATGGCGAGCAGGAGAAGGATGCCGGTACGCGGGTGGTTAGCAACTCCGGTGCGGACTTTGCCCACATGTTTGGCGGTAACAATGCCGTCCGCGGCCGAGTCATCAGCGGCAGTCAGGTTGTTTGAATACCCCGTATGTCTATCTGATTTTGCATGCACTTGTTTATTTCCTTGGACCGGGTGCTGGTTTTGCATATGATTTGATTTGAGTACTTGATTTGATTTACGGGATTTTCTGTATGTATGGATGTACCATTATGATGTATGTGCTTCATGTATGTAGTAGGTGATGGCGGTAATGTGTATTATGTCGTACCAATATATTCTATACCCTCTAGATGTATCGTCAGTATTGACAGGGCAGTAAGTTAGGGTGTGTGTGGTGTGTGTGACGTCGACGTCTACACAATCGTTTTGGAAAGGGTCTCCCCCCACCGGTACATGGTGGTGAGGTAATCAGTTAGAAGGTGTTGTCCCAACCCGGCGACTTCCATTCTTTCGTGAATCCGCTTGTTAAATAATAAATCTTGAAACGTAAGTGTTTCATTCCTCCGTGATTGAAAGTGATGGGCCGGTTTGAGGCGGTTGTAGCTAGCCAGGCCGGTTTCGAGTCCGCGTCTCCTTCAGGTCTAGAATCTGCTCATGCTGGTGCCTGACGGCGATAACGACATTGCTTGCGGTTTTACGGCAATCGTAAGCGGATGCTTGTATCTGAAACTATAATCGGATGAACGTGTCGCCGAGAGTCTGGGCGATGAAACCGCTGGAATGTGCCCTCGTTGGTTATAAAATATGCTGCGATACCGAGTATCCGAGTAGTATCGGCTTGGGCTGCCGTGCAACCTGGTGAGTTCATATGGAGTTGTGTTGTCTGGTTCCAACGACACAAGCCAGCGTTTGGGTCTTCGAGATAGATAGGTAGTATACGTGGCCCGTGCTACCAGAGTGTAAACGCTTCCAAAATGCAAGACCGTGATGTGTATTTACTGCGTATTATTGTGTGACTTTTGACGGAGAGTTGTGTAACTCTGGTTAGTCTCGAAGCCAGACCAGCCAATCCCTGTAAGAGTTTGAGGGAAACAACACATCAACACAGCATGCGTGTTATTCCGCAGGAGACATCAATTCGTCTATCGCGAAAGTCGTGTGGCCATGCTACTCAATACCCTGATAGCTAATCGATGCACTCCTCTGCCAGACCTCTTTCAACCCAATCCAAGTCTGTGGATGGGCCTGTGATCAATGCATAGTCGACAGTATGGTCTTCTGACCGAGCCGCTGGCTGCAGGCTGCCACAGCCCTTGGCGATTGAATTCATGCGAGCACTGTCAATGCAGAATCAAGCAGTTAGATGCCCGCGTGCATCCACTGTTGCTAGTGCAGGGTGACAGCTCGTCTCGAGGAAGCACTAGTTGATACGGCTGTTATTATGCACGACCATTGCAATGAGCACGAAGTTGAATGACACAGACAATCCACGAGTGATGTCCTCGTGGATCAAAGTCCAGCCACTTTATAAATTTAGCATTGACCAACTGATGTCATGCAGGTACCACAGTCACGAGTCGCAGAAAACGCCCGGAGCATAATTTTGCTGTATATCACTGAGCTCACTTTAATGGAAAGTAATATCTCGATCTTTGTGAATTGGGCCGCCTTGCTGCGCCTAACAGGAGCAGTATCGAGCCGACGCGACATTTGATCGATAGTCGCGTTCACCCTATTCGGCCAGTGTCGAAAGTATGAGCTATGTATATTATCGACAATTATCATAGCAAGCTTGTCAGCGGCTGTCAGCGGTAGAATACAAACAGTGGGATGGCCAGTTCTGTGGGCCAGCACTGCAGTATGAATCAAGGATGGATATACAAGTAGTTAATACTGTTATCATTGCAACGATAAGCATCATGATATACGAACCTGACCTCGAATACAGACTCTTGTAATTGGTCCCTATAGCTATAGCCGCCACAAGTAAGCGGCCGTCATATGTACATAGCGGTCACCACAGTGGCTATGGTGTTGGCAATTGGGTGGTAGTAGCCATGGCAGTAGCCACAACACGCCAGTGGCTATATCACAACGGTCACACCGCATCCAACGGCCGCATGGCCACTGTGCGAAGACCGTCCTGCAGCAACTGTACTACATAGTGTAATTGAATCCACAAAGCTATTGCGAAAGATAGGAAAGACTGATTATAGGGCTGATTAATATATTTTATAGATTTTATGGAAATAACTAGATAGACTTATATAAATAACTAGATAGATGTATGGGATGGTATCATAAATCACCGCAGAGAAGAACGAAAACATGCTCCAGAATGTCGCCGAGGGCATGCATATAGTGCCACAGTTCGCCCCACACATTCGCCTTCTCCTCTTTTCCTCCTCTTTCTTCCTCATCATCTTCCCCTTCCCCTTCTTTATTATTAAGCTTTTGGTGTTCCTTCTCTTTCTCATTATGGTCTTCTCCCTTCAATTCGTGCTCTTCCCCCTTTCCATGTTGTCCTCCTTTTATTTCAAGCTCTCTCCCCTCTTCATCTTTGCGTTGGGTTGTTTTTGGGTTTTCATTGGTTTTATATGGTTTAGTGTGGTCGCTCGTTGGGGTGGGTTTGTGATGGTGGATGGTGTGGGTTATGCCTCCGCTGAGTTTATGCTCCGCCCGCCGTCCGAATTGCTACTCTGTTGCGGTAGTTGTGGTTGCAGTGGTCGTAGTCGTGGTGTCTGCAGTTGTCGTAGTGGTCATATCTGTAGTAGTGGCTGTAGTCGTGTCGGTGGTTGTGGCCGTAGTCGATTCCGTGGTTGTGACGGAAGTGGTATCAGTGGTTGTGGCCGTGGTGGTATCAGTGGTTGTAGCCGTGGTGGTGTCTGTCGTAGTGGCCGTGGTGGTGTCAGTGGTTGTGGCCGTGCTGGACTCGGTGGTTGTGGCCGTGCTGGATTCCGTCGTAGTTGCGGTGGTGGACAGCGAGGTAGACTCTGTGCTAGTAGCCGTGGTGGACAGGGAGGTCGATTCCGTGCTAGTTGCCGTGGTGGACAGAGAGGTAGACTCCGTGCTGGTCGCCGTGGAGGAGAGCGAGGTAGATTCTGTACTAGATGCGGTAGACGACTCTGTGCTAGAGGATTGAGTAGACGACAGAGTAGAGGTTGGAGTAGATTCCGTAGAAGACTCTGTAGTAGAAAGCGTACTAGACAGCGAGGTAGATTCTGTGGTGGTGACGGTAGCGGATGTGCTCAGAGTAGATGAGACAGATGTCGTGGAAGATTGAGTCGAACTCGAAGACGAGCTTGTGACATCAGCCGGTTCTACGCAAGGGTCAGCATCGGTTCATATATTTGCAGGGATGGAAAGAAATCTATACATACCAGCTGTGATCGTTACAACGATGCAGGATTCGGCAGGGTCACCTTCGTAGATGGCGTTAACGATGAGGTTTGATAGGTCCCTTATGTCGACGCAGTATCTTGCAGTGCCAAACGCATTATTGTTCCACACTAGTGGACCGCCCGTCTCTGCTGAGAATTCGGTGCTGGGGCCTGCGTCGGGGTCTTCGAAGGGGTTGCCAATGAGGATGGGGCCGTAGCTATTGATTTCGGTGATATTCGCATAGGCCACCTGCACGCCAGGAATTATCGCTAGCTGCTGGCTGTCGATGCTGAACCTGGCGGCTGCGTCGCGGTCGAAGATGATCACGAGTTTGTTACCGGAGCGGGTGATGTACCCCCGCCGTTCCGCGCGGGCGCGCAGGCGTTTCTTTAGGCCCGGGATGTCGATGTCGAGTCCGAGCACGACTGACTGTTCAGGATTAGAGGGGCCGGTTGTAGTAGTAGCAGTTGTGGTTGTCGTGGTGGTATCGGTGGTGGTGGTAGGTGGGCTGGTTGTGGTGGTGTCTTGAGTGCCAGTAGTCGTAGTACTCTCCGTACCAGTAGTCGTAGTGCTCTCCGTACCCGTACCCGTAGTACTCTCCGTACCCGTAGTACTCTCCGTACCCGTAGTCGTAGTGCTCTCCGTACCCGTAGTCGTAGTACTCTCCGTACCCGTAGTCGTAGTACTCTCCGTACCCGTAGATGTATCTGTGCCGGTGCCTGTGGTTGTCTCTGAACCTGTACCCGTAGATGTAGATGTAGCTGTGCCTGTGCCTGTTCCTGTGCCAGTGCCAGTGCCGGTGCCTGTTTCTGAACCTGTGCCCGCGCTGGTGGTCGTGGTCTTGCCGCCATCCGAACCATACCCATACGTGTGATCAGGAGGGGAGTAAGGCGACGTCCTGGTGGTGGTGCAAATGGACGTTGTGACGGTTGTGTACCTCGTGGATACGGTGTACGGGCCCTCGCGATACACATCATTGACGTAGATTGTCACGTTGCCGTATTTCGGGACGACGGCGCACAATTCACAGGGCGATTTGCCATCGCAGTATCCCTTGAAGACGCCCTTGTACACCCGCTTCTCGGTCTTGGGTTCATAGTCGACGTTCCACTTTTGGTAATCGCTGGTACAGGACGACGTTTCGCCATCGGTGCAGTGCGAGTAGACGACCTTCAAGCCGCTGTACGCGCCCTCCGTGTCATACTGCTCCGTCTTGTAATTGTCCGAGACGTAGCCGACGGTTGCGCCTGGTGTTGATTTCTCGCTCATTTTGCTGGCTCGCTGGTCGTTGGTGTACAGCCACTGAATGTAATCGTGCGCTTTGCAGGTGGAGAATCCCCAGCTGGTCTTCTTGGCGTAGGCGATGGTGGTCGGGACGCTCTTCTCAGCGACGGTGTACACGGTGTTGCCGACGCTGTAGACGCCGGGCGTGGTGCAGGTCATCGTGCTGACGGAGTATGCGGCCGGGGCGGTCTGGAGCATGACGTCGTCGTCGCCGCGCGAGATGAACTGCATTTTGCCATTCGCGGCGGGCACGGACGTCGAGTACCAGTGGTACACAGACTCCGTCGATGCGGGCTCGACGTGGACATGGCCAGGGGATCCACCGTCGTGGCAGACGCAGCCGGCAATGTAGGTGGTGACGAGCTGTCCCTGGGCTGTTATCGGCGTGGGCTTTGCACCGGGCGAGGGCGTGATGTATGCGAGCGGGGCGTATGCGTCGACATCTTGATTGCGGGGGATGACGACGGCGGAGGCGACGGTGATAAGAGAAAAGAGCGTGGCAATGAACGGACGACCCATCTTGCACGAGTCGGCAGGCTGTTACAGCACACCTGTCAGAATTAGTCAGTTATCAAAAAAGTATACTACTTTAATTGATAGACAGGTATGCTAGCTCGTGGCGATGCAGAGTGAAGTGAGATGGACAGACGTGGGGCATCGAGCAGCTTTTAAATCTCGAACATGATCTCTATTATTATGTATAACTACTTACTTGAATAAAGTATACTACAAGCATAAGCAATACTACTATCCTATCGTACCTGAGTAGTGAAGCAGCTGTCCGGAATGCGCGGGTCGAATGCTTCGTCTAGGCAGCTCATTTCCCGGAGCCAAGGCCGGAAATGCAACCACCAAGAATAGCCGCCATTGCCAGCGATCTCAAATCAGCCCTATAGTATTACTAGTATTGGTATTGGTTAGTAGTGTTAGTATTAGCAGAATTGGGTGTTAGCATTAGCATTAATATCAGTATCACTACGCGGGTTTCAGCGTCAAGCCGTCGCTCGCTTGTGGACTTAATGTGCAAAGGGATATTATATATAATCTGCCCCTTGCATTCCATGCTATAGCACTAGTATCAGTACTATAGGGCACTACCATTAGTAGTAATACGCGGGAGGGACATTCCTCGATCTGCAGGAAATTATCGGCCGCCATTCTGATGCCAAGACTGGAAATGACCTGGTTACCGAAATCGAAATGACCGCCAAGGACGCGTCAGCGGCTTGCTATCGGTACTAGCCCTGTTACTACATGTAGCGCGATTATTACTCCTAGTAGAGTGCGGGAACTAGTACAGCACCGGCTAGTGCTAGTTATTATTTGGTTTCACTGTTCACAGTAGTTGAGTATTTTAAATGGGTAGGTGGCTAGCTGTGGCGATCGGCCGCTAATTTCAAGACTGCGGGCTGGCATTATAATCACCACATATATTCCATCCGACTGCTGACGTATTATAACATGCATGGCTCAAGTCATGCCATTCAACATCCGCCGCGGAAGTCATATCATGCTACACCTGATTGTCATTCATGTCCACGCATATAAGTCCTATGTCGGAAGATCGGGTCCGATATCCAGTTGATTGATACATGCAGACGTTATATTACAGTTTTATCAACCGAATGGCGTATTACAGGCAATAATACAGCATTGATATGCATATACTCCGTGTATATATGATATTTCACTCAAGGTTTTCCTGAGGCGCGTATTCAGACCGTCTCTCAAAACATGGGCCCCGTTGGCACAGTACCTAGGTAGTTGCGATCGTTGTATTCGATCAACCTGGTCTGCATATATACGCTTTGTATATATATTGCAAGTCCCATGGGATGTGCGGACATTTTAATCACTGCTGTCCGCTTGTCGTAGCGCTTGTCGTCAGAGTTCACGCTCTGATCACCGATCCATCAACACCAATTGCATGGCCAATTGCAAAGATTCGTCGTGCGACGCGACACTCGTCCACTCGATCTCTCCGCCAGGGTCATTATTGATGTCGAATATTAATGTCGGCCGACCGGGCTATTTTCACAGACCTTCAGACACATGCACATCGGACTTAAGACGCTCCTCTTTGCGAAGGACTTGAATAATATTAAACGGATATCTTAAAACCACGAATTTACAGATATGTATCCGTACACATGCAAGCACTTATGTTTGTATTGGTATGTTGAATCCCGTTCGCGAGATTGCTCATGCGACCTCGCTTATCTTCAGTCATGCAGCCGGCAACACTTTCTGTTGTGGTATTCAGCCTCACCCGATTGGGAAATATCCAGATCTGGAAATCCCACAATTATAATTAACGGCTTGCCTTTGGCTTCAAGGTCCACATATGTGCACATGAAGTACCCGTGCTCGAGAAGGGATAATATAATACAGTCGCCACTCCTATCTGCCCACAGCCGAGTGGCTGTTATACTCAGCTTATACCGGTTCTATCTCCAACAATTTCGGGACACAATTGCACAACATTACTACGCGCTAGTGCCCAACTCAGCCAACATCTGGGGCTCATCGCGGCTAATAGCCCATGGTCCATAGGAAAGATTACATCTGGCGAGCAGACTTTCAGCTCTGAGCTGAAATGTCAGCGTTCCCGAGACTACTGAAACGTAGTCTAGCTTACCGGGCCAACCTTGAGTGTATCTGATCAAAGTAAGTGGCACAGTATCCGTTGGCTGAAGACTTCTAGTTGGTAGTAGATTCAGTCCAGTCTTCGTCTAATGATACGAATGACCAACGGACATCCAACAGCTTACGTAGCTTACGCTAGTAATATTTCGCAGGGAGGCGTACAGTTCCGTGGCGCTAATGTCTGCAACCAGCCCCATATGTATTGTAACATGTTTCAGAGTACTCGACAACTGAATTATTTGCAACAAATGAGCTAGCGCTATAGGTCGCCCCGTTTGTTCCAGAGATAATAGCTAGAAGTACGATCGAGCGATATATATGATCAATGTTACATACTAGCCATCGCGACGTTTACTAGAATCATCCGACACAGCGGTAGCGAAGATTCAAGCCGCATTCGAATATTAGGGTTGCACCCAAGATGTAAATTTCCAGCGGTCGAGATCGAGAGAGGGGATACCACTATTCTAAACCAAAAATTGTCTGAACTGCGGTTGGGAGACTCGTTGGGACGTCAATCAAGGAATCATGTATCGCGTCTATACAGCATCCAACATGCCACGCTGAGCAAAGGAGTTGGCATTTGGTCTTGCATACGTAGATAGTCTATCTACACAGAGGACTCCGACTTATATTAATAGATCTATAGTCAAGTTGAATGCACCATTTAAAGCTGTCCTCTGCACTGTCAGTACGCTCATACTATCTCCAGTCTGTGCGTATTGATATTGCCCGCCGCATAATTATATAATCTTCCCACAACGAACCCGACTCGGTATAGTAGATTGATACAATGCGCATACGCGTGGAGGACCTCGTCTACCTGAAGAACCTGCTGGACGCAACGGGCGTCACGCAAATGGGCGCCCCGGCGGTCGCCGCCCCGCGGCCCTTCGTCGGCCCGCTCAACAACCACGCACCAGCAAATGCAAAACCCATGGTCGCCGCAAACTACACCAACTCGTACGGCGACTACAACTTCTCCAATAACCGCCAGATGCGCATCATCCAATACACCCAGAACATCACCACTATCTCTTCCTCATCATCCTCATCATCCACGGAAATCACACCTGCACCCACACGACTCCCAGGTCACCGCCGCAGGAGCAGCAACCAGTGGATCGTGACCCCCAAATACACGAAATGGATATTTCCCCCATCGGGCCCTCACCAAGTCTACGAATGCACCCGCAAGAATGATCCCACGCAGGGCCTCAAAACCCTCGAAATCAGAGACACAGCCCGCTACGTCCTCTGGCAGCTCAAGGACAACTACCTCGCGTTCGTCTCGGACCCAGACAACCCGACGCTGCCCTGCGCCCCGGTTTTCTGCTACTGGAAGTACAGCGCCGTAGTATGGATGTGCAATCGCCGCCCCGACCCCGTTAAAAATCCCGTACGGATATTCGGACGTGCGGTGGGACTGATGTTGTGGGAACTGAGTATCTATACAGACCTGGATTCGGAGTGGCTGGCGCAGGACTGGAAGGCGGACGGCGGGGTACGGCCGTGCAGTAACTCCGATGACGCGACGGATAGCATGGTGGGCGCGTTCACCGCGTATACCGGGTGGTCGGAGGATCAGTGGCAGGTGGGCATCACGCGAGAGCCAGAGGGTTGCGATAAGTGGATGGGGCATCCGAACTGGGTGACGACGGGGAACGATACCGTCCCCGGTGACTTTCCGCAGTCTTTCTTCACCAGTGACAATGGCGATCCTGATAGTTAGTTGTATCGTATGGGGTTGATTCATTGGAGGCGCGCCATATACGGCTATGGTCTTGGTACACTTTTGAGTGTAGGTTAGTCTGCACTGGTGGTGGCTAGGAGAGCTTGAGTGCGGTTATAGCTAGTATACTATGTAATTATTGTCGGCGTGGAGCGCATCTTTACCAGCATATGTAGTCATAGCATTTGTATGATATTATCGGTTGTTCTCAATCCGCTTTGAATTTTGTTGCAATATATTTGCTAGCTTTATTTGGTGATCTCATATACTAAACCCGACCGCATGTCAGGGGTTATTATCCTACCTATATTCTTTGTTTATATATAGGCTTATTATATGGATCTATTCGCATACGAAGTTTCCGTATACATACATAGACAATATGATACGCGTATATAATGACATCGTTTATATCTTTATACACAAGGTTCGGCGAATTATCAATCAGGGCTACAAATGTCAAATACAAACGGGGATCTTGACTGCTCCATTCTCGATACCGATCAAGGAAATCTACCAGATGTTGAGTAAGAATTCTAGAATTCTTCAATATCTTTACTAGACACTTTAAATATATTATCGTGTGTGATTGTTCGCCCGTTGAAATGGTGCTCGGAAATAATTCCGTACAAATGAGATTCACGATACAGTCGTGGGATAGATAATTACAACTATTAACCATATATTTAGCCGGCTTCCACTGTGCAATCGGATAGCAGCTTGCGTCGATATATTCGAGATCTTAATCAGACGCTTTATAAAATATCACAGTGGATCGATGAATTTCGGTCAAAGCGTATGGTGTTGTTGGCTGCATGCAGGAATACTAGGATACCGATATTTTCAAATAGATCTAGTCCTCGACGTCACCACTTTTTCACACACCATGTTGAATGATATCTCATTCGAGAGCACTGCTTTCGGAAGACTGAATGATATCGATCAAGTCATTGAAATCTCGATATAAGAATCTGATGCTGTAGGAAGACTGTCAAAGTTTTTCGCGTATAAGTTGTAATCTCGCGAGGACGGCATGTACGTATCAGCCCAAGTAACTCGATCGGAGCTCTGGAGGACTCAGGCTCTGAACCCGGATTCTTCTATCTTGCAGCTTCTTCCTCTCGACCGATGGCAAATCCAACAATCTCCTCATTATCTGATCACTCATTGACAATAATAATTGATGAGAGAATATCTATCTTATCTTTGCATGCAGTGTGTCTGTATGCGAGATAAGACGACCGCCGACCCCAGAAATCACGATAAATTTGGGAAATTATACTATCGAAGATACTGCACATATGTGTGGTATCACCGAAAACTACAATATCCGTATATGCGGGTATCCGGATATGGCGACGGCCGATGATATCGGACTTCCCCGGCTAGTTGTTGGTGTCAGGCCGCAGTGCGATACTTTAGTCGGACGTCGACGCATCAGTTCATAGAACAATGTGGACCATTTTATAATATAGACCATTTTATCGAACATTTGGCATTCCCGACTTCTTCCGAAAGCCCGTTCTCGCGAACGTTGGTCATATGATTGTCCGTCGATGCATTCCACTTGTTTTTGAGAATCCGGGGTAACATATGCAGGACATGACGGTTATCAGCTAGTTCACGATCATTTCGACCGCAAGAAAACGATAGACAACCAGACCGATCGGATGCTGGAATATGAATACGATACGATATCGATGTATGGGGGCTAACTAGCAACATTGATCGCCTGCGAATATATTGAACCAATCGGCGGGCTGTGGCCGGATCACACTGGTGGTGCCATCTAATTGGTGTATATTCGCCGTGCGGTATTTACCAACTGGAGTGGCAAAGCGAGTATAGAGTACCCTTCACTCGCATCAATGGAATTCGGTGCGCGTAGATACCCTCTCCAATTGGGGTAACTCAGCATACAGTATCCAATCAAGAACACCCTATCGGATTTATATATGAGTATACGTACATTAATCACTCCTGACAACCACGATCTCCATAATAAAGCGGTACAGCTTGCTGTTATATACATTAGTATTTATTACCGCGGGCGAATCTAGTTTCCGGCGCGGCGGCCCGCAGCAGCTGTTAGTATACTTAGTAGCTAACTAGCTGTAATTCGATGCCGGAGCATTTAGCAGTTGACGCTCCGAGGCGGACTTTTGCAATCTTATTAATCCGGCGCATCTCGGCCTATCAACTGCCATCAGGCGTGAAATTAAACAACAGGCGATTTCACGGCGTTCGATTTTCTTCCAAGTGTATTTGTTGTAGAGAAAGTACATATGTAAGTAGGTATTTTCGTAAGGCGGGTCTGCTGAGTTGTAGTTACATGCTGTGTAGCGTCGATGAGATGGCGTGTCTTGGCGGGTCGACGGTTGAGCAGTGGAGGGATGCCACCTGGCGTGCGTGACACGTTATATCTGCTTTTCTCGGAACCGAGCGATTTACCGTTGTGTCGGTGGGCGTACCTGTTCTGTTTCCAATCTACCTTACCTTGCATATGTATGTACAGCTTATACATACATGTAGGTACGTAAATCAGTATACCAGGTGCCGGATTGTGGGAATATGATTAGGGCTGTAGATAGAAAATTGCGAAGTCGCTAGGGGATTGTTTTTTCCTAGTATTTTTTAAATCTAGCTGGATGCAACATTGAGAAGAAGAACCTGCATCCGGTAGCGCTGTTGCCAGCGCTAGCTTGGAAGAAGGGCGGCCTGTTTTCTTTGTGCGACCTTGGTATTTTCGCCGAAACCCGGATTTAGGGTCATGTGGGAGAATTTCAGCCAAACAGAGGGATTGTGTGGATTCAGCTAATGGGAGGGGATGGCCAATGGCGGCGGCTGAATTGTCGAGGCACGACGCCATCGAGAAACTACGAAAAGTACAAAGTACTCCTTGCATGAACGTGAGCTTGAGCTTTTTGCCGTGCAGCGCATGATTTAGAAGGCTTGTTACTAGAGTTTCCATCCGTGAGGGGGAGGCCTGATTTCTTTTTTCGGACGAGGAGGATTTTTTCTCTGTTGGTTTGCCTTGGCTTCTGGAAATGCGAGAGAGGGGGAAAGATCCATGCTCGATCGGGATCGGAGCCGTCGCTCGAGAAAAAAAAAAGACTAGACCTCGGGTGTTCCGACCTGCCAGAATGCCCGACAAGACAGGACAGGACAGGACAGGACGAGTCTCCGATGGTTTCCGGGTGGCCTGGATATCATGGTATTGTGGTCTGTATAGACACGATTGGACGCTGCTTCCGGCGCTGAGGTCGGATCGAGTGGACTTTGTGCGACTGGTGGTTACAAAAGCTGGTGTACGCACCCAGATCGACGGGTTCCTGTTTCGAGCTGAGGGAGCAGGGAAAACATTGGCTGTGTCGGGCAGGCTGCCCTCTCAGCTCAGCTCCGCGCCATTGGCCGCACTCCGCAGAGCGATGAGGTTCAGCTGCGGGCCTGCAGGTATCTTGCTTGTGACGCCCGCGATTGCATAATCTGCACGATGGGATGGAGGGCAAGGGGACTAGTTTTGTGAGGATCACAGCCCCTCGGATGGCCCTTTGCGTCGGATCACGGCAATATCGAGCGAGTCTAGATGTGCAAGCAGGGCACATTCCTGTATTCTCGTTCATTCTCAGGGTGACATTCTGCAGAATTGTGTAGCCCCTGCCGGAGGTCGTCCTGAGTGGGGCATCATCTCCACACGCGAAGTGTGAAAACACTCTGACACGGTTAAATCGACCGAGGAGTCAAAAAAGACAGAAAGGATGAGTCGAGTTCGAAGATCCGATGCAGATATGAGCGGAAAGCGGCTCGTCGATTGCGTGTGGATATCACCAATCCAATGCAGATGGGGCGATGTTGACCCCGTGGTGTGATTCGATGGACGGATGCATCGATGCATGGTGAGCTAGAAGGGCGTAAATATGCGTCGAGCTGGTTCGCCCGATCGAGCAATGAATGACCTTTGCTCTGGTTCTGGCTCGGCAGGCAAGATCTGAATGGATGGATGGATAGGTGATTTGATCATTCTTGATTGCAAACATGCCTTGGAAATCGTCTGCCGCACTGCGGGATCGAGCGAGCGAGCGAGAGAGATAAGAGAGCCGTATACTTGGTGTGCTTGAATGAATTATCGTATGGGGACAGGATCAGCCAGCCCAAAGGTATGGCTGCACGTATGCATGCGTGCATGCAAGTCTGTATGTATGAAGTATGTGCGTCGACGGACGAGCCAGCGCTTGGATCAGTCCGCTGCAGGTCTGCTCTGTCTGTCTCGAGCTGAGAAAACGCCCCGAACTTCGACTGGGCTTAACCAAGAAGTAGTCAGTCAGTCGGTCATCAGTAGGTGCTAGCTGGGTGACTTTCATTCTTTCGTCGTGGCCGGACGTATGGAGGGAAGGGAGGGGGTGAGGCGAAGTGGAGGGTGTATCAGATAGCACTTTCCCTTGTGCGGGAGGCCCAAGAATGCAGTCCCGAGATTGCAAGGGCAGCGAGATTTTCTTGCACTTGCTTTAAATATTATTGTGATGCCGCTGTCAATTATTAACTCTAACTCACTCTCTCCTGTGCTTCATATGTAAGTATCTCGATTGATTGAGGGAATGATTGCTCGATTGATGCTTTAACCTTATTTTCCTTTTTTCTTCTTTTCTTTGTTGATTCCGTTCCGCTTGAACGTTGACTCCATTCGACTTGTCCTTCGATTATTCGGCCGGCCGTCTACATCGATCGATGTTCCTTTAACAGAAGAGTGATACAGAGACGGGAAGAGATCTCGAGAGAGACGGTCGACGTCGACGGTAACTGCAATTTGTCCTTCGCCGGCGAATTGCTTCGAACTCGAGTTCAACGGCAACGCAGCGATGACGACACAGACGCCGCAACACAACAACACATCCGCTGCCTCCAGCTTTGTTCCCGACACCGTTGCCCACTGCGCCAGCAACTCCACCTCCAAGCACTCCGACGCCACGTCGATATCGATATCACAGCTCCATCAGCAGCACCATGCACAGCTCCAGACTCCCCCGCAGTCTCCGAGGGCTGCCAACAGCCGCTATGGAATGACCGATGCCTCGGGCGGTAGTGGCGGCTCCTCTTCGCTGCGGTCGAACCCGGACAACGTCGAGGTCTTCTTCAAGATGATCCCCCTCGGCGGGAAGGACCGCCAGAGCTACGCAAAGTACAGACGCTCCCCGTCCTCCACGATTGACTGGAGCCAGTCCTATCTCGGGAAAGCCTACAAACGGAGACGGCCCTCTCTCTACTCCCTCACCGGCCAGGACGACTTCGATGAGCTGGCTGCCAGCAACACGCGTCCCCGATATGCAAAGTCCGACACGTTGTCCCATCTCTTCAGCTACTTGCACGCCAGAAGCGATGCGGGCTCCGAGACCGACTCGGAGAAGAGCTCGGATGGCGGGCTACGTCTTAGCCATCTCTACCCCCACTCGGAGACCAGCGAGCATACCAGTGCCGCTCATGAGGCGATCAAGAACCAGCAGATGCAGCTGATCGAGCAGCTGCAGACGGATATCGCGGCCCTCAGATCGGAAATGCAGCATAGGCAGGAGTCCGTCGAGCGGAAGGAACACGAGTGTGCAACCTACCTTCTACAGCATTATAATTACGTTCGAGAAGATCTCGCGTCTACGGGACAGGATGTTGACGAGCCGGAGGGCTTCGACCTGGAGAGCCTCGACCATGCCGCCATCTCGCAGAGGCTGCAGCCGCTCTACTCGGTCCTCAGACAGCAGCTGCTCGACTTTCGGGAAAAGCACGACAACTACGACGCCTTGATCGGTGCCCTGAAATCAAAGGAGCAGACTCAGGACCAGTCGATCGAGAACATGGAGAAGCTCATCACAGAGCTCAAGGAGAAGCATCAGGTCGAGATTGAGAGGCTGCAACGTGCCGCCGATGAGCTGACCACCGACCTCGAGAAACAGGTCGCCAGCAGCCAGGCCGAACAAGACAACCTCAGAAAAACGATCACCCAGCTCAACGAAATGCACCTCAGCGACTTGAACGCGACGGAGGAGCGCATCGCTGAGAAGGACGAGCTGATCGGATCTCTCCGCGAGGCCACCCGGCAGGAAATCGAGGCGCTTAAGGCCGAATTCGAGGAGAGCAGACAGGAGGCCGACCGATTGTATCAGTCTCTCAAGTCTGGCTCTCAGGCCGAAATCGACGATCTCAAATCTACATTAGAGGCCAGCCAGGACGAAGTGCACGACCTCAGAGACCGCTTAGCCGCTGCTGGATCCCTGGCTGATAGCCTGAGAGCTGAGCATTTCTACGCCGAAGATCAGCTCAAGAGCCGGATGACAGATGCGGAGGCGAACGCGAATAATCTCCGGGCGGAACGACAGCGGGAGATCGACGACCTGACGGAACAGCTCCGTAACAAGTCGGAATTGGTCGACAAACTCCAGCTTCAGGTCGAAAATGACGCGGAATCCCACGCGGAACAGCTGCGGGATGCGGACTCCGTCGTCGCCAAATTGAAAGAGGAGATTGCTTCGGAAAAGTCTCGACTGACCGAGCTCGCCGATGAGCTGAAGCGGAAGAGCGATGAGCTTGAAATTCGCGAGAAGTCTCTCAAGGACACCCTCGACGGACTCATCCAAAGAGAGGCTAAGGACCATGAAGAGGCTGAATTCATCCAGACTCTCCGGCAAGACCTCTCGGACAAGGAGGCCGCGCTTGCCGACCGAGAGGCCGCCTGCCGGACGCAAGAGTCGGACCTCACCACCCGCGAGACCGCCATACAAAGTAAAGAGACAGAGCTCAACGAGACGCAGTCTTCGTTGACCGACCGCGAGCGGAAGTTGCAGGAGCAGCAAGCTATCGTGGACGACCGCGAAAAGGCGCTGCTCGGCGAACTATCCATGATCACTGAGAGGGCAGCCAGCGTCGCTACCCAAGAGGAATCGCTGGCCGCTCGGGCCAACTTGCTATCTGCTCGGGAGGGCAGCTTATCTCGCACCGAAGCTCGCTTGGACGCCAGACAAGCTGCGATGAACGAGACGGCGGAGAATCTCTCACGGGAAAGCAACAGACTGCAGGATCATGAGAAGGAGATTGACCAGCGTCTTGCTGACGGTACCAGAGATCTCGACCAGCAGAGACAGGAGCTGGACCAGGCCAGGCGGAGCCTCGAAGAGGAGCACCGAGCCTTAGAGCAGGAGAAGCAAGCCATCGATGCACAGAAGCAAGATCTGGTGGAGAAGCAAACGAAGCTGGACGAGGAGAACAACACACTCGTTCAGACTAAAGACGACTTGGAACGCCAGCGACAAAACCTCGAGCAGGACAGACAGACGATCGACCAAGAAAAGAAGAATCTCGATGAGCTAAGACAGTCCCTAGAGCGACAGGAGCAAGACCTCGCCCTCTTGAAGAAGGATCTAGAGGACCGAAGACTAGCCGTCGACGCCAGAGAGAAGGATCTCGCCCAGCAGGAGCAAAGTCTTAACGAGAGGCTCGCCCGAGAAACGTCTCAACTGGATTTGCAAAGCCAACAACTGTCCGAGAAGGAGCGAAAGCTTGAAGCGGAAGCGGAAGCCTTCTCTGCACAAAAGGCAGAAGAGCTGGCGGCTCTCGAGTCTCAGAAAGATAACCTCAAGTCTCGGGAAGACGCCCTCCAGAGTCAGATTGCGGAACATAAACAGAGCGTAGAACAACAACAAATTGACATCGATTCGAAGCAAGCCGAATTGCAGGAACGCGAGAAGTCTCTAACTCATCGCCAGACAGAGTTTGACGAGTCCAAGTCAGCACAGGAAGCTGCTATTCGGAAGCGCGAAGAAGCCGTTGCCGCAAAGGAGGACGAACTCAAGGCACGCGAAGATAGTCTTAACAGCAAGACGGCCGAGCGAGACGCCGCCGTCGCATCCCGCGAGCAAGAGCTGAACAGCAAAAACGGCGACGTGAGCACCAGAGGAGAAGAGCTAGATGTGAAGGAAGAGTTGCTCAACAACCAGGAGGAGCTTCTCAAGTCCCACAAGCAGTCTCTCGACGCTCTGAATTCCGCGCTCCGCAGCCAGGAGGGCGAGCTGAAAGCCCAGCGGGAGAAACTCGCGGACTCGGAAAAGTCGCTCGACGAGAAGGCGGCGGCGACGTCTAAGAAGCATGAAGACATTTCCTCTGAGCTCCGAGCGAAGGCGAAGGGTCTCAACGACCTGCAAGCGAGTCTCGAGAAGCAACTGCAAGAGCAAAAGTTGACGCAGGAGGATATCTCCAACAAGCAGCGGGAATTGACGAAATGGCAGAATGAGATGGAGCGACGAGAGACAGAACTGAACGATCTGCGGTCCAAGTTGTCCGTCGCGATGGAAGATCTACTCAAGTCGCAAAGCCGACCGTCGACCGCCGGGCAGAGCGAGATATCAGAGCAGGCCCGCACTGAGGTGAGCCGAATACCCGTATTCTCAGAATAACACCATAACACCCAAAGCGAACTTCCATGCTGACACGAGAGGTTTCCCTAGAATGTCACCAATACGCCTTCGAGCCAGGGCGACGGATCCCCTACGAAGAAGACAGGGACGGACTCCGCTGCCGCCTCGATCGTCTCGTCTCTCCCTACAGTCCGTGAAGATAGCGTTAGCGGCTCGGACGCTGCCAGCGAGACCACGCGACCGTCGACGGGGGTAACCTACACCTCGAATGCCCAGTCGTCACCCGCGGCGTCCAACAATGGACGGCCGAACAGCTCGGCAGCCGCACGGCCGCCGTCCTCGTACAGCGTGGCGAGCTCGATCCGGGAAGATCCCCGGTACTGCCATGTCTGCCATGTGATCCATGAGACTCAACCGAAGACCGGCAAGCATGTGTATCGCCAACACCACTCCAAGCTGCACAAGTCGCCGCCGCTGAAAAAGAGCGTGTTCGAAGCGTTCAAGGAGACGAACAAGAGCTTAGGATTGCAGGCGCAGAATGGCAAGGAGGAGAAGAAGCCGAAGAAGCATCGCAGCTTCCCGACCTGGGTGGGCGAGGAGGTGTTCCACCACGATCATAGTAAGCACGAGAACAAACATGAGCGGAAGAAGTCCAAGTAGGAGGGCTGAGCCGCAGCGTGCATGTATGCACGCATGTATGCATGCATTATCGACGCATGTCGGGTTGGGATGAAAACTGAAAAATCTCGGAAAAGAAAAGTAATTCTTCACATCATTTGTATATATTAGTGGTTAGCTTGAGTGCTACTTATCGTCGAGTCCCCTCTGGTTGGTGTGCAGTTACTAGTATACTTGGTACTTGTTAGTAGTAGTTAGTATTCTCGCGGGCGTTATTTAGTTCCGCGGCAAGGGCCCGAGTGCTTTTGCATGTGTTGGGCTGTCCGATTGGGCAGGAAGAGAAGTCAAGTTGACCAATTGTATCAAATATACAACTGTCGTTATCGCCACCGTCTGCTGGCCAGTCGTCCGGGCTTCCCCGCACTTTGTGCTGTATTTCTGCAAACTAAGCGTGCATCATGTTCATTAAGCAGCAGGCATATTCGCTGCCATGATATCATTTGCAGGTACTACTATCCTATCTCTGGTGTTCGAATTCAAATTGCAATTGCAATTCCGAGCCCGTCAGCAAATAGATACTACGTTGTCGTATGTAGATGTTTGGGATATACGTACTCGGTGATGATAATCGCTATTCTTGTACCGAGATGCCCATTGGACTCTTACGCACTTACGATAACAATAGATGATAGGCAGGGGACTGCCGTTCCGTGATAAGATCGCTCACACGAAAACAATGGCCCCGCAGCACGATCCATATGCGTATACGCTATGCTATTGAGGCTAGCGGCGAGAACTTCGGATAGCTAGAACTTCGAACTTTAAGTCAGTAAGTACTTACAAGTACAGTAAGTGAGGACTTGGTACTTTACATACTCAGTTATCGATGTGCGTAGAAGCGGACAGGGACGTCTGCATGCATGCATGGAAGGATGGGACCTTCTGGAAATCGACATGCGCCTCGTGAACGACAGATCGTTGTCCGTAAGCCCGGATCTATCGAGCACACGTCTTATCAGCACCCGTCCGAGGGCGCTTGGCAGGCAACCAGTGCAGCGCTCGGCCACCTGTCGAAAGCATCGCAAGCCGGGCTTGATCGTCCATGGTCGCGTCGTAACCAGTTTCCTGTCCGGGCGTTCACCAGGTGGGCGGCTTTAACAAGGTCGTCGATTGGTGGACAGCCTGAAACGAGCTAGCGGAGGACTCCGCTCTTTCAAATTAACCCGTTTGCGCCTATGGACGCCATACCAACCTCTGCGCAACACATGGCGTGGTATTCTATGTGCGACACCCGAATTACATTACCTACAATTACCACACTCATTACGAACATCCGCCACAGCCTCTCGCCAAAACGATATGATAGGTGCTGGCATACCGAGCTGCCCTTCTCAGCAGGTGGCTAAAAGACCACACGCGCTAGGACCACGGCTCGTCCGCTGGGAGCTCTTGGCCAGCCTCGAGGCCCCATTCGTCATCGCGAGACGACTATCAGGCGTTTGGTATGGTATGGGATTCACTCCTTGCATGCATTCCAGAGCTCGGTTTCGGGTGTTGGCTGGCTGGCTGGCTGGCTAGGCTATCCCCTCCATCAAATCGTATCATGACGATATGGAATCACATCGTACTAGCGTTATCGTGAGCGGGTTCTCATTTGTCATAGTATCGGAATAGCCGGCATGGCAGGCACCACGGCTTGCCGGCTGTCCATCCGTTGCAATGGTCCATTGGAACGCCCGCTCGATCGAAACGTGGTAGCCTTAAGCTGTGGGGTTCTGCGCCGTCCCTAATTTAGCGGCAATTGGTCCATGGAACTTGTGGACATGCTTGTTGCATGTTGATGTCTATTGGCGAATCTCAATCATCGTGAGTTGGTATCCCATATGAATAGTATTTGAATGTGAATATATGTGGCAACGCGGTGAGCTGTGTTCTGATTAGCTGTGATTAGGCTGTTGATCCATAAACTAAAACGACTACAGCGGCGAGTAAATTGTCCGCAGATGAAAGAGCAAGGACATGTGACTGTACGGGCTTCTAGCTATGTCTACGATCTACGGCGTCTATTGGAGATCATTAGCAGCTTTGCACATTGCGAGTGTCGCAAGTTTCGAGACGGTTTGCTGGACTTGCGCGATATCGGCTAGCCCTTCGGTTGGCAGCGAGTCGTATGTCTCGATTTCGGCCGCTTGGAAAGCTTATCTGCTCGACAGCTGCCTGGGCGAGTCTTACGCAGTCATCCTTGCGGAATTAGGAAGGAATGAATGGCGAGTTTGAGGTTTGTAGATCGTATTATATGGTGTCGCTCGCGATACGCTAACGACGTCGACGGCGTTTAGCTCGGTAATTAATTGGTGTAGTACTTGATTTACAACCATTGTCATGTCGAAACGGCCACGGGATCTCGAAAGCCACAGTGACCATGCTCGTATGCCCTGCATGTGCATATGCAAGGCTGATGACGTGCGACAAGATGGTAGCTCCCCGCATGGAAAGCTTGTCTGTTCGCCGCCCCACTTGGTTTCGCGCGGCCTTGAACCTCGTTTTCGACTATATTCAACACCCTGGCGAGTGGTATCTACAGGGGTGTACTGGAACTCGTGCTCTATGTGAGTCGACTTTCGTCGATCGAGAACGCTGCTTCTATGATGACGGGTCGTCGAGCTGCTACGACGCCGGCATCTCATTACGGCTATGATATGCCGGTCTTTCATAGGGATATACGACTCCAGATGTCTATATAAAGAGTCGATATCTCGACTTCAGGATGGTCTTTCTCCTCCAGCCTCATCAGCCAGCATCTCTCAATCCCATCCTCTCTCTCTCTCTTCGAATATCCATCCTATCAATCTATATTTTACTCTTCTTGCGAAATATAGCACCGCCAAGATGGTTGCTACCAAGACCTTCTTGATCGCGGCATCTGCTCTTGGAGCAATGGCCGCTCCAGCCATCCCGATGCACGTTTCGCCGGGTATCGAACTCCCCAACGGGCCAGGCCGCTTCGGCCAAAAGAAAGAAGGCAACAACTTCAACGTCCGGGCTCTCCCCAACCCGCATTTTAAGCCAAACGGCAAACGCGCCCTCCAGAAGATCTACGCAAAGTATAATCTGGAGACTCCATCCTACCTTCGCGAGATCGTCCGTCGCGGCGACGGTTCTGTTGCTGCCACTCCCGGCCAATACGATATCGAATACGTCTGCCCCGTCGAGATCGGTGGCCAGACTCTCAACTTGGACTTCGACACCGGTAGCTCCGACCTCTGGGTCTTCTCGAGCCTGATGCCCAAGAGTTCCCAGGGAAGCCACGATATCTACGATCCCAAGAAGAGCGAAACGGGAAAAGAAATGACCGGTGCAACCTGGAAGATCTCCTACGGCGATGGATCCAGCGCCAGCGGTGTCGTCTACACCGACACAGTCAAGATTGGTGGAGTGGTAGTCGAGGGCCAGGCGGTTGAGCTCGCAAAGAAAGTCTCCAGCAGCTTCACTTCGGATCCCTCCAATGACGGACTTGTCGGCCTCGCTTTCGGCTCCATCAACACGGTCAAGCCGAGGAAGCAGAAGACTTTCTTCGAGAACGCCATGAGCGGCCTCAGCGACGGAGTCATGACTGCAGACCTCAAGCACGGCCAGCCCGGCAGCTACGATTTCGGCACCATCGACAGCAGCAAGTACACCGGTGACATCAAGTATATTGATATCGACGCCAGCGGCGGCTTCTGGGAGTTCGATGCCGACGGCAGCACTGCTATCGCCGATACCGGCACCACCCTCCTCCTCGTCTCCAACAAGATCACCAAGGCATACTACAGCAAGATCAAGGGTGCCAAGATGGATAACTCGCAAGGAGGCTACGTTTTCCCCTGCTCCACCAATCCCCCTGATCTCGATATCCCAGTTGGCGACGACACAGTCACGATTAGCGGTGGCTTGTTGAACTATGCTCCTCTCGAAGAGGGCTCCGATACTTGCTTCGGCGGCGTTCAGGGATACGATGGCGGCATGCACATCTACGGCGACGTCTTCTTCAAGCAGTTCTTCTCCGTCTTTGACTATAAGCAGAAGAGATTCGGCTATGCTTCCAAGCCATCTAACAGCAGCAGCCACCACGGCCACGGCAACTAGAGGTTCTTAGGCCTCCTGGGGTCCGACAGCACGCTCGGCCCATACCACAAAAAATGGACAATCATCTCTATGACTGTCTTTCGCGGATACCGCACAGATACCACTTTGTACGTTGTTGAGTTTCACAGTCGCTCCTTTTTGGTCTACGCCTCGGGTAGGTTGTAGTAGCTCCCGCGAACCAAAGATACCCCATCGATCAAGATACCCTTGTACACATGATACCATTTGATTTTCCCTTTGATTTTGGTTTTTTGACATTCGATTCGAAAACATGTACCAATACTCTGTCGCTCGCATAACAATCAAATTGTATATATCGCTGCTGCTCGGCATGCATTGACAATGAAAAGCGTGCACAAGTTTGGAGCCTATCAAGCATTAACGAAACTAAGTGGTCCCGCAGGCCAGTAGCTGTAACTTGTAAAATATATCTACCAAGCTAGTAATGGATATTGGCACCAAATATGACCTGTGCAAAGATAGACTGGCGATTGGATATGTCACGATTTTAGCTGATTCGCAAAAGCAGGTAATCGTATCACAAATATTCGAGAACACCATGGTGCTGACTATGAGTCCTTACTGTTTCGTAATACTAGCCGCGGAGCCTTTTGTATCGCCCGGGCCATGCATGCACGGCCAGGAAGATTCCTTGTATATACAATATTATTACAGGTCTGAGCAAACTTCAACATGCCGCAACATGATCATTATCAAAATATATAACTGCGACCCGTACGAAGTATGAAAGTACGACAGCCACATGCACGAAATGAAACATAAGTATTTACCTATATATATGATCTGGAAATTGGGTTGGCTGACATTTATCGTGAACTTGCTCTTGTGGCAACTCGAGTGGAGTCTGGGTCGTCTAGCTTTTGTTTGCTTGCAACAAATCGCTCTCAAATATAACACAATATCGTTCGTGCGCCACAATCTTCAACCGTCACCTCACTGCATCTCTCCTCCACCAACGCGCCGCCCGTCCACCCGCCTACCTGACACCGCGCGAGCGAACCGCGAGCGTCCTACATACCAGTCTATGAATACGCAAAGCTGTACGACATCAATCAGTAGGTAAGTGAGGATACTCCTCCCCGGAAACCTGCCTCGCTGGGGGAATTTTCTGAGTCAAATTTCGTCCTGATATGAATCATTGACGCTATTGATGGCCATCAAAGGCAGCAGAACGTCTACGACCATCTAACCGGTATATCTTTGGCAAGAACACGCTCGACTTCTGACCGAGAATACCTCTTTCCTAACGCTGCTGCCCTCAGCCTACGAATTCATCCTGCACAACGCCGACCCCACCTTCTTTGACTCGCTGTATTTCAACAAGATGTCTCACCAGCCTGGAGACGATGGCAGGGCACTTGAGCCTAGCCAGAGCTCTCCAACCGCCGGTAAAGGCAAAGGAAAGTCCAAGAACCAGCCCCCTACGCGTATAAACCCGAGAAGAACCGCGAAACGATCAGTCGACGTTTTGCATAGTTCAACAGTCGCTTCAGCCGCTGGAGCAGACATTTCGACCAAACGACCGAAAAGGGCAAAAAATGGAGCGACTCAGCAGGCCTCGGAAGATGAAAACGATGAAGATGCAGACGACTACAAAACTCGTTCACCAGAACGCACGGAAGTTTTGACGGCGATCAAAGCTCAGATCCCGGAAGGGGCCTCCCCGGCATTCTGGGCCGCTTGCCATCTTGGAGACTTAGAGAACGTAAGGGCGTTGATAATGTCAAATCCACGCCAGCACTGCATGACCCAGCTTTGCAATCATGAAACAAGTTTGCTCCCTATCCAGTGTAAGCCAACGGAACTCACTATCGTCGACATTCCACATGTCATGCTAAAGCTCTACAGGGACGCAGAAGCACCGAGATCGCCCCGGCACTACATCTCCCAAGACACCGGATAGCTCTGATATATACTCCACTAGCTCGGCGCGAAAAGTTGTACCGTCGTCGTGTCCGCAAAAGGACTCTGTAAGTCCACTTCGCCTAGTTTTACGTTATTTACTAACGATCCTTTAAGTGCCTCAGACGCGATGGAGCATGCATTCTAACGGGATACCAATATCCCGAAGTTGCTCACATCTTCCCGCATTATCTACTGAACCCACCTTCCGCTGATTCCACATCAAAAGCTTACGTACCCAGGTTGTTTTGGCATCTTTCGGCTCTGTTCTGGAAACCGGACAGGATTGCCCGGTGGCGCAAGAAAATATTTCCGCACGCCAACAATCCCACTCTTAGAGAGGAAACTTGCGTGAACCTTGTTTGTCTGGCACCAACGGTACATGACATGTGGAACAGGGGGGTCTTTGCGCTCAAACCACTGGTACTTTCGCCGGATCAAAAAGAACTGACTGTCAAATTTTTTTGGCAGCCCCAATACAACCATAAGGCTGGAGATCACATCGATCTCCTGACAGAGCCTTTGTCGTCCAGAGGCCTGAAGAATGATGGGTCGGGCAATCATTTGACATGTTATCGGAATGGGTCGGTCTGTTTTATCGAGTCCGGCGATGTCTTCACGTTGAAAACCAAAGACCCACAAGCGCATCCTTTGCCCGGTTGGGACCTCTTGGAAATGCAGTGGGTGTTCCAAAGGTTGGCGGCCATGACCGGGGCGGCAGGGTGGTCGGAGTCCCACTCGGATGAAGACGATGGAGGTGTCAATCTTCTCCCTGCCGACGATGTGCAACACTTCGACTGGGACAGAAGAGAAGGTATCTATGACTGGATCTCGACGAATGAGGACAGAGAGCCCTTCGGGGGTTTAAAACTCGTGTTGGGGTAACGGGAGAAGCATCACAACCGATGTGATATAACTACTTCTTTTCCCTTCGCGCTGCAGGTTTTTATTCCCTCCCTGTCTACCTTTTCCTATCATTCTGTGTGGAAAAGCTCCGGCATTAGATTGCGCAAGGTCTGCAACATCGTGCTTCATGAATTCAACACATGTGATCGGCGAGCCTGTTGATGCCTCTGCGACCTAAAGTATTGATCCAACCACAATATTTCGATTGCTCTTTGTATAGCTAGTACGCAGTATTAGAATCGATAGACTTGATATTTCAAAACTACTACTACGTATGAATCACCGAGAATAGATAAGTCGTTAAGGGCCACGAAGCGCGGATTGTTCGAAGCTCTTTGTCTGAGGGACTCGCTCTGTGATTATTTTTGATATTATTTATTTCCTCGGTACAACTAGTTATATCCTGGCCCAGTTCTATGTGGAACTGACATCATGATTGAGAAATTCGCCATGTCGAATGAGAAATAATCGCTCACAATGATAGCCAGGATAAATAAAAAAAGAAAAACGAGAACGAAAAGGATAGAAAAGGATGAAAAGGATAGAAAAGATCAAGGAAGTAAACCTAATAAGCTCGATCAAGTAGAAGCAGCTTCCTTCCACAAACCACCTTTCAAGAATCCCGGCAGCTTGTCCTTCAGATTCGCTTCAAATTTGTTGCGGGCGTCTTGCATCGACTTGCGGATGGTTCCGGGTCTGATGAGGTCGCTTTCGTCCATAACGGGCAACTCGATGGAATCTTCCTCGTCCTCATACCAGTCTTCGCTGTCGTAAAAGGGATCCGCCTCGTGGGTGGTGGTGACGAACTCGAGTGTCTTGGAGAGGATGGGAACCGCGTTGGCGAGGAAGTGCGCTTGGACAACATCCTACATGATACACGAACCGTATTAGCAATCTCATGGAACTGGAAAACGATTGGAGCTAGATCGATGTATTAATTTTGCTTACATTCCAGATCCCGTCGTATCTGAGCCAGCCATCCATGGCGACGCGAATGTTGCTAAGTTGGACTTGCTCGTTGTAGAGTTTGCAGTTACGGTCATCGAGACGCGTCTCGAGGCCTGGCTCGTTGTAATATGGGTCGCTGCAGAGGACGAGAGCTTGGATGGAAACAAGAATCTGAAGAATAGTTGACGTTCCCGCTTGCCATTTCTCGGAGGCAGCACCGGCCCACGTTCCTAGGATGGAGAGGCAAACTGTAATTGCAACAGTCAATGACTTGAACTTTTCAGGGGTCTCATTTATCTATGGATTAATATTCATACCTCTTCCATTAGGATAAAGATTTGGATTGAAGGCGACTTTACCGCCGCCGGTGGTTTTGAAAAGGACATCCGGTGGCGAGGTAGGGTAGTCGTGGGGAACGGTAAAATCGAATTCGTAGAGGCCGAGGTGGTAGGGCGTTGAGTCAGCGCCAATGATGAGTGCTTTGAAGAGGTCTGGGCGATCCTCCTGCACCCTGACAAAAACGCCAAGGGGCAATGAAGTTGAGAGAACCGAAAGATCTTTCATCAGGCGCTTCATTCTGCCTGGGTTTGGGGCCGGTTTTGTGGGGATCTTTGGAAGGATCGTGCCCGACGTGGCTGTTGGAGGAGTGTTTAGTGCACCACAGTGTGTTTTGATCACGTCCATGGAGAACTTGAACTGAAGGTGGCCGGATAACGCTTCCTGGCACTCATGTTGGATGTTGCTTGGGACGTCGAGGGGGTTGGAAGAGGGAGCAGTTGGGGCGCCGCCAGTAGATAGTGAGAACAAAGGGTCCGCGAGAATTTCTGGTGACAGATGAGCCATGTGAGCATTCTTGGAAGCAGAAGACATCAGGCGAGACTGGTCCTTCTTCGCCTTCCAGTTGTCTGCGGCTTGCTTTAGTTTGGTGAATGTGGCATCAACGTTGGTGCAGAACTCGAGAAGACGGGTGACCTCTTCGTCGTGTTCACCAGTGATGTGAGAAGCATTCACCATGCAGGCATTGCATTGCTTGAAAAGTGTTTCGAAGGACTGCATGATGGACTGTGTGGTGCCCTCGAAGCCCTCCACGAAGGAAAATTTACGACCGTGGTCCTCGGTCTGCATGTTCCTTTTCACGTTTGTCAACTCCTTCGAGGTGAATATTTTCTTGCAAATCATAGGCAAGTCTTCGGGTAGCTTGATCATGCCTGCAATACCGGGAGAGTAGTTCTTTGCTTGTAGAGCACTAGTCAAAATGTCTAATAGAGGCTCGTGGTTAGTGAATATGCGAGTCAAGGCGAAGCAGCTATTGTAGAGTTCGCGATTGCCGCTCTCCTCAATATCTAGCAGAGAGCCGCTCCGAAAGAGGCCGCGGATGAGCTCAGGGAGATAGCTGATTTTGATGAAGGATGCTACCATATCTCCCTTCTCTGCAATGAGGCTTGGAACTGCAAAGTGGTCTTCGCCGTCTTGCAAAAGTTCCGCCAAGGTCGACAGGAGTTTGACAAGATGCTTGTTGTCGTTCTTTTCCTGCTTAGACTGAGCGGCTGTTTTGGTTTTGACTTTGGACTCGGTTGATTTCAAACGTGCCATGGATCCTGAACCGTACCCAACACCCGCCTTTCTCGCTGAGACATGTACAGGAATACCCTCTGAGAATGCTTTTGAGGACTCTCCGAGGCTACCAAGGGCATGCTGAGCTTCGGCGGGCGGAGCTGGAGCTGGAGCAGCGGCTCCCTTATTTGGCTTGTCTTTAGCGGATTTGGAGGATTCGGGAAGAGGTTTTTGAATTAGATTCCAGCGGGCATCCAACTTGGCCAAGACGAGGATAACGGACATCAGATGAGATTCGGTGCATTTGTGAATCGACTGATCAAGATCATCGGCAGAAATATCACGCCGGGTGTAACCAATGATCTTTCGGCCACAGCCAAGACAGATGCCTCCTTTGCATCCGCTGCATTTTGCAACGCAGAGGTTACTGCCGTGAGCGTAGCGGACAGGCATTTTGCGATCATCGGCTTTGGTAACAGCGAAGATCACAGACAAGATATTTGGAAGGTGTGGACATCTCGCCGTGGAACCCTGTCGCTCGGTGAGCAATGCCTTGAAGAAATTTGTCACGGATTCAAGTTCTGCCTCGCCCAGCGCTGGCATCGGTTTGGAGACACTCCCTGACGTCGATGAAGCTACAGGCGCAGACGCGGGTTAGTCAGTAAATCGAAATAATCAACATGTTAGTTAGATGCTTACGCGTCTCTTCACCGGTGCCGTAGAAGCTACCAGGCTTGTCCATGGAATCTGTCGTTTTACCATCGACTTTTAGAACCGACAGAGGATATGATTCAATGTCAGAAGGTTGTATTCATGAGATGGTGAGGATAGGAGGGGGGGATGTTGAGGTGATGATGAGGAAGCAAGGCTGAGCTGCAGCGCTGGATCCTCATAGCATTATCTATCAAAGGGCTCAGGTAGGAAAGAACGCTGATTTGCTACGTATTACATTATAGTGTAGGAGCGGTCTTTTATACTCACCATCAGGCTCACCGGTAGCTCCGCTCTCAGGGGAAGCGCAGCTAAGGGAATTCAACATTGAGTCAACATCGTTGGCTGTCGCGCTGATTCTCGAGCGTCGCACATCGGAACCAAGATTTATACGTATTGGCCATGTTGGATTTTTTCGGCTACCGGAAGGATCCATCGTTGCAGATTACGCGCAGTAAGTCGTCGTTTTCGCGTTTTGCGGATAGATGTGATAATTACTAGGGGTTGGAATAAGCCTCAGACGCCTAGATGAGCTGCTTCGGAAAAATTCAGTCTAGGGTTTTGACCCCGAGAGAATTTCCGGTAGATCTGGTGACTGAGGCAGTTAATAATGACAACTTTCATATGAAGTGTCGATATCGCGATCTTTGGCATTGCGTTACCGCCTCGCTACTAGTCATATAATCCGGAGTGTTCATGTTGGGCGTAGTTGGGGCCGCGAACCCTTCTAAAGGAACTTAGGACGAATGGATGATTCTAGCTAGCTATAGTCTGATATATTTTATATAGAATATACATCGGCCTCCGACTCTGACCGGTGGTAGAGAACGCGAGAAGTTGCAAAGATACCGCCGTAACGAGCGCTACTCAGCCATTCGATAAGAGAACGTTTGACGTATGAGCGTTACCCAAATCCCTGTCCGCCAACACAAAACGACAGCGGCTATGGGTTATGAGCCCATCTGATATCCCAGCTAGCAGCTGGATTGATGAATGTGCGTGTCCACCGGCTCTATATTGGTGAGTTAGTTAGCTCGCGGACCTTGGATATGTATTCCCGTGTATAATTGTAATTATATCCCATTTGACTACAACGCGTTAACGCTAGGTCCGTTGCCAGTACTCGTTGAATACAGAGAATTAGAGACTATAAGGTGAAAGTCACAGCTGCACATTCGGTAGCGGCACCGCCTTTAAGCCAATCTTGGCTTAAAAGGAAATGAACGAATGTATATGCATACGGATATGCGCATAATGAAGCAAGAATGATATAACCGCTTGATCAAGTTCATTCAAACATGGTTGTAGAGTCCAATGCAAGACCTTCGATGACTGAGCAATTCCATATCTAGCGCAAGCAAGCGCACAATGTTGATACTAAGGCCGCCCAACGACGAGGCATTTCTGTTGAGCTGGCGGCCGTGCGCAACTGTACTGTCTGTCAGTGCATATACACGATAATACAATCGTTAAAAGCTGTCTCGTAAAAGTGGTTAGTTCCACCTGTAAACGAACATCTGTTTTTATATTCCAAATTATTGCGTTGTCTTGATGGGGACATGCTCTTCGTGCTCTGCCATTTCTCCCTTCTCGCCCTTAATCTCGGCGATTTCGCGGTCCAATCTGCTCGTGGTATCTTTCTTCTGCCATGCCTTCCACCAGCTTCCTACGAAAACGTCGTCCATTTCTTCCAGCGTCTTACCCTTCGTCTCCTCAGCGGTAAAGAACATGTGGATAAGTGCCGCGCCGTTGAACGATGCGAAAATAAAGTACATCTTCCAGTTGATGGAGCGCAGCAGCGGTGGCACAGCGAATGCGAGCACGCAGTTCCACAACCAGTTCGACATCGTCGCCAATGAGACGGCCTTCGCGCGAACGCGCATCGGGAAGATTTCGGCCGGGTAGGTCCAAGAGCAGGGACCCCATGTTGTCGCAAAAGTTGCAACGAAGAGATATGAGCAAGCGATAACGACGCGAGCCTGCGTGTCATGGTTGACCATCACCCAAGTGGTGGGGGAATCAGGATCGTTGTTCGGCTGCCCGTAGACGGCTTGGACGGACCCCGTGATGAACAGGAAGGCCATCATGAAGAATGATCCGCCGAGGAGAAGTGGCCGGCGACCGACTTTGTCGATGAAGAGGATCGCAGGCAGGGTAAGCACGACGTTGATCACATATTGGATTGACGCGGGGAGAAGAGGGTCAGTTATCCCGGCACCCTGGAAGACATAGACAATGTAATACATCAACACGTTCATGCCGGTTAGCTGGGACCAAGCTTGGATGGCGATGCCGAGAATGACTCTCTTGCGGATCTTGGGCGCCATCAGGTCCTCCCAGGAGGTGGTTTGCTGCTCGTGCTCGAAGCGGATGGCTTCCTCGATTTCGAGGAATTCCGCGGTTACTTTAGCGTTATTGAGATCTCCCTTGCCATGCAGCTTGGCGAGGACCTCTCTCGCTTCCTCCCACCGATCCCGCGAAGCGAGCCAACGGGGCGAGTACGGGCAGAAGAACAGCATGACGAATAAAATTACCGCCGGGAAGATCTGGACAGCCCATGGTATCCTGAAGGCGGATGTGCATTGATCTGGGTTATTTGCTCCGCCGCATACGAAAGAGGCGCCGTACTGAATGAAGTATTGAATCAGGATACCCCAGGTGATAGCCCATTGCTGCAAAGACACCACGCGGCCGCGAATCTCCTTTGGCGCAATTTCCGACTGATATACGGGAACCATGGAGGAAGCCATGCCGACGGAGAAGCCGGCGATAATACGGCCGGCTATAAGCATGCCAACATTGATGGAGGCGGCTTGAATACTGTTCAATACAATTTAGCTGTAGCTCTCTCTTCTGAGAAAAATACAGTAGGATATCCTACATAGCACCTAGTGTCCAAATGATGCATGACGCTTGGAGGCAAGCCTTCCGCGAAAATCTATCGGCGATAAATGACGAGGCGGCGGAACCGGCAAAAGAACCTGCTGGCATAGCACAGCTGATCCCCCCTTGCTGTTGATTGATTGAATCATCAATATTTATACTCGCTGAGATGAGCAGCTGAAAATCAGGATACTCACCCTGTAGCCTAGCGGGTTATGAAAGTACCGGATATACGCCTGTGTACCAAGCACGCCAGACATAGAGCTTCGAAGAAATTAGCAATGTCCCAGTATGGGCAGAGAGGGGCTTCACGGATACTCACCTGATGTCGAAGCCGAAGAGGCCACCGCCAATAGAGGCGATAAGACAAATCGCATAGACTGCATTCTGTCAGCCAGACGCACTTCAGTAATTACACCTGGTGACGCGCGAAGAATACCATTATAGATCTGCCACATTGTGGAGATGTGACGCGTCGACCGCTATTGATCGATGATATCTATCGTATATCGTGGAAGGTATATGTCCCGGCCGACCGATCGCGCGCAGCCCACTCTCGACGTAAAGTCTTAACCAGCCATCAACGACCCGACAGAGTAATACCTGGGGCGGAAGGTTCTTCGCATCCATTATTTATAGCGATCTCCGCACGACAATTCCCCATGGGGGAAGTGCCCAATAACCAGCGTCTGTCGGACGAGAAGGTCCTGACGGGTCGACAGGGTGTAAAGCCTGTCCCGGATCCCATGCCACTGGTGCAAGGTTCTGGGATCAATCCTCGAACCACTGCTAGCTGACGAGGTGCTGCAGTGATGGTATCGCCATCCATCTACGGTAGATATCTACGTGCATGCGCCGTACTGTCGATTACACAGGGAATCATGAAACTTGATGTGCACATCATCAACCCGGCCGGCAAAATTAAAGGTTACCTTAAGATCGACAGGTGGTCGAATTTGAGGGCGCAAACAACGAAACGGTGGGATGGCTGCCTGAAGCTCAGGAAATGCGCCAGCAAGGTTGCTCGGAGGCAGCTTCTCCACGTTATTGGCAGCTTGTGATGTAACGATGGTGGGGCCGACGTCGCGAGCAATACTCGCGGTGGTAGCGAGAACGTTGCCTTGGGGAAGCGAATTCAAAACGAGGTTCTTGGAACGTCATCGGCTGTCGTCCGCCGTGCGGGAGCTTGTTTGTTAGCTGCAAGCCACTCCCGCCGAGCGAGGACCAAGCTATATTTTGGTGACACGAAGAATGGTTATTGGCGGAATCTCCAGCCCCGATACATGCATGAGTAAGTTCTTACATATACCAAGTACGCCATCAGGGTCGATATAGGCGTGGATTGTGGGAAAGTTGGTTTGGGGGGCCAGGACGCATATAATAGGCCAGGGAGGGTTTGGCTGGAGCTCCCCACTTTGCACGAGAGTTCTCGTGACGATACCCCTAGAAATCAAGGTTGCCGTCCGAAATGGCTGTTCAGCAAATCCCTTCAGATCTGTCCGCATACGTCCTTTTATCCGAGGCGTTTGCAAGCTCTCCCCAGTCGCGAAGGCTCATTGCGAAGATTGTTGCCCAATTCGTGCTCAATCCCGACGCTACCTCTTCGCAATAAATGGGTTCGGCCGAATCTCTCTGCCGTGGCGACGAGACACCCGCCGGGTCAATGGAGAGTATGTTAAACTTGTAAATGGATTATCAAAACAATATCGAAGACGAGCCTCCAGATATGTGGAGTTAGATACCGACGTGACAGGTCCCCACAGGCTCTCTCGTACGAAATGGAGATGTGCAAGATGTAAAATACGCCCGATATCGAAAAAGCTGTGCCGAAATCGCCTCGGGAATATCACCAGTCTACATAGTTATTCTGGTGTACGAAAACATTTCAGCCGAAGCGCGTTCAAGTCGCAAAATATTTGCGGTCGCCATCCTGGCAAACTTCCCCTATCCGGCATGACCGTGTGCAACACACATGCAAAATGCAACACACTGATGCGTTGACTCGATGTGGACTTATGCAGGTGCTCGAGTCTAGGATGGTTGCAGGCACATACCTTTCTACATTTTCGTTACTCACTTCTACATAAGAAAACACAGCTCAGATATGGGTATACGTCGAGGATACAAAATTCAATTCAATCTGCAGATTTGCAGGCACATGCTCAGGGAAATCGCAACTCTACTTGTATTCTCGAGGCCATCACTGGACGATTCGCGGTCGGTCTCATCTTAGTTTGATAAGTAAGCGCGCATGGGGTTAATTAACTGATTTAATTGAACGGAGCTGCCAGAAGCGCGCACTCAACGGCCAAACACAGAGAACGATATGCAGCTAGCCGTGATCCTGCATCCTACTTTCCTTTGCTATCTAAGCACAGGAGCATCCGGTTACCGACCGAACCTCCTCGGAGGCGTTTCGACCCATCGGCTATGGCAAACACCGATATTCATCTGACACTCTGACTGCAGGGCAGCCGTAATCATGGCGGTAGCGAGGGATGACAATATCGCAACACACCGCTCAGGTCGCACGTCACCTGCTCTTTCAGGCAGGCGTTTTGGTCTTGGTCGAGCTTTAGGAAGCCGCAGATAAGCTCCCCAAGATCATCGCCAACCTGCGACAAGCCTAGCCAGCGTAGGTCAAGCTTTACTGGTAGGTCGTTAAAACCGGGATGCTGCCTATCATTCCTCGCTATTCCTAGATCAAATCTCGGATATGCTCCTCTTTGCGAGACGCGTATATTTGTAATATGCCCTCTACGTAATTCTGGAACACTAGATACGGGTTCAAACGAGAACTGAACCAACAGACCTACAGCATCCTTACTCCTAACAGCATGTGGTAACTTCCCCATAGACCAAGGATGTTGGACTGAGCTTCCAGGTAGGTGGAGGCCACGGCCGCTAACCACGACAACTCAAGCAAATACATGGAGATACGATAACTTCGACGTTGTGTCATCCGGACAATGATCTGCAGCTCCCGTATCAGGAGAAAGACGCTATCCCGCTCCTCTAGGCGGTAACTCTCGCTCTCTAATGGGATCTTCAGGAGGGAAAAGAGGAGAACAATGCGCGATGACGATTTAACGCTCGAGGAACCGGCCGGCATGTATAAATATGAGCCTTCGTCTCACAGCTCTGGTCAACTACCAGTAGCAGTTGCGAGGGATTGAATCTCTTTTCTAGAACACTTGGTATCTTATTGTGCAAGCAAATATGCATTTCTCACGGTTGCTCGTTGTTGTCCCAGCTTTGCTGGTTGGCGTCTATGCCATCCCATTCACATCCTACCAGCAATTCGAGTCCCTTCCTTCGGTCCCCAAGGGATGGGAGGTCGTCTCTGAACGGGCTGTCGACCCATCGATGCCCATCAAGCTGCGAATTCACCTGGTCAAGCAGAATGTCGAGGCTTTCCGCAGGGCCGTGATCGAACTCAGCACACCCGGACACCCATCGTACGGAAACCACATGAGCCAGAGATCCATCGACGCGATGCTCCGGCCTCGTGAGGAGAACTTTGCTGCAGTCAAGAACTGGCTTGCATCGCAAGGGCTTGCCGACAAGATAACCCTCAACAACGACTGGATCCAGGTCTCGACTACGATTGGTGAGGCAGAATCCCTGCTGCATACGAAGTACCAGGTCTTCCAAGACACCAAATCCGGGGACAAGGTTGTCCGAGCTCTGTCCTACAGCATCCCTCGCGAGCTCCACTCCAGCATCAACTTTGTCCAGCCGACCACCATGTTCGGCCGAGTTAGCGCTATGAGGAGCACGATCGTGAGGGTTGAAGACGCTTCCACCTTGCGAATCGATAGCGAGGGCCCTGATGCTGAGGACCCAGATGCCGCAGGCTGCAACACTTCGATTACTCCCAAGTGTCTTGCCGACTTGTACAAATACGCCGACTACGACGTTGACGCTGCGGGCATTGCCTCCAACGCTTCGTGGACCAACCAGATTGGTATCAACGGCTTCCTCGAGCAATACGCTCAGAACGACGATCTCTCCAAGTTCCTCAAGAAGTACGCGCTCACACCCAAGACCAGCAACAGCACCTTCACCTGCCAACCTATCAACAATGGACTGTGCACCCAGCACCCGCAAGAGGATTTCACAGAAGCCAATCTGGATATCCAGTACACCGTCAGCGGCACTGGTTCCATCCCCAACATCTACTTCTCCACCGCCGGCCGTCCCCCAGCACAAGACTTGGACCCCAACACCAACGAGCCCTACCTGGACTGGGTGAAGGAGATTCTCGAGCTCGACGAAAACAAACTCCCACAGACTATCACCACTTCGTACGGTGATGACGAGCACACCGTCCCACGGTCGTACGCTATCGAGGTCTGTGATAAGTTTGCAGAGCTTGGTGCTCGGGGTGTCACTCTTCTTTTCAGCTCCGGGGACTCCGGACCGGGCTCTGACTGCCAGACCAAAGATGGCAAGAAGCAATTCGTCCCAACATTCCCGGCCACTTGCCCATTCGTCACCTCCGTCGGCGGTACCGTTGGTGTAAACCCCGAGAGGGCCGTCGGATTTAGCTCCGGTGGGTTCTCGAACTACTTCCCTCGGCCAGACTACCAGGATGCTCTCGTCGGAGACTACCTAGCCAAGCAGTCAGACCCAAAGAACTACGCACAGTACTTCAATGCAACTGGCCGTGGCTTCCCAGATGTCTCTGCTCAAGGACAAAGTTTCCACGTCTTCGTCCGCGGATTTGACACCCTTGTCTCCGGAACTTCTGCCAGCTCTCCAGCCCTTGCTGCGATCATCTCGCTCTGGAACCAAGAGAGGCGGAAGACTGGAAAGAAGCCTTTGGGTTTCTTGAACCCCTTGATCTATAGCACAGCCCGGAGCGGGTTTGTCGATATTACTGCTGGAAGCAGCCGGGGTTGCTCTGAAACCATCTCCGGCGCAGGCTGGAAGGCAACGACCGGATGGGACCCGGTCACTGGTCTGGGAACTCCAGACTTCTCGGCTCTCAAGAGCCTGTAAAGCTGCCGTACTTAGACCGGAAAGCATTGTATATAATTGCGCATCCGTGATGCGCGTCATGTGTCGATACCCAGAGATTTATTGGATTGAAGTGCAACAGGAAAAAGCACAGGAATGTATACCCACAGATACCAAGATTGGAGTCATGTACCTAGAATAACGAAAGACAACCTTGATTCCTATAAACTACTAAGTAGCTAATAGCCCTAAAACCCTGTAAAAGTACCCCGCAGTAAGAAAGCCAGCAGGCCAAGCTCCGCAGCCCACATGCAAAGCTCCGAGGAAACATAACCCCCGAAAAGAAACCCACACCCATGATGCGAACCCTGACAGAAGCCCATAGAAGAAAAAAAACAACAACCAGAAACCGATAAGAAGAACCCAGAAAGAAACCATAAAACAAACCCAGAAAGAACCATAGAACGAACCGTAGAACAAACCCCAGAGACCTATGGCCCAAATCGGCACTCCCTGAGAAACCCAAGAATAAACCCACAAAGAAAACAACAGTAGAAAGCCCAAAATCCTGACAATAGCCAAAGTCAGGAAATGCTCACGATAATCACCCGAATGTGAGCAATAAAGCCTTCCAAACGCAAGCAAGAAGGCCAAAACCCAAAAGAAAAAGAAAAGAGACAAGCTTTGCGCTACCATAATGCCTGTCCCATATAAGGAAATTCGCAGACCACCCTGCGTAGTAAGTTCCTTTGATAGTCCAGTGAATAGTCCAGACCTCGGAACTCTCATCATGTTAGAAACGCCCTCTGGACACCGCATATACCCATCTTGACAAAAGAATCCATCCACAAAAAACAATCAAACACCGTATACTAGACTCATAATCATCAATCACCTAAACGTTGTTGTCGCCTCGACTTGAGCTTGGCTCCATTACTTTCTCAATACCATCCAGGTTGCTGGCGACCTGGACCAATTTTTCCTCGTCCTCGGTGAGAATCTTGCTACTCATGCTTTCATGGCTGACTTGCTTCTTCCTTTGGTACTCAGGACGGAGACCCTCGAGGATATCAGGCATGTGCTTCCTGGTCCCAAGAATCCATCGGCGGAGCTTCTTTCCGAACTCGCTGGTTCCATAGATGGCTTGGGGTCCTTCTTCGTTCTCGCCATCAAAGATCACGGCGATGTCTTCGAGACTACGGCCACCAGTCTCTGGGAACGTGAAATAGATGGTTATCATCCAGATAGCCAGCAGACCGACGTAGACGAAGTACAGGCGCCACTTGATGGCCTGCAGAGCAACCGGGTTGGTGAACTCTATAAAATAGAAATTATTAGCTAGCGCTCACCAGGAGTCTCGGGGAAGGATACCATGTAAGCAGCACATACGGGTAAGACAACCAGCCGCAAAAATTACGGTCCAGTTAATGGCCTGTCCCTTCGAGCGAAGGCGGTATGGCAAGATCTCCGTGATATAGGCTACCTGAAGAGGCGTGAATGCGATATCGTAGCAGCCGAAGAACACGAAGATGAGAGCCATCGTAGCGTAACCGTGGCCAGGGCTGGTCTTGTTTGTACCCTCGAAGCGGTTGGCGTAGTCGGCAGCGATAACTCCCACAGCGATGAATGCGAGCATCATACCGAATGCAGATGACAGCCAAAGGGGTCGGCGACCCCAGCGCTTACACATCTCAGCTCCGACACCGGCTAGAAGGGCGTTCCAGACTTGGAGGCCGATGTTGATTCCAGATGCTTGCATGTGGCTCGTGATGCCAACGCTTTGCAACATGGGGAAGAGATAATAGCTAATAATGCCTATAGACCGACCGGATCAGTCAGAGTGGACGCGAATGAAGACTAGACCCGGAGATCTTACCGTTCCCGGCCCACTGGATCATGATGCCGACCATTACGCAGATGAAAAGTCTCAGGCGGTTGCCAGCGGTCTCGAAAAACTCTCGGAATTGACCTCTTTGAGCGCCGACAAATTCGCGTTGCAAGGCAACTTTGATGCTGTTGTATTCGGCCAGGACTAGCTCGTCGCTGATTGCGCCATTCGCGTGGTAGTCCGATAGCATCTTGAAAGCGACATCGGGCTTTCCCTGTGCAACCTTGAATCGTGGACTTTCCGGAACAAAGATCAGACCGATAGTTTGCATCAGCGGGAAGAATGCTTGAATGATGCAGGGCATTCGCCAGGCCCAATCATCGTTCGGGGCGAACTTCAAAGCAGCGAACGTGGCGACGGAGGAGACGATAGAGCCCCAGTACCAAACAGAATTGTAGAAGATGAGGACACGTTCTCTGTGACGGGGGTGGGCAATCTCGGCGGTCAAGGAGGGTGCAGCGGTTTGTGCAAATGCGAGGCCGACGCCGAGGAAGACACGAGTGATGAGAAAAGGTATTTTACCTTTGAAGGCGGCTTGTAGGGCTGCGGCGACAGTCATTATAGCCGAGCCGAAGCCCACACAAAAGCGGCGTCCCATGTAGTCACTGACATAGGATGCGGGGATGAAGGCGACAAGGCCGCCAAAAGAAAGCGCAGCAATCATGAGGCCGACAAATGTGGGGTTGTCATTCGTCTCTGTAATGCCAAACATGCTGCGAACTTTTAGAAATGTCAGCACCGTCTATGCCAGTGATGCATACATAATATGACTACTACTCACAAGAGTCCAGAATAAGTAGACCATTGATAAGACTGCTGTCGAAACCGTTCGCGGCAGCAGAACAAAACATAAGCCCGATGGCTAGGTTGAGACGGCGTAAGCCGGGATCTTTCCACCACTTAGAGTTGGTGTTGTTCGGCAGCTGCGACAAGTCGCCGCGCTCGAGATCATGATAGAGAGCAGAGATCTCCACGTCCTCTGGCTGCGAACTGCCAGACTGGTGAGAGACCTGCCGCTCCATCGCAAATTTGTGATGGGCAGTGTAGGACTATACTACAGGAGTGGTTGCTGTCGATAATCCTTCTGATGAATTCAGTGCGTTTTGGATCGGTCGTTGTGTAACTAGAGAGGCAGGGCAAACAGAGAAGATCGCGGGAGAGCGGTTGGTAAGGGATATTCGGGATATAGAGAAGAGAGTTGTTGAGGAAGACGATTTGATCAGGAGTCCGGGAGATGAGTCTCCGGGAGTATTTCATCGGGGGGATATCGACGTGTCAACAGCAGATATAACTACAATAATAATTGCGTTAATATATATTGTTGAGACTGAGGTAGTCATGACCACCACGATTGGCGGGTTGACGATCATATATCGACCTGCAGTCCTTACATGCATGCATATATACATGCATACTAGGTATATATACGTACATCAAATTGGTAAACACCAAGTGTGTAGATATGCGTACGTATCTTCATCGGCGGCCTCAAAGTCTATGTAGCTGCATCTGCCAAATATCGGGGAATATGATAGCAACGGGCAACCGCTGGTTGAAGATTAATCCTGAGCTAGAGATATGCACCGAGGAGCACACTACGACTCAATAAATCTGATAAGAATGCCCCTGATACGAATTTGTCAGATGCGACGCTGTTATCGGGTTATATATATGGACGTGTACGCCCTTATCTTGTAAAACCAACACTGTCCGTAGTATTTATACGATGTTTGAAAGAAGCCATGGCTAGGTTGAGTCGAAATCCCATACTCCGTATCGGCCGCATCTATCAGAGATTGGTGAACAGTAGCTAAAACTTATCGGGTCCCCGACGCATTATTGTGATATGGGAGTGGGAATATTCCCCCTTGAGAGAGAGATGTTGTAATATTTGTGTTGTCTGTGATATCGCGCGGGCGGCAGGATCTTGCCGAACGCTTGCGTGCAGTGTGGCAGCACTCGCTTCACGCGGCCGGCTTCGAGCTTCGCGCCTTCTCAACGAAGAAATGCCCCAGTCGGCCGGAAAACATCATACACCTCTGAGGCTCACTAGGCTAAGCCGTGCTCCGCAGCATGGACAAAATGAGACAATTGCCTGTCGAGCGACGGCGATTAAACAGGATGCGCGTGTTGCTGCCGAATTTGCGACGTGCGTGAGACAACAGCCTCCAAATCAGTGAGTTAATTAAACGGGTCTTTCATTCGAAACAGGTGTCGATTCGGTGCCAACGGCATGCATTTTGCAACTCTGCGCCAGCATCTCAGCGCTCCGCCAAATGAACTTATAATCATGATAACTGGTGCCTGTATTATGTTTGAACGACTGGGTATGCGTGCGCCCCCAAGGCGACAAAAGGTGGTTGCTCAGATACCCGAGTCGCGAATTAAAAGTTAAGTAAAATACAAGAAATACAAGAAACACAAGGAATAAAATACAGAAAATTACCACAAAACTTCCGGGTATCAGAATCTATCGCCATCTCCGGAGATGCGTTTTATAGATTAGAGTATTGAAAAGAGAACCAGAACTCCAAGATGCCGCATGTGCTAATACAGAAAACAAAAAAAATCACAAACTTTTGCCGTGAAACTTCACCTTCGTGACGACAAAAAGGCGACGGAGGAACAATCAATCCAACCTGAACCAAACGAAGATATAACTCCATAGATGCTGATATAAATTAGCAATGAATAGTCTAAATTCTGCGAATGCAAAACCTTGGTCGATGGGCGTCAGAAATGTAGAGCGCCATAATTGAGTGAAATCGCTGATAAAATGCTGCGTTGGGGCATGTAGAAAACCGTCAGGCGCGGAAATGAGGATCTATAGTAGAAGTACCCTGCTTCTGTTTGTAGTCGTTATATCCATTTAGGAGTCCATCGGCTTGAGCTTAGTGTCCGACGGGGTGTCTCGGCAGGCTTGTTGGCCTCTTTCCAGGTTTCCGACTCTGCAGTCAGCGGTGTAGCCGTGTCGTCTGATACGTCTTTCTCTTTAATCGCAGAGGTCATGAATTCAAGTTGTGCCGGTCCCTGATTTGGCGTCCGGCGTCGCTTCCTTGCATCCGATCGTCGCTTACGATGAGAGGAGGATTCAAGATCACCCGTATCTCTGATAGCACTTTTGGTGAAGAGAGGCCTGAGAGCTGGAACCGAGGCCGAAACTATGCCAAGCGTGCATTCCAGGGCACTCGAGATATAAAGACCGACGCTGTCCCCTACATGGCTAAGTTAGTTTCGCCGCTTATAATCAGTCGTTTGAAATATTCGGGTTCACGTACAGGTCCAGTCGAATGGGTTGTCGTGGAAAAGAAGCTTGGTGTAGTATATTCGCACCGCGCCAGCGAGACACACACTAACGTCACAGGGATTAATTAGTATACGCAAGGACTGAGGAAGGTGTTGAATAACATACACAGCACCAAGGGCAAAGCATGCAAGGACGATCCATTTGCCCTTCTTCTCCACTTTGGTCAATCCACAAAGTTCCCCTAGAGGGACAATAACGCAATAGAAGTCCGTAGCGCTGTTGATGATGGCCGTGGCGAGGTGAGCTGGAAACGTCGGATAGCAGTATCCCTTGATGTTATAGAGCCAGAAGTGCTGAATCGGAGTGCACTGAAAAATCGCTGCCCCCAAGCTCCCAATCATAGCCAACACGGTGATTGTCATTCCCACATATATCAGACGATGAAGATGAATCGAGACAACGCCCAGGGGGAACAAGCGCAAGTAGAATGTAAGAATCGACAGTTTCGTAAGGTTTATGCTGAGGACGAAGACGATTTCCATTGCAAAGGCAAGCTACAGGCTCGATGTCAGCAAAGCGACGTCATGAATCCGGGCGAGAGAGGGTACCGACCTTGCGAGCAGGTGCCAGAAATTTCGCAGCAACTGGAGCAAAATCCCAGAGATGTATGCCCTAACATCGAGATATTAACCTGACTGCTCCGCTCGTTTGACATTCGAATATATTGTGTACCCATCCGTAATGCGATGAAAAGCACTGTAGCGTCACCATAACCGCAGCTAGCATCTAGAAGGCTATCAGCATTCTGCACAAGACGACTTGATAACATGTATTCTTATCATCCTCACCGTCGAGACCACTATCAACCAATCCTCTCTCCCCAGCCCATGCTTCGTGTATACGCCCTTGGCGTAAAGCCGTAAGGCGACAATAAAGACTGTAACCGATATCAGAGGTATCTCCCATGCCAACATTTTCCACGCCTGACTTTCCGGATTTATCGTGTTTGCTGGGGGCCATGCCTGCATGACCGCCGGTGGTGCGAGGATGATCGGCGCATTTGCCGACATAGTATCGGGGTGCATTTTGGTGAGGGTCGTAGATGGACCGTCGATCGATGATGATATTAGGTGTCGGCCGGCGGGTCGTCAATCTTATGGGGTGGAATAGGATTACGAAGCTTGGTACCAGCACCGTGCTTGAATTCGCCATACGCACAGCGTAGGAGGGCGCAGGTTAAAAATCTACCTACCACCATTAGAACCGACTTGGTTATTTATTGATTGACTCTCAAGGCATCCTTATGCGGTCGGTGCGTATCGCCTCCTCCTCGATCGGTCCTGCGACGCGAATAGAGGCGACAGTGAGAGAGCCCCGGATCTCTTCGCCGAAGCTTAACCAAGGCGCTGTTTGCTCCGCTATTCGGAGTATCCATTTTCATCCAAGTGATCAAACAGTTTGGACTATGATGCGCTGCCGATGCTTCTAGTACCGCAGAATTGATCCAGGCGATTGATCTAACGGTGACGCGACGATATGTCTATGGCTATTACAGTCTTGTTCGCAGGCACCAAGAATCGGAGCGTTGAGCTTTGCGCGTTCGCCCAGCTTTTCTGGGCTTGAGGCTAAGACTAAGCTCTATTTGGCTAGCCCCGGACAACTGAACCTTCCCTATATCGCCTAGTCCGACACCCACCAGGGCTCTGGGTTTCAGTGACAAGGCGCTGGGAAATGAGCAGGATCACGACGGGTCGGATGCGCTGTACCCTCTCGACTTGCATGTCATGCAGTCAGGCGCACAGCAAGAGATTATAGGGATTCAATTTAATGCAGTAGGGACGTTGCCACAGAACCGAACAGGAGGAATTCGCCAGGTTGTACGTATACATCTCGCCCAATATTTTATGGTATAATTCTGTAGACTGTAGATCCAAGTTTCGCACTATGCCAACTGATAATCGCTGTCCGCGGCCGATTATCGAAGATAATACATACTTAGTAGATAATCTGTATTTGTGCTCGTATATCAGCTTCTTCATGAGATCAACACTATACTATAGTACTAGCCTGGGGCTACCGCCTTGTCCAAAACTTGTTGAAGTCCGGTCCGAGAGAGCATCTTTATAAGCCGCTTGGTCCATAGTTTGACCCACATGGATAGATTTATCTTGTATCCTGTTAGGTCTCGCATGCCAAGTCTATGATACGATATATCATTAAGGATAATATATTTCAAGTCCTCTGTAAATTCATCAACGCATTTCCAATGACTTCTGATGCCTAGCTCATTGTACGGAAGGTACCATCTACATTTCCTCTGACAGTTTAGGCGCTTTCGGTATCACTCGCTATCGTTAAGTATAGTTTTTCGGATGCATAAGTGATCAATTGCAATTGGCGTCCCCGGTTATGGGTACCTCAAGCCATCGGAAGCCATCCTCGACCCTCTAGAGACACTCAGCTCCTGTCTGAAAAGCCGGTAGCGGTCTTGACGACACTAAGAGTTATTGGGCTTTTGACTTCGAGTGCGTAGGCTTGCGAGCTACTAGCATCGTTGCCGATTTGTCGACTTGTCAACCTAACCTCCAACCTTCGCACTCTCGAAAAAATGTCTACCAGATCTTATCTCTCGGAACCTATAATGGAAAGGCTCGAAATTTCCTTGAACTTGACAACCTTGTGGTTCATGAAGGGATGTCCTTTATATTACCGAAGACAAGCTTCCTCGAGCGCTACAACTCTGTCGGGACCCTTGAGGGTGCACTTCCTCTCATCTTCCATCGGATGATATTTGAAGGGAAATGTTGGTAGTTCTGAGAACTGATTGCTCCAGAAAACAGAGGAATCTTGAAATCAATAGCAGGCACGAAACTATACTTACTCTATCACGATCTATATAATCTGCAAAGAAAATTTAGCAAGAGGTTTGATCTGCTACTGACGTCTCGAGCATTGCATAGCTTGCTGACTGCAGCTATCCCTTAAATTTTTTGGCGCGTACATCAGTGTCCCCTGTTCAAACATAGCCCAGATTGGCTCGAACGTGATTGGATTCTCTAACTCTGACATCGCGAGATTGGCTTGCTTCGCTAGTGTTGGCAATAGTGATCTTAGGGGAATTGCAATCCAGTTTCCACCTCGGATATGAGCCTTCTAGGTCACCTCTCTCTATTTCATGATCTTTTGCAGCAAGACTCTCTAATCGCTTGTTGGCATCACTTAATCGCGCTTCTAGGGGTTCGCATTCGATCGCATGAAAAAAGCAGTTCAAGCCGCCGCGAGTCCCAAAGTCAAAAGCACCACCATAACCTTCGAACAGGAGCAGGTCTCACATTTTATCCACTAGTGCAACTTTTGTCGAGGTTTCTTGGGTGCTAACTCGGCGTCTGCTTCATCCGCGTCTTTGTCCCGATTTTCATTTTTATCGCTTAGGATGGGAACGCCAGCCTTCCCTGCGGTTAATTGGCGCCACTCGCAACGCCGTTGTTGTTGCTGTTGCCGTCTGAGACATCTTCCTACTACCACTTTTCTCTCCCTAGTAGCCGGTATACGTAGGTATATATATGTACGGATTCGATTCATATACGAGGTCTATAAGTCAAACCAAGATTGGAACGTGCTGAATTCGCAAACGTACTGTGCGCGTGAGCTGTCTATTCTCTTCATCCAACCAGTACTTATCGCATCAACATCTACAAGCAAGCTGCAAGGCTGACTATGAGGCAAGCGGAGGATCTGTTTGCTCAGTAGATTGTGGCATCGCCACGCGCGTCAGACGCATCCTGGTCGAATCATGCATCATGCATCATGACTCAAAGCTAGGCAAAGAGTGGGGCAGACAGATGCGCAGGCATTCAGGGTACTCGGAACAACATTTGTTGCTGTATTATATTAGCGACATGCATGCATGAAATTATCTCGCAAACAAGTCGATGCCGGGGAACAGAGTCCGGATCTACAAAAGCCAGAGGTTGACCGCCACACGTGCACACCTGAGTTCAATCGACACCGGTCGGATACCAGGAGCCTCTTTAAGTTATTATATAATTTTGGACGCCGTAAAGTACTACTATACTAGCTTCTCATGGACAGATCCTCAGGCTCTCAGAAGTAAATATCCTGTTTTAGCTAATTCGCTGATCATGAAGTGGCAGCACTGTCATTTGCCTATTGGCGCACCAAACTCTGCTAGTGGAGCTTTGCTGATTACACGCGCGCGTACAGAAAATTTAAATATGAGGACTACAAAGTCGGATGGCTTGCTGTGCTCGATCTGGAGTTTATCGTTGCGGTAAAAATGCTCGACGAGAGGCACCAACGGCTGCTACAGAAACCGCAAGATGCAAATATATACACCTTGGGAAGAATTGGAGAACACAATGTTGTGATTGCTCATCCCCGAAACAAGGGAACCAATTGTGCCGCACATACAGCTGCGAATATGGTGCGAACCTTCCCGAATCTAAGATTCGTTCTTTTGGTAGGAATCGGAGGAGGCGTGCCTTCACCGCCGGCTGGTCAGGACTCGGACGAAGTGGAAGACCTTCGACTCGGGGACGTCGTCGTTGGCACGCCAGTAGATTGTCGCCGTGCGTATTAGTCATCTATATCAATTCAATCTGACGCTTGTAATCCCTAGCGGGATTGACTGACTTTGACGTAGCATCAATCATACAGTATGACATGGGAAAGCTTCTGGCCGACGGAAACTTCACAATCAAATCGCGCCTACGAGATCCCCCCGAGCTTTTGCTCAATGCAGTCGAAGCATTAAGATTAGAAGACTACTTGGGGGAAAGCAACTTGTCCGAGTATCTAGAAACAGCAATCAAGAATATCGGATCCGGGTGCAAGAGAGGAGCATCATATCAGTTTCCCGGCAGGAATAACGACAATCTCTTCAAATCCAACTACAGACACATTGATGATGGTTCCCATAGTTGCAAATCTTGTGATCTAACTCAAACAGAAACAAGGATCGAGCGAGAAACGGATACGCCGGTGATCCATTACGGCCTTATTGCCTCTGCAAACACCGTTATGAAATCAGCTCGCCGGCGCGATGAACTGCGAGTTTCAGAGGGCATATGTTGTTTTGAGATGGAGGCTGCGGGGCTCATGGATAACATTCCCTGCTTGGTGATACGTGGGATCTCTGACTACTCGGATGACCACAAGAACGACAGGTGGCAAGGATATGCTGCTGCCGCCGCCGCCGCGTATGCTAAAGACCTCTTAAGAGTACTTTTACCAGAAGAGGTTAAAAGTGCTGAAGCAGTCTCTAATATATTGGGCGAATGTAAGTCTATCAACGTATGCTGCTCAAAAACGGCTCAGAAAAATACTGAAACTGCCCTTTTAATCCAGTAAAGGTCACCATTGAGGGTATTGGGAATTCCGTCAGGGAGAGTGCGTTTCACCCATTAGTACATTAGGGGCAACCTCCAGCATATCGCTACAAGTGTTCTCCTTGAACCCTTTAAGTCTAACGTCTGCCAGCGTTAGTACTACCGCGGAGTAAAAAATGTGTATAAAAGTTGCAAACACTAATCGAATGTCACGTTCCCATTGTGTAGGATAAAGGCACGGTAACTGAGAAAGTGGCTCATGAGATCTCGAGAAGCAATTGTGACAGGTACTCGATAATCTTATACTTCTGATGAGTTGCCCATATACCTCTCAATCCCTATCTCTTGGATTAATTGCTCTTCAGTATAGATTTATGAAAGCTCATGTTGCGCGGAATTTTATCTATACTCGCACTTTCAACGCACTTGTTACGAATGTCCGAAATAAAAGATGCGGTGATTATATTAGACCAATATTGCAATATACTTGGAAGAGTTTTGGCAAAACCGCCCTTATCATGATCACAAAACGAAAATGACTGCGGCCATGTTGGCCGTAATTTTGTATCAACTGGTGGTGGTAATGGCGGGTATAAGTGTTAATATTTTACCTGCGCTGGGTATCACAGCTGGTCTAAATGGGTATTACAAAAGAAAAAGTATATACATAGAAAAAATGGCACTAGGCCTGGAATCGAAGAGAAAGGTATAAACTGGCGTACGACGCCGTGCAGCGCGCGCAGCGCTCAGGAAGAGAATATAGGTAGTTAAGCCCGGCAGGCGCTCGGAGCAAGAGTCCAGCCTAGCAGACGGTTCGCAATATCGCTGACATAGCAGGGAGTTGCGCCGTTGCCGTTGCTCAGATCGCCGCTGGCGGCGATGCTGCCGGAGTTGTAGGCGCGGAAGGCCTTGTAGTAGTTGCCGTACTGGTTGAGGAGTTGCACCAGGCCAACGCCGTAGGCAGTACCCATGGTACCGTCGATGACCATTTGGCGGATTGTAGTGACGGGGGCGGCTGGGTTGAATTCGGCGCCGTTGTGCGATTGCATAATGCCTGTAGATGGATTAGTTACTAGCATGAAAGGCAATTTAGTTATTGGTGTTTACCCACCTGGATTGCGGACACCGTTGTTTGTGGTAGGGCAGCGAAGACATCCGGCGGACTGGTGATATCGAGTTAGCCCTCTGAAAGTCATCGATGAGATAAACAAAGTATGAATCCTACCTCTTGCATGATGACGGCGAGGATAGCACGATGGTCAACATTGGAGGCCTTGGCAGCCTGTTGGATATACCTCTTGATCCAGGTGATCTGGCGGTCGCTGTTATTTGGGCCCCAGTTGTTCCAGCCGCAGCTCTGCTTCATCAGAGGAATGTTCGCTTGGAACATAGCCTCGAAGGAGATCCATCTTTTCATATCGGGAAAACTCTCGGGACCGCCAGAGTAGTAAGTGTAGGAATCAACGGCGACGCCTGGGCCGTCGTGGATGTTGGCGTTATTGGGGTAGGCCATGTTGTTTATAACGTATGCGCCCTCTCCGTACGCCGCGCCTCCGTCCCGGCGCTCGGTGGTAGCGTTATGGATGGACCTGGGACCGTGAGAGTGTCTCCTCCTGAGGTGCGCGAGCTTGTGCATCGGAGAGGCATCGCAGATGCTCGTCAGCAGCAAGCTGCTAAGGAGAAAATGGAACAAAGAGATCTAGAGTTATCAACCCATGGAAACCGATCAGTCAACTTTACTCTAATATATCTATGAAATATCACACAAGGCTGACGTACAGTAGAGAACAACATATTGACTCTGTCAGATATGCACAGTACAGTTATAAAGATAAGGAATGACGATAGTGAGTGACGATATAGATCAATATAAAAATGAGTGTGGGCGCCCTAAAGCGAATGAAAACACGAAACAAAAAAGAGAGTGGACGGAGAAAAATCTCCTATGGTTGGAATAGTAGTACGTTGCTTGAGTTCTCAAATCCATCTTGAAGGTATCGTGAGATTCTTATACCTTTCGAAGTCCCTCGAGGAGTCAATATGCATGACTACTCAGGTGCACATGTGTCGGGTGTTGCAGTACGTACCGCAGTTAACTGCAGTTGGTCTCAGGTCATCTCGTGATAAGAAAGCAGCCTTGCTTGGACACACACTTTTGCGGCTGGAAATTTGCTGCGCCGGACCTCAACGCCAGCTGAACGAAGCCGGAGTTCGTTATTGGCGCGACGTGGTGAGATTGTGGTGGGTCCGAATGACAGGGCCCGGGATCCGGCGGGCCAATGGTGTTGCGAAGACCCAGTATCGCCACAACGATGCGGGAGACGAACATTTGGCCCTCCTCTGATCCCAATTTCGCGATCGGAGACGAGGAGTCGAGCTTCCAGACCGGCCTAGGGACCGGATGACTTTCTCATTCGAGCCCTAGCTTCATTCCAGGAACCAGGAACTGCCGAGGCGATTGTTGTTCTGGGTTTGTTGGATTTGAATTTGCATAGGGGTGTTGTCATTTCGAATCTGATCAGTCAGGAGCGTGGCAGCCAGGGGACTTTTTAGATTCGAGGGTTTGGAGGCTCGATATGTGGATCGCTGCCGAGCTCGGATCCTGAGACCCGGTCAAGATTCTCGAAGCTTGTGCGGGACGAAGTAGCAATTCGGAATAATCACTTTGCATGTTGGATGAAAAGACGAACTGTTGGATATCTTCACCATTCACAAACATATTAGCCAATTTGCCGAAAAGTCCGACAGCCGAAGAGTATGCTTGGCGATTGGGTATGTTGATAGCTTACCCGACAGGCCCTTCGAGCTCGGAATTATCGCTGTGCACCGGGGTCCGGCTGGTAGGCGCCTAGAGGGAGGGACGATACAACACCACCCCTCTAGGTACATAATGGCACAGGAGTTTCATGATGGATATGTGGCACATGTTGGTGTGCGGTATATACTCCGACAAAGGTTCGATGCAAGGGGCTACGCAGTGAAGGCTGGATTTCAACGCTGTTTTCCTCATCTGTGAATGCATGTAGCCGCCGGGCTCTGGCCCGTGCTGACTCCCAAGGAATAGTCACGCGCGTTTTTTGTTCAAAATACCGCTCAGTCTGGTTTACCAAGACATAAAATTTGAGGGAAAGATACACGATTAGTCGTCTTGTCCATTCAAACGACTCAACGTTGATGTCGGTTTGCTTGAGGTACACCATTGGACACATGAAACAGAAAGCCAATCCAGCTAGGAGATGCGCTTGTTTCGACGCGACGGCACAAGTGGGTGGATCCATGATACATTTTTTCGACGAGCAGTGCGCTTCAGCAATAGGGGCGAAATTTTCTGCGACGAAAGGGAGTCGACACTCCTGAGTAGGGTATTACGAAGAGTGCACATATCTACAAAGGAGTGGAGGACTGAGTGGCCTACGAGCGGGGGCCAACCAAATTCCAGCTTTGTTCTTTGCCAACCATTCAGATCCGGCCAGGGTGTCAGCTCAACTTTGCAATGTCCTTTGCCTTGTTTACGACATCCGGTTCAAATTCCATTCCAGAGGTGACCGCCGCCGCCGCCGTGGAAATCTTGACCGGGGTCGATTTAATACCATGAGTCTGCCTCTCGCGATAGCCAAAACTAGATATATCCACTGTCGGCAGCAGATAATTTGGCGACCGGCAAATGGTCGGAGCTCCCGTAACATTTGAGTGTTAAATCCCTTGTGTAAAGGCGCTCGAGCTCGTGGTTTGGACGCCAACGAAATTCGCCAATAGGCGTGTACATGTACTAGAGAACGATATGTCGAGGAAGGGCCAGCAGGCTGATTTGAAGACATTATCTTTGACGAGTAGGCGAGTAACAGGTCGATATTGGGGATCGACGTCGCAGATTAGCCATAGCGCCAGAGCACCCTTAATACCTGTACTCGGGATCAGTCTGATGTGTAGTGTGGCTTGCGAGACTCGACGTATACATTATCCGACCATAATACATGAGTCGAGGGCGTTTCAGAATGCAGGCGACGTGCTATGGTGCTCCGGATCCCGGATAAAGAGCACGGCAAAAGATCAACAGTTCAGTTTGCAATTTGACTAACGAAGCCACAAGCAGCGTTGGTCAATAAGGCTACAGGCTGCCTGAGTTGGTCTCGTAAACCAGACCGGGCGAAAGTGGTAGGACGCAGATTCCCACGAGAAAATATCGATATCGGACAAAGTGCAGAAAATAATTAATATCAGATATATAAGGTATCGGTAGATTGTAACAGTCCAATATCTAATTGACTAGTACTTAACTATGATGGGGGAACTTAAATTATATATAAGCTGCTGATTTAGCTGGACGGAATTCACTCCAACTGCTGTATATACCTCAAATTTGGTTATACAGAAATGTAAGATGTTGACAGCACTTTGGATCAATAGATCCATTCATCTCGACTGTCAACATCTAAATGCATTTTGATGCAGGATGCAACTGCAGATCATCAAATGCAGCAGTTGACGCTAGCCGGCTGTCAGCTGTCTTTTGAGCATCGTGCATGAATACGGTCGCATGGCTGCAGCCAAGTCGCGTCCGAAGCGTGCAGCCCGCAACAGAACGTTACACAAGCAGCAGGCTTCATGCTGGTGAATTGTGAAGCGCAACACAAACCGACATTCAAGCACGCGGCGTGTGTGATACATGATACACGATATCGATAACGCATAAGCTAGGCGAAACCGCGATCGCAGTCGCGGTACGGGGAATAAACGCCTGAGCGCGACATCGACGTCCGTTCTCATCGATGGCTGTATCGAACGCCGGAGATGTGCAAGCTGCTTGCTGATGGAGAGCATGCATCTCCCTCCGTTCTACGAATAAAGACGCGTCAGGCCGCGGGGCGGGGTCAAACACGGCCGCATGAACGCGGGCTGCGAAGCTGCCGTAAAGCGGTCTTGGCGGACGCGCCAAGGCGGGCTTCCCAGAAGAGGCGGCCGAATGATGTCAACGGGAACATCGTTCAAGGTTGTTCTTCACGTTCAACGCTGAGGCTTCTGGTGTTTCGGCAGCAGCTGCTCGACGGAGCTTTGCGGGTTTGAGGTTAGCTCTGGTCTGCATTCCTGATCGCGGTGGGGAAGCAAGCAAGCAAGCCAGAGTTTCGATTGGGGTGCTGCTGGCTGGCCGGCTTGAGCCTAGCAGCTGTTGCATGTGTCGGTCCCCCGCTCCTTGATAGCTATATCCTCTCCCTTTTCTCACAATCTCTCGGTCGACCTTCCAAATCCCATTCCCTCACCATCGTATCTCATATCCCAACATTGATCAATTGCATTCTGTTACTACAAATTTCGATGATGACTTCCTTGACGATGCACGCCGCCCTGTTGGGGCTGCTGTGCCTCGTCCTTCACGCCCGTCCCACTCTGGCCTTCGGTGCTGGCAACGTTGCCGGAGTGAGCAAGGTCGAAGGCGTCAACTGTGAGACTTCTTCCCTACGAACATCTGTATAATCATACATCACAGGATGTCAATCTAATGGGAGCTTTCAGGGCGTCATGGTGATATCGAAGACACGCTGCTCACGATCCTTCTCGCCCGTGGAATCGGGGGTAAGAAGTTCGACAAGCTGGCGGTTGCCCGCGTCTACTTTGGCAACTGGCTGCGTGACTACTCTCAAGCCATCGACGTCGGCACCGTCAAGGCTGTCTCCGCCGAAGCCATCCGTCTGCTCCTTTGCGTTCTCGGCTTCATGACCTTCGGCTATGGCTCCAAAGAATTCGAGGTCACAGCTGACCGTCTCGGCTGCTACCGTCCGGAAGACCACATTGACAACCCGAAGAACTATGCCGACAACGTCGATGCCCGCCAGTACGATAGGAGACTACGCGGCCCCATCGACGAACGCGTCGAACTCGCTATCGATCCGAATACCGGCATGAAGAACTACATTGCCAACGAGGGCGCCCGCATCATGACTTCCGCCCAACACGTCCGCAATCTGTTCGGCAGATGCATCGAGCTCGGTCGAGGCTACATCCGCAATAAGAACGCCGCTGACTACCACGAGGCTCTGCGGCTGCTCGGCACCGGATTGCATTGTCTTGAGGACTTTCTCGCGCACAGTAACTACCTCGAGTTGGCGCTGATCGAGCTAGGTGAAAGAGACATCTTCCCGCACGTCGGCAACCGCACCAGGATGCGTTTGCAGGGTGCTCGTGGAGATGTCTTCCCGCTCGTCACGGGTACGTTTGGCGGCGTCGATTTTCTCCACTCGGTCACCGGCGAGGTCTCGGACAAACTCACCCAGAACGAAATCGATGAGCTCGAAGGCACGCTTCAGAACACCGCTAAGAACGACGACAGCGTGCTCGAGGGCCTGCTCGACAGCATCCCCGACGGCCTTTTCGGCGGTAACAAGGGCGCCAAGAAGAACCAGATGCACGAGATCAAGTCGAATGCCGCGAATTCTCAAATGCAAAACATGAGCGTGTCCCCGCGCAACCCGGAGGAGTTTACGAAATACGTTCAGCAAGTCTTCGCTCAGATCATGCCAGCTATCGAGTTCCACGATGACCTCATCAAGGGTATCAGCGAAGCGATCGATAAGATCCCAATCCTGCCTAAGATTCTGGAACAACTCGAGGACCGCATGTCCATCTGGACCTTCTCGATAATGGCGCCGTTCGTTGTCCCCATCATCAAACAGGTGAAGAATGAGCTGCGCACCGGCTCCAACGAGATCATTGAGAGCAGCAAGAACGAGCAGCATATCGTTTTCGAAGATGATCGATGCACCGACCCCACCCACTCCATGCTCTCCAAAGATCACTTCTCCAATGTAAGAATATCATCCAACAAAACCTGTTCTGGGCAGACTGCTAACTTCATTTGATAGATTCTGAATGAAGTCGCGGGAAAGACGGCTAGCAAGGTTGTCGCCTGGGTCGTCCCCCAGATCATGAACGCCTGGGACGACGAGGGCGTCGACGTCAACCGCCTCATGGACCGCATCATCAACGGCGTCCTCCACCACCCCGCGCAGCGCGACCTTGGCGATGGCGAAGCCAGGGAAGGCCGTAGGATCATGTTCCGCTCCGTCGAGGAATGGTGGGGACAGATGGGCGAGCGCCAGAAGGACGAGTACCGACGCAAGCTGTCCAGTCGTGGTGTCGAGAACGGCGAGAACCACAAGGAAGGCGTGCACGATAGCGGCCACGGCTGCGGGAAGCCGCTGGGCATGCGCAAGAACTTCTCCGGAGGCGGAACTCTCGAGGATCGGGTTGCTAGCGCCGCCGCTGACGCTATCGTCGGCGGTGTCACTGGCGGAATCTCCAGCTTTGTTAAGGCCCAGACTGGCATTGACTTGCCCGACGCGAATAAGGGAGGTCGCAAGTACGGCAACGAGGTCTCGCAGGCTGAGTCTGGCGGCCTCGGTGGTCTGCTCAACACCATTGGCGGTTCTCTCTTGGGCGGCTTCGCCGGCGATGAAAAGAAGACGTCTAGCAGCAAGCGTTATGATGAGGACTCTTACACTGAGAACGTCACGGAGTACGGACAGTCCGGCGGACACTCTGGAAAGGCCGAGTACTCCCGAACTAAGTATTCCGGTGGCGGCGAAAAGGAGTCGTACAGTCGCTACGAGCAGAACGAAGACCGTCGTGGTAACACCACTAGCTACAACTACGAGGAGCGCACGGAGACCCGCAAGACCCATGGAAGTGGTGGTGGTGGATACGAGCGCACTCAGCATTATGAGAGCACTCAGTCTTACGGCGGGGGACGCGATGATAGCTATGGCGGGCGCCATGAAAGCTCGGGAGGTGGCTATGGGGGAGGACGCCGAGATGACGAATACGGTAGCGGTCGCGGGAGCGATAGCTACGGCGGTAGGACTGCTGATAGCTACGGTGGTAGGACTGCTGACAGTTACGGCGGTAGAACTGCTGACAGCTATGGCGGTAGAACTGCCGATAGTTATGGTGGTAGGACTGCCGATAGCTATGGTGGTAACACTACTGAAAGCTATGGAGGTAGAACTAGCGATAGCTACGGCGGTAGAACCACTGATAGCTATGGCGGTAGGACCAGCGACAGCTACGGTGGTAAGACCAGCGATAGCTACGGAGGTAGAAACACCGACAGCTACGGTGGGCGCCAAGACGATGGCAGTTATGGCGGTTGCGGAAATCAAAGCTACGGAAGTCGTCGCGACGATAACGAATACGGAAGCGGTGGCACCCAAAGCTATGGCCGCCGCCAAGATAATGAATACGGCAGCACCACCCAAAGCTACGGGAGCCGCCGCGATGACGACCACAGCAGCGGTCGCAATTATGGGAGTCGGGACGATGATGACTCCGGTTCGCATAACACCTACGGCAGCCGCCGTGATGATAATGAGTCCAGCGGCTACGGAGGCTACGGGGGCGACGGCTCCGGCGACCATGGAAAAAAGAAGCACCACAAACATAAGAAATCGGACGATAGCGATGATGACAAGCGTCGCGGAGAGTGGAACTACTAGATAGTATACTTGTGTCGACGATTATCAACGCTTGAAATAGTGGTGCATGATGCCATGTCGCAAATGATACATTCAGGATTGGAACATGTGTATCTTAACCCTTGTCGTGTATTGTACGGAAAATATCAAAAGAACCAATGGAATTCGAACGGAATACACATTTCAATATCTTTGTTCAAGGAAAATCATAGGTTACAATCCTCGAACAATCTCGTATCTTATGCAAGGCCGACCCACTTAACATAAAGTACTTATCTATTTGCTGCATTAACTAGACGGTATTCTAAACAATGGTCTTTTGCCAAGACTATTCAAAGATCTGGATCTATAAACTGGGACGGTAAATCCATATCAGGATGTTACTACTGAGACCTAATCTGCGCGCGTGGTATTTTAACGTATTCGCAGATCCGATACGGCAGCTAACGGTCTCGCAGATGCATCTAGAGGAGGAATTCCTCAAAAAGAACAATTTGGAGCTTCGTCTTCCTTCCGATTACGTATTCTCATGCAAGTTCATAAGCCACCTTGAGACGTCTTGAGAACCCAAGCAAGCTCGGACCCTACTTGGCGGCAGGTTTGCTTTGTGGAGCACGCGACTCTGATAGCCAAGATTAACGTTATTTGCTGTCGAGGGAGCACGCGACAAGCTTGAAGGGTGCAACGCAAACGACGTCAGCCAACGTCAGCCAAGCCAGCGCCAACGGCCATGAAGACGGTACAGCCTCGCGCGGCAAGAAACCTGGAGCCAGTCGCAGACGACTGCCGTGTCTTTTCTTATGCGCATGGCTTGAATAGTCAGTTCCTCTGGACGGCAGTTTCGGATGTTCTTTGCTCGCGCTCGAATAGCTCGAATATAAGTATAAATATGTTGCCACCCTAGCTCCACGGCTAGTTGTAGACTGGTGGTGCTTTACGCGGGTGCTCGATCCCTTCCTGAGATCATCGACTGCTCTTTCTCGCGGCCGTTAGTTGTCTTGTAGACGGTGGTATCGGGTGCCGATTCCCTTTTCATCGCGCGGGTTCTCTCGTTATCACGGCCAGCTTCTATATTCGGATATCCCCGGCGTGTGCTACCGTTGATCGATCGATATCCATTTTCGCGGGGCTGCCCTTCGCGTCGACCTGACAACACAAGATCCTTGTTTATTTCGCAAAATCCAACAGCAGCCGACCAACTTCAAGATTCACTCCGACAACAATCACGAAACGCGAAAACGCCGCGGCAGCCGGCTATACCGTCGACAGCATGGTCTGGAGATCGAAGCCTCGGGATAAGGGCGTCCTTCCGACGTCTGAACCGCGGTCGGCCGACGAGGGGAGTGGTGGGAAACCTGGGTTTCGTGCCCATGTGACAGCATTCATTCGAGAATTCGGGCTGGACTGGTTCGTCCTCCTGCTCTTCCTCATCATCGCCTTCGTCATCGACAAGTATGTGCCAGACGCCGGTGGCCGTACACGATACTTCCGGCTGCTTCCTGGCCAGAGCACCTCCCCACAGATGGAAGCCTTTGGTCATCCGTATCGGAAGCAGATCATCACCTTCTGGGCAAGCGCCGGTCTTGATGTCGGTATACCAGCACTCTTCATCGGCTTGATGGAATTGTTCACTCGCAGGAGCTTTGTCAACTTCGCACGGGGGATGCTTGGGGCTATTCAGAGTGTCATTACCTGGTATATATATCATATTACTCATCTGTGCTGCAGCGACCTGCTTGGGGATCTGGGGCATATGCTGATGCTTGCTGTAGCTGCCTCATCCAGATCATTCTCAAGACTTTTGCTGGCGGCTTTCGCCCTAGCTTTTTCGAAATTTGCAAGCCACAACCGGATGGCCCAGGAGCAGGCTGGGATGGAACTTGGTACAGGTGGACGATCTGCACCGGCGACCCCGACAAAATTGCATGGGCGTAAGCTTTCCTGTCCATTAACTCCCTCCAGATGTACCTCTATCGGCTGACTCGGCGGTTCTGTAGACTCGAGAGCTTCCCGAGCGGCCACGTCGCGACATCTTTTGCTGCTGGCGTGTTTCTGTCCCTATATATCAATGCGAAGCTCAAAGTGTTTTCCGACTACCGTCCCAGCCCATTGCTGATCCTCTTCTTCTTCGCACCGCTCACACTCGCGACCTTGATGGGAGGAGCTATCTCAGCTGATATGGTACGGTCTATCTATCCACGACACGCACTTGGTTGTTCACGCAAGCTAACTCGTTCTGATTTTAGTCTCACCATTCGTACGATATTATCGGTGGAGCGATACTGGGGTCGATCGTTGCTCTCAGTGTTTATCGGGGCTTGTATGCGTCAATCTTTGATTCCAGGATTAATCACATTGGATTGTCTTCCTCTAGGAGGTTCGTACGGAAGCCTGACTATGATTATGTCGAGTACGATACCCATTATGGATTCCCAGTCTTTACATACTATGGGAAGTCATACTAGATTTGAGATCACGTTTGCTTCGTTTGATCTGTCTTCTGTTTTCGTGTCAGCCAGTACTTAGCGTTAGAGGACTGTACGATCTTTTAATAAACCTTAGTGTGAAGCTCGAGACCAATGTGAAGTATCGCTCAGCTCTTTGGGAATAGGATTAAAAGGCGAACTTAGATGGATACCTACTAGGTGGGAGCTATTGGGGAAGGGGAGGGGGTGCGGGGGGGGGGGTGCGGGAAGCTTGTTGTTGCCCACTTCGAGGCCCGAATTCTAGAAGTTTCGAACTAAGCACATACCTAGGTACATGGACACCTTTTTTTCGAACTCTTGTATACAGCGACTATACCTAGTACAGTGGTTAAGCACCTCGTCTTGATATGATCCTCTTTTGGCCCCCCTACTTCCTGAAGCAGGCGCACCAATACATTGGCTGAATATCAATGGCGGCCTCTGACCCTGGAACAGTGTCGGACGATGATTTCATCATCGGCGTCCATCATGGCTGAGAGAAAGGCCAGCGGGTGGCTTCCCGCTGGCTGAGTACCAGCCGGACGTAGACGGTCGCGGGTTCGAATCGTGATGCAACCGTCTCTGATCGAACCCTCTTTTTTTGCATCTTGTTTATTATTTCCATTTCACATTCCCATTGCCATTCGATGCGATTCGATGCGGTTCGATGATTTTCGCTTCCGACCCCCTTCCCACATCATCTACTCCATATCTTATACTCACCTCTCCGTCCACTCGGAATAACAGATCGCCGTCCAGCCCAAACGCTATGGACCTTGCTTCAGATGCATCAGCTCAGTACTTACGTACGCGTCAAACTACACAAGAAACTCCTCGCCAGATTACACCCATCTTACTTGCCTGCTCGCTGACTTTTCGGTTTCATACTAGGAGGAGAAACTCCTGTCGGTCCTTTGCGGGTGCCTATGGCTGAGTCTACTGGGGCCCTCTGGCGCGGCTTGCACCAAGGAGAGAGCTCGAGAGACGAACATATATTATGTACCATACATCCTCACGCGTGCAAAGCCATCTCGACGACATCCTAACGTAACGAATAAGAAGGTCGTTTCACCGCCGCTAGGGCCTATTTATTCATGACAAAGAGGGTGGAAGCTGATCCGAACATGTTATTGCGTACACATAGCTAACAATTTCTGCGTATTGGTATAGGGACTCGATCGAATCGAAATAACGATTTTATTTTTCCTATATACCATGTATACTATACCATACAAGCAAGCAGTGACTTGGGTCGGGGCACACTTTATATATCGAGGGTGCTTAACAGCGTGAGCCAAACCAAGATAGGATACCGCTACGCACAGAATGCGAAGCTAAACCAGGCTCATAGACTTTACGTCAGGTAGCATCGCGGACAGACGACTGCCATAATGCCAATACGAAAACGATACATTTGCTGAGCAACATTTCATCAAGCTCTCACGCGGGGGCGTCAGCGGTTTCAATCATCTCCCTCAATCTGCGAAGGCCAATTCGCTACATCCAAACATTTTTACAAGGTCAAGCAGAATCTTGCGAGAGTACGACCCATTCCCTGCTATCCGGGGTGGGGCAGCCGTTACTTCGAAACACGATGCTAACTCCCCAAGTAGGATCCTGGCTCCACCAGCTGTTGATAATGCCCCTCTGCCCGACGGGGAAGAAGGCCGGTTCCGGAGGCATGACCGCTGCATTCGCGTCGAAGGTCGCCTGGAGGCTCTCGTCCGCAATCTGGAGCGCTTGATTGCACAAAATTCGGACATCCCTGGATTGGGCGCTCTTTCGAGGTCTCACATTCCAGAGCTGGACTGCGTACGAGCCCTGACACCAGATTATTCCGTGGCTGCGTGCGTTGTTACCCGTATGGTGATACTTGGTCGTGCAGTACCTTTTCCCATCACCGAATTTTTTGAGGCCGTCTTGTACGATACCATTGATACTTTGGAATTTGGAGCTGAATGTCTGGACGTGCCCGTCGTCGTTATGGGAGGCGTTGAAAGCCGCCAGCTTGCGATTCGAATTGTTTTCATTGGTCGCGCTGTCGTCTTCGGAGCTGTTCGTCGCTCTGAAGGACTGACGGAGCTCGATTGCATCACTGTATTGAGTGTATATTTGATATCCGTTGACTTCCCTCGGTTCGATCTCTGCACCGGAGAGTAGGACGTGACCGATGTTGAGATCTCGCTTGTGGATGAGGGGGCTGTGGTCAGCAGATCCACCTTCACCGCGAGAGAACACTAGCGAAGAGAGCGATGTCGTATCTCCGTCGGCTGTGGGTATTGCTGCTCCCTCAGCTGCCGAAAGTATCGCGATCGATGCAAAAACAAGAGATAAGACGGAACGCTTCATCTTGTTTATGCCAGGGCTAGAAAATTGGAGAGCTTGAGTAATGTTTGCGACTGATTGGGGCGAGAAGAGATGAAGCGACTGATAGCGGATCCGCTGGAGAAAACTGAAGTCTGCTTCTGAAATAGTATGTAGAGAATGAACAAGTGGAGTTGATGGACCTTGCAAGCTTGTAGAACTCAGTGACTGGTTTACGTGAAGTCGAAGGCTCGTGATTTATACCTTCGTGGGGTCGACTCCGATCTTGTGCTTTGAGTACCGGTCCTATAAACTTTGCATAGAATAGTCGAGATCAAACTGTCTTCCTAGACTTGGGCTTCATTTGCCGCTTCCATGCACTTGCAATGTTCAGGTAGGAGGTTTTGCGATAATGTCGTCAACTATTAGGTATGGTGGGATGCATGTTGATTAATAAACTTTGGGGCGGCGAGTCTTGCTGATGACAGTTGTGGCACATGCTTATACACTTGCGCAAGGTAATCGACATGAAATAGTAACCGATAGGATAACTCTATTATGTTGGGATGCAACCGGGTAGTTACGTCGACAGATAAGAAGGCCCAGTTATTCTGCGGAACAATCCAACATGAACTCATATACCCGTGCATATCTCCCATATCTGCGCAATCAGGGACTTGTGATATGTAACGTACGTACGTATCGAAACACGTTGATTACCGGCAGCCCGTTGGTGTACTCAACTTAAATTCTGGCAGTGAATGGATACAGCTCGTGCTGAATACGCGTAAACTTAATAGCCCGTGATAAATCCTCGGCTGCTATCTGGTAACTAACACCTGATTGCAGAATCTAGAAGTAGATGCGCTTTTGGTTTTTAGAGGACCCTTATGCAAGATCAAAAGGTATCTAGATGACGTTGCGCAGAGTTTTATCCATATTCCAGACGAGATGCCGCATGCTTCTAAAACAACTGTATGGGTATCGAGGCATCCGGCTCCGAACCAACATAAAATTATTCGTGAAATGCATCATCAGGGTTCCTAGTATATATACAGGATAAGCCTTAAGTCGAGCGAGTTTTCCGTCTTTACATTGATGCAGCTCGGCATCTCAGTCTAGTTCCACGACAACCTTTTGATACGAAACACCAGCTCGCCAGCGACCGCAAGCTTTCTGAATTGATTCCAGCCCTTTCCCAACGACGAGCGGGGGCGGCGCGGGTTTCAATGATCCGTTAGCTAGTGCAGTGTATATCCAGTTCCCCCATACTTGCGGCCCAACCTCGTTTTCAAATAGTGTAGTGCCCCAGACTGCGAATTGCCAGTTGAAATTATTAGTATCAATCGTATCCAGCTTAAAGAAGAAGTTGGAGTAGAAGTTTCATGTGCCTCACCATTGCATGTTTCAACACCTGCTGGCATACCATCCTGTCTGAGTACTGTGGGTGGCAAAACAGTGGACACAAACTTGTTTCCACCAAGTTTGTTGGCGATATACCCACACAGCCTGATGATCTCTGCTTCTAAGATAGCACAGAAGACACCGATAAAATCTGTACCCCCAAGGTCATTGATTATGTCCTCTGCAACGCCCTGTTTTTTATGGTCGAAAACGTATTTTGCACCAATATCTTTCATTGCCTCTAGGTTGTGGGCACCAGCGGTTGCTGCGACTTCAAATCCGGCACCAACTAGGAGTTGAATAGCACAAGCGCCAACACTGCTGGAGCCGCCCCAAACAAGGATAGTTTTGGTTTGCGGCACTGGAGGTACTTGAGGTAGAGGCAGGGCATGTGTGTCCTTTTGAAAGAGTGCGCTTGCGGCAGTTGCCATTCCTAGCGGGAAAACGGCTGCCTCTGCGTAGCTTGTGTGGTTAGGTATCTTGGCGATACGGTTGACTTTAGCCGAGAAGAACAATTGAAACGCAGCGTTGGCTTCGTGCTCTCGTGAACCGTCCCCTTCGGCTAGAGCCAGAACACGATCTCCGACCTTGAAAGCATCGACATCCGGCCCTACTTCGACAATTTCACCGGCAGCATCATTTCCGCCAATAAAGGGATACGACACTGGGAAAACTTCTAACGCCTGGATGGCCCAATTGACAGGGTTGATAGCGATGGCATGGTTCCTAATGATGACCTCTCCCTGTCCGGCAACAGGCATCGATGCGTCTCCAATGGTAAGTGGATGAGCCTTTGGACTCATCAGCCATGCGGCCTTATTCGACATTTTAGAGTGCGTTGTCATATTGATAAACTTTGTAGTTCCGAAATTTAACGATAATCCTGCGTGCGAAGATACTATATCAGCTGCTGCTGAACTCGTAGATTGGTAATAAGCGTGTACTGGCCGAGTGACTGGACCTCTGGAATGCGATTTAACTTTCTGCTGCTTGGAGCTTCAGATGAATTAAATACTCAACTGCTGCTATAGAGTACTCGAGTGGAGGGCCACTGAATGAATGCTCTTTCCGGCATTCCCGTCGCGGACACGCCGATTGCGGAGTTTTAGATATCTGGACTTCAGGTAAGTCCGAAAAAACCGGGCCTTGGTCAGCATCATGCGTGGGAGGATGATGTTGGCAATATCCCTCTAATGATGTGCTCTGGGGCGGTGAGGTCAGTTTGTGAAACCTGGAGCAGCATAAGGCTAACCCTTTTCTTCAAAAGGCGCAACACTAGCCTAATTGGGAAATGCTTTTCAAGTTCGAGTTTTTAATCTCGGGATTGAGTCTAGTTTCAGGGTTTGAGTTCAGCAAACCCGACACTTGTTTGAGTTGTTTTTGTTGCAACTTCTGGATCCGCCCGGCAGAATGCGTCTGTGAGGAGCTGTACATGACACCGTGCACAGGCGCGGCACCGAGGTTAATGTAATTAGCGGACCGGGTCGATCCTCACTCTTCGATATTCACAAGTCATCCGCTAATACAACCTTCGATATCCATGGTGCTCATCTCTCCAGAGCTTGGCACCCTATTGTCGAGGCGCGGCTATTCGCACGGGAACGCCAAAAGCCCGGTCCTTCGTACTTGAGAGGCTCGATATCGATAGCGCTTCGTCGCAAATATTTAAATACAATCCCAAGGATGGTGAATCATGGTGTCTCCAAAGCTTGCGCAGCTTGCAAGATGCGGCGGAAGAAGGCAAGTGCTGTAATCTAACTTCGATCGACTTTATGCATTTAATAATCGAACCTGGAGACACCGAGCTTACGATTCTTGGCCTTATCTAGTGCGATGAGCGAAGACCGGTATATCTACCATCATGCACTGTGCACGTAGAAATGAGCTTTCCACACAGAGAAACTCGCCCGGCTAACATCGGCTGGTTGATTCAGGAATGTAAGAGATGCCAGAGGGCCAATCGCGTTTGCCCGGGTTATCCGACCGATACAGATCTTCTATTTCGTCACCACCAACCTAGGATCGTAGAAGATTCAACGGGGTCCAGAGCTCATTTGGGGAAGAGACGCAAAGAAGGAGGGGACACATATACAGAACTGCTCCCGGCTGCCGACGCGCAACCGCAATTTCCCCTGGTAGAACAGGCCGAAACCCATGCTATCGCGGCCTTTATTGACAATTACTGCCTCACGTCACAAGACGCGTCGTTTTCGCGAGGATACTCAAGTGGACTACAATCGCTACTCGAAACTGCCCTCCCAGGTTCGGAGTTAGCGAAAGCTGTAAGGTAGTTGCTTATGCTAGCGTCAATACTAATCATTGTGCCAACGAGCTTTCGCAGTTGGCTGGTGGTTGGTATTCGGATCTGTTAAGAACCTTTCAAGTTTCCATGAGTAACTTGACACCCCGGAACACCATAAAATCTGTAACTGTTGCTCTACTGCTAGGACTTTATGAGGTAAGCATGTATTTGCGTGCCCTGGATATATTTTCTAGCTTCTTCTCGATAATTTCAATTTCAACGCAATATTGCGACGATACGGTCTTCTGCTGCTAACGGCGCGTTGGCACCAGATAGTATCTGCTACAAAAGATCATCCCGGTAGCCACACGGTCCACTTTCGGGGTGCAGCTAGTATCCTTTCTGGTGAGGCATCGCCTTTTCCTTGCCACCCAATGACCAGATTTATCCAGCCAATTCCTTATTGTAGGTTACCACCCTTTGGAGAAGCCATGATCTATGCAGTAGTTGACTTCCTAGTGGCCATACGACCTTCAATTGCTTTCCCCAAGTAAATCATCATCCGTTCCGAGTTTGGACAAACTTTTGATGCGTGTTTCGCCGCTATTTCGTGAAGGCTCTGTTCTTTTGACGCATGAATCAACGTCACTTACCAGGATCCGACAAGTACGGGAATCTGTCTGGTGTCTAGATCAAGAGTTTACATCCTGGGCCTCTAAGCAGCCTCGAGAGTGGATGCCGAGGACTGTCGGAGATGTCCAGGCAAAAGGGGACAGCGAAGGTATCCTACAAGGAACATCCTGTTCCCCCACTCGCGTGGATATATATTATGATAGTAGGTGGTTCGTTATCTCCAAGGCGAATTTGCAGTATTAGTAATGGCTCCGTCCAGTCTACGTTAGTGCTGTTTGGAATTGCTATCGGAAAATTCGCCTAGTAATTCTGAGCATATATTTCGAGTGCAATAGAAGAGTACAGCTAGTCGATTCCAATAATTAATTTCCAGTAGAGTATACCTCAGAAAAGTTTGATGAGCAGGTTCACAAACTTTGTGAAGATATGGCGGCTTCATTGTTATTCCACCTCGCAAAAAATCCCGGAAATGGGCATTCACGATTCAGTTGAAGCCTTACGTAACAATAAACCAGTCGCCGGTATTTTGCTAATGTACCACATGCATACGGTTTCTAGTTTGGCTATTGTGCCACCTAGATTCAGAAATTTGTTCCAAGGACATCTAAGTTGGATTGGCCGGGTCATGGGGGTCGGCCAAGCTTTCCTTCTTTCAGATGTGAGATCTTCCGACTCCGCCCAGTGCATCTATCGCTAGGCGAACGTATATGTGCTCCTATCTGACCAAATGCAGACGACGCGCTCCTTCTCAAGGGATTTCCTCTGCGACGGCCGTATAATGACTTGGGCGGGAGCTCTAATTACTGCAGAAGGGCTTCAGGACGGATTCGATGATTTTGCCTCTGATTCTGGGGGGATAGATTTGATATCGTGAATAGAACTGGTAGTATTTGCATCGGACATCGAGTTTCGTTGACGGTTCCATGAATATATTCTACATTTACACCTACCAGAGATGGCCGCGATCTAAAAAAATGGCTCTTACACGCTTGTATGCAAAATTTATCGTCCAAACCAAAAGCACATCGGGTCACTCTTACTTATGGATGTACTAGATTAACTGAGTTGCTCATATCGATAAACCTTTGTGGCTATTATACTGTATCAAAATACACGACTTGATTTCTTGACGGCTATAAGCATCCTCAAAGTCTCATCAGAAGGGGCAAAGTGGTGAAAATTGAGAGCCAATTAATGTTTAGATTGTGGCTTGTCTAATAGGGTTTTGGCGATCCTTCTCCTTATATCTTAGAGCTATTTGCATATATCAGTCACCTGGCAACACCTCAGGCGATTTATCCAGGGATCGGAATCTAACATATCAAAATAAAATCTTCAACAGTGCTGGGATGATAATACTTTGATCTCTGACTAGGATCTTTGCAAACTTTAGGGCTAATTAGCCAAACCAAAAAGGTCACTAGATTGAGGGACCAGACAGCTATATAAAAATCTAGATTGTAGGGGGATTCAGTTGCATGCAGCGGAGCCAGCTGAGTTTTGTGCATGTGTTTCATCACGTCCTGGGATCTAGTACAAGCTAACGCCAAGGCTTAGACCTTCTAGGTAGTAGAAATCTGCGACTACATGGCCCAAACTGTCTTCGTAGAGAGTGTAAAAGGGAGCACCGCCTGTCACTTCATCTACGGCTTGATCACCTGTCTTGATCCCCATGTCGATCCACCATAGAGATGTACGGTCTTTAGCGTCGATTGTCCAGACAATATTCCTCCTGCGCATGACTTTATCCACAAATGTGAGATTTGAACCCAACTGACAAAATCCAAGGTTGAAAGGAAAGGTGTCGGCGTCGTCGGCGGGATATTCTTTTGCGTGGAATACTAAACCAGCGGTTTTTGTCCTCGGGTTGGCGAATAAGTGTGCGTGGAAGAGATCGAAGCGGGATAGTTTGATTTCGTCCTTTGTCCATATGGGAATCATCTGAAACAAGCCTTCGAAATAGAGGCCGAGGGTGGTATCAGTAGCGAACGGCAGCACGCCATTGCCATCCTTTTCAAGCTCGCACTGCATGTTATTAAAGGCCGGATATTGGAACTGGCGGGACTCGTCGAGAAATCTGACAGGATGAGTAATGTTCAAAGCGAGCGTCGCAGTACGGAACTCCGCGAGGTGGCGACGGGCTGTCGTAGAGGTCGCAGGAAGTGGGATTTTTCCTGCGAATGTTGGAGCCGAGGCGCTGGCGAGCGCACGAAGGAAAGCATCGCCTGGGAAAGTACTGGCGTCTGCATGGCTATAGAACTTCGACGGCGGAATCGGTGATGCGAAGACTGTCGATGTGATAGCGACCAAGACCAACGTCTTCATTGTTCCCGAATAAATTAGATGATACGATCCCCATAGTGTATTGCCATAATACCGCCTGCGCGAACGAATGCTTTTAAAATGATCTACTCCTGTGTAACAATAACAATCAAGCGATATATCACATGAAAATATGCGAGTGTTCCAGAAGCGCGGAAATTAAAAATGCCTGATCTTGGATTTTGTGTCTCAGTCCACCCAGCACCCTAGTCTAAATGTAGAAATCAAGCCGGGCGAAAGTACTCGAGACTAGAAGCAGACTAGTCTCGGGGACGCTGCCCCCCCGAGGAAGCAGAGTAGAACCACACGAGCGCACCCGATACTACCAAGGCTGGAAGCATCCTGCAAGCCCCAAAAGGTCAGCGGTATAGCATCTCCGAGATCAGCGTCCCCAAGACTACTCCGAGATGGGAAACATCTCGCTATGGACAGTATAGCCCTCAAGGGCGAAAACAGCCAGGATAATCGTTAATACAAGTAGCTGATGGGGCGAATAGCGCCAAGCTTGCAAGGCCGAGCAAGCACGACAGCTGACAATCCCCCTAATTAAACGCATTATGGCGCCCCGATAGGTTTGTGTACGTGAGATCTCGATCGAGATTGTAGCGATTTTGTGTGTAGCGCTAATCAACACGCTAGACCCATTGTATTGCGGTGCATTCCTGCCTCTCAAGTAACACGCGATGGCGGAAATTTTAGTTCATCAGCAAGCAAAGAGGTAGTATCGATAGCTATCAGGTGACACGATTGCTCTATGCTCATGGACGAAGCGATCCACGGGAATAAAGGCTAGCGGTGACAGAAGACGCAGTCATCCTGGCGTTTCAGAGGGCACCATGATACTATCAATATCAGCGACCGAATGACAGGCTTTATCATATTTGATACTTAAGTAAGTACATAAGTATATACATAAGTATAATATTCCATTGCGCTAATGGCTTTTGGACAGAATTCTAGACCAATGGTAGTGCTTTTGATCCTCTGGGAAATAGCCTCTTGGCGCTTTTTGAGTGATTTCTCTAGAGATAATTACCTAGGTAGTCCTTCTAATTTTCCAGGGAGCAAAACAACAATTGTTGATATTGGCACATGTGGTATCTTGTATAATAGCCAAATCTGGCTTGTAGACATAGGTAACATCATGCGTAGATTCCTTACGGCGCTGCGGACCTGCCGGTACTATATTCTACCCATATAGGTGGTGGATTTTGTCGTGATCTACCTAAGCTAGCGAGTGTCGCTCCCAGTGAAAACCAGTAAAAAGATTCTGGATTTGCCATAGCTCTGCCCAGCCCACCTGTACGGGCTAGATCTAGGCATTCATGGATTTCATCTGTAATCAAAGGTACATGAGTTAGCGGTCTTCTAAGTTTGACAACCCCCAGGGATGAGGATCTGTACCCCCAATGGCATGTATAGTGCGAGAACTTGCACCTTTGAGTAGTAGAAAATTTATGCTTACAAGACTCAGGAAATTGATTTCTTTCCCGTAAGATCAGATGAATGGTCTCGTGTAGAAGCGTTGAGCTTCCGAGATCAAAATCTTGAAGTGACTGGTCAGGCTTAACGTCACCTCCCTCAGGAAAGTCGCTTTCGTTGTCTGGACCGAATACAGGAGGACAGATGGTTAATCTGGCGCTTTGCATTATTGTCGAACCAGCTAGCCCATCGTCACAGAATCTAGGTGTATGTGCAACTGCCAGTATATATCTCCTTTCATCTGGAAGCCAGAATGGCCACCAATCTGTACGCATACCATCCTGGTTATAACAGGCCTGACGTATAATGCCTCGCTCTCTCAGTAGTACCAGCGAGCCGTCAGGCCTAGTGTAAGGAGTACCGTTAACATCCCTTGCAGGATCAGTCTCTGGGTCTTGTCTTACTGCCCAATCATCACCGCAGTGAAGCCTTGGCTTTCGGTTGGGCAGGGTTCTGATAATCCCGGTTTGAAAAGCGTCATTCACCTCCCTGAAGAGAGCTAAAGAACAGCGAGTTAAATAGAGTTTCGCGTTAACGGATACTCGTGGATAGTACGCACCAACGTGGTTGTTGTAAAGCTGTTGATTTACCGGCGCGCTACGGATTCCGGACAGGCCATCAGGACCTTGATGCCCTGCATACGGGTCTTGGGCCTGAATATTAAACCAAGCCGCTAACATTTTAGCCGAAGTTCGCTGGCGGTAGTAAATGTCAGGGTTTACATTCAGACTGGCTCTTCTCGTTAAATCTAGTATTTGATTCAGTCCTTCTTCTGCTAAAATAGCGTCTTCTTCCCACATTTCCTGTAAAATCTCGATTTGGTCCGGGGTGCAGCCGCCGCGGAGATTATGCGGTGTGATATCGAAAGCCTGATCGAGGCGGGCTGCACCGTATACTGTAATCACATGCGATATGTAGATATACAGAACTGACGCTCTAGAGAGTAGGCTTCCCATTGGGTTAGCGGACGCTAATTCTATCAAGGTCGTAGCACTCAAAGGTGAACTATCGATTAAAGTCGATCGAAATTAGAAACAATGAAAGAACGGCTGCTGATGTGGCTAGAAGGGGGCTGCGACCGTGAGTGCGCAGGTTTAGAGTATGGCATAGTGACTAAAAGGATAGTATAGTCCTTCTTATATATACATTGAAGTCAGGAGCATGTCATTGGGCTCTTTCAATTCCCGTCTTGCGTGACATCAAGGGTTGATGATGTGACACCAAGGCGATTTATACATGTAGCCTTTCGAGTACAATTTATTTTGACTCGAAAATAAAACCTTAAGGGTCGATGATGCAATGAAGAGCATATATGTACACAGTCGGTATCTTAACTGCAGTACTTTCCCTTATATATTAGATAGGTATGAGTTAGCGTGGGGGTTGGTCAGTAAAGTCAAGCTTGCATGAAAACTATTAGCAATGTAAATGTATGTATCCCGGCTGGTAATAAGTGTTGACAGCGCGGTGGAGTAACAGAGGCTCCTGGAGGCTCTTAAGAGAAAGCGTCCAACTTGGGAATATGGGGGAGGCTCTGAGCTATTAGACTGAGAGCGCTAGTAGAAAGGGCAGGCTGTCATGATTGGCCATCAATTTCCGGTAAAGGCCAGCTCTGTTTACCTAGGTAGGCCTCGTACGAGCTCGAGGATAGCTAGACCAGCGGGACAAGATATTTCCCAACCAGAACAGAAATGTTTCAGCAGGCGTAATCGGATACCTGTGTTTGAAGTGAAGTCTATACATGATTGTGTCTTCGGTTTTGCAGACACCGGTAATGCGTTGTATACATGTAGGCACGTCCTTAGCTTAGAAGCACACTTTCTCTTCACAAAAACAAGTCTACTATTCAGAGCTGCGCTATTATTCGGTGCCGTAAATATTTACGACCTAGGAAAGAGTTGCCTGTCCCGAGTCTTGTATCCGACTTCCAAAGCTATGACGTGGGGGGTTTAGAATTAAATTACTGAGATATTGCATAAATCTTAGTAATACGAGGCGACAACATAAAATTTGAAACGCTGATAAGTGCTGGTGCTATTTCAGAGACTTGTATCAACTAACTCTATGAGATTCTCGGATAGATCAATAGTCCTGGCCGATGGAAGAGCAAGTACATGTACATGTATGCGTACATGTACAGCTACCTCCAAAAAGTAATGAGAATTTCAACTTCGCGGCTTCGCTGCCCATGCAAAAATAAGTATTTTCTTGTAAAAAGTATACTAGAATAAATCCCTCAGCTAGAGCTTTGAATTGCTTACCTTTTTATGTATTTTGTTTTATTATTTATTAAGATCTTCTAGCTCAAAGTTAAAATATTTTATATATAAAGTTAGAGATTTAACCCAGTTTACCACTACTTATATTAAAAAGTTAGGTTAGGATTTTGAAAATTATGCAGGATTATTTAAATTGTAAAAAAAGGGATTTTCACAGCTCTGCTATAATACTAATTTTTATTATTTTTTATTAATTTTTTTTGCAAATAAATTGTCCTGAATAGTGCTTTTTATTGCTGCTTTTTTCATTGAATTTTGTTTGCTTTTGGTAATATAGCAGCTGTGTAACTTTTCTCACTATTTGTTGGAGGGAGCTGTACATGCGACTTGTAACAGGAAAACTTGGCTTTTGATCGGAGAGCCTTAAAGTTGATCAGGTATATCAGTTTTCATTTATATAATATACAATAGACCGGCCGCCATGCATGACTGATGGACATCTGGCCAGCCGGTACTTAATTCAGGCCCTATAATATGTGATATATAGGTAAGACCGGAGGCGTAGAGCGAGAGATGCATAGAAGAGCCCCTATCACAAATTTAGTTTGATCATGCAATTGCGCAAGTCGATTGATATTTGATTTTTAGATACTTGCAATGCCTACCTAGGGATACAAGCATAAGCAGAAATCGCGTCTCTACTTCGACTTTCCAAAGAATCCACCCTTGCTCTTCTTTTCCTTCTCCTTCCCACTCTTTTCCTTGTCCTTCCCAAAGCTTGGTATCCCGCCCAAAATACCCTTCTTGGGGCTCGTCGGGGGTGACGAGGTATCAGTTAATGGAGGGCTCAAGGGACCTGTCACGTCTGAGTTCAATCTTCTTTCCGCCCACGTCAGTCCTGCGGACTTCACATAATCGACTGCGGTTTTGCCTTCCTTATCCTTGATTTCGACGGCCGCTCCGGCAGCCAACAGCGCGTCCAGGGTCTCCTTGAGAGCTGAAAGGTCGCCCAGATCTGCTAGCGAGCGATGCAAGCTAAGTCGGCGAGCGTAGAGGATCAGTGGCGTCCGACCGTTGTTGTCCTGAGCATTCACGTCAAATAGGTTGGATTCGAGCAAGAGCTTTGTGTGCGTTGCGCACCCGACGCCGGCGGCAGCTGTGTGTAGTGCGGAGTAGCCGTTCGAGTCCTTTGTGTTACGCTTGAGACGAGCCTTCTTGTACCATTCCAGAAGGAGCTTGACCGTCTCACCTGTCCCCGCAGATCGTACTGCAATGTGCAGCGCGGTCTGGTTGCCAGCGGGACCGCGGACGGCGTCCGTCGCAGCCTTCAAGGTTGAAGTGGGGCTTGAGGTTGCCACATTCTTGATTACTGACCCGAGCTTCAAGCTCTTCATTTCTCTAGCGACCCCGACCCTGTCCAAAGTTGACGTCTTTTCCGGATCTCCGCCGTACTCCAGCAGCACTTCGACTATGGCCTCCAGTCCTGGCATCGACACTGCTTTGTGGAGTGCTGTCATGCCGGAATAGTTTGGAACGTTAGGGTCGGCGGCAGTTTTCTGGTACGTCTTACGGACGAGTAACTTGACGGTCTCCAGGGACCCACATTGCACAGCATAGTGAAGTGGAGTATTTCCACCGAATGTCGTGAGCGACCCTGGATTGGCTCCCTTCTTGAGTAGCTCTTGCACCATTTGGACTCCATTGTCGCTGGCTTTTGATGAAGCGAAGTGCAACGCGGTACGACCGGGTCGGATAACACCGATGGTGATGGAGTCCACAGCGGCGCCCTCATTAAGCAACCAAGCTAGTATGTCCACAGCTTCAGAGTCGGCAGCGACGTGCAGTGGCGACCATCCTTTCATATCAGGAAAGTTGATGATCTTTTGACGGATCATACCGACGGAAGATATGCTGTCAGCTAGCGTCTTCACGCCCGGGATACTGATTCCCGACATCAATCCACTCTGAAGCCCACTTGACGAGAGAGAGTGCTCTGCAAGCGATATCAGATTCAATCTAGCGGCGATGAATAGCAGGCTGAGGCCGCTTGAATCTCCAGTGTCTGTTTCATCAAGGTTAGCAATGTAACATATCAAGATTACTAAAAGTTGTTCAAATTGCTCACATTTGCCTTGTGTGCACCGCACTAGTAGATCGTAACCACGCACCCAATTGCGTAGGGCGCTGGTGCTTTTTTCAAAGAAATTCTCCATGCCAGGCACTGTGATCTTGATGCCGCTCTTTCCACTCTCCCGAAGATGCAATCCGAGATATTTGATTGAATACTCCAGAAACTCGTACTTGCCCAGGTACTTGCGGATTTCTTCGTCACGTTTCTCTTTATCGATTATGCCGTCCTCGTCAGTAGGTGGTTTGGGGGCTGGGAGGGACTGTATTTCGTCGAGATTCAGATATACTAAGCAGATTTCTGCCAATTGTGCGTGTACTTCGGCTCTGGTCGGCGCCGTTCCAGTAATCTTTCGGCGGGCTTGTACCTGCTCCGGATTGTCTACCATTTGTTCGACGAAGTCTTTGACGGACGGATGGGCCGCGTATATTGAATCGTCATCATCCAGAGCAAGGAAAGCTTTCATATTGCCGGTCTTGATGGACTCACGCAGGGAGTCGGGGCTCAGGGATTTCGCTTCGATCTCCTTGATTGATCGGACTCCGTCAACGAGTGCCCACATAACGACCACTTCGGTCACCTTCAAACGGCGCCCTGCGAGGAACGCCCACCGCAGAAGTGTCTGCATTTTTCTATCCGCGCTGTCGAAGATGTTTCCATATATATCCTGAACATCATAAGGAATGCCTTGCAAGTTCTCCTTGACAATCTTGATGTCCCATATGGTAGTTTCTTCCAGTGAATCCAACGCCAGCGAAAGCCAGAGAAACATGCCGTCAGCACGTTGCGTCAATATTCCCACGACCTCGTCGGCAAAAGAGTCCGTGATGGCAAGGTGCAGCCTCTGTAGATCTTTAACCCTGGACTTGGCCACTTTGACGATATCATCGCGATTCCTTTCAAAAAGGTTGATGGTGGTGATGTTGTCAATCCAGCGGTCAAAACCGTTTGGCCTTGTAGAAATGATCCAGCGTGGGGTTACACCGCCACCACAACTGCTAGAAACGATGCTAATAAGCTGGGACATATTTCGAGCATCGCGAGTGTTGGGATACCGGCCGTCGATGATCAAGTATAGCTTGTCGATGTCAGCGTGGTTCGCAATGCTCCCGAGGAGTTTCGCTAAGATATCTAGTGACTCAAACGCATCGGAGTTCAGCGTCGGCTGGTCGGGATTGCTGGAAACCTGCCAGAAATCCGGCGACTCTTTGTCGATTAGATCTCTGTTGTGCCTGAGAATCTCGTAGAGGAGGGCTCTGAGGATCCAGATGGGCGTCTGCGGTGTTGAAGAGAAGCACCCTGCAACGATGCTTTTCTTGGGTCCTTCGGGTCTCCAGTCAGGCTCGTCGAGGAGGAGAGCCCACTTCTGCTTCTCCTTCAGAAGGAAAGAGGACATTGTGCTCTTGCCGCAGCCGGCATTCCCGTAGATCCAGAGCGGTTGGGCAGCTGGCCCCTCGTTCCAGGTGGTAAATTCAGGACTGTTCAGGACCCATTCGCAAGTTCCCTGTTCTGGCTTTGCGACTTCGTTGCAGGCATTGGAATCGCCAACGAGAAGAGCTTCAAGAAACTGCTCTTCGGGACTAGGCAACGACCCTCCCCCTTTTTGAGAACAATTAATGACAACGTCTCAGGCTAACTGGGGCGTTACATCATACCCATATAAACGTTGGCCGCGGCAATCGTGGTAGCATTGACAGTGCCGGTATTTTGACCTAACTGGAAACCTTTGTTGTCGGTTGCAGATACAGCGACTGCTACGCCCGTCGCCTAGAAAGGGACCAATCTGTCAATATGCGGCCCCGGACAAATCAGCGTTGTAAAGTCAGGCTAATACTTGCCATTTCGGTTGTAGAGACTGAGATCTCAAAGAGTGAGGTACTAAGTAGATATCGATTTGGTGCTAAGCTAGATTTACTTTTGGTGTCGCTAGTAGTTCTACTCTCAAATGCCCAGGAGAAGTCAAGCTTTATTTCAATAGCGCTCATGAATACACTGCTAGCATATTGTCCTTTTATAATGAGCTGGCCCAATTCTCGAGCTCGAGTCGGATTGGTGGGATGATCTATATTCCAGGCTGCCATCGCCTGGCTGCCGCATATTTTGGCTCGGAGTCATCTTCCAGAGATACAAGCCTATCATTGTATGCCCATTGTCGAGCAAGTCTACCGACAGAAACGGTTCAATAATTTATGCATGCCAGCAAATCTTCAGGGTAGAAAGAGCTGCCGAGTCAGCACGACCTCGCCAATCCGATAACAACCTTTGGAACTCATCTAACACGATGCACGCCCCACCTCCACGCATTCAAAGAAACTCTGTTTAAATTGACGTGGCAGACATTACAAGATATCTGAGCCTTTCTCAGCCTGATAGTATACAAAGTGTTGATCGAGCAGGTGGCAGCAATATTCGCCGAGGTGGGTCTTAATTGTTAACCTGATTGGCGGGGAGCTGCGGGGTTCGTAAAAGGATCCCAAATGGCATGAGCATGCCAAGAAATCGACCCGAATGCGGGGGGCAGCGCCTCGAACCCGCCAACTATGCAAATGGCCTCTCTATCGAATACGCTCTCGAGTCTTCCGTCAACGCCAGATACAAAACAGACAACATCAAATTCAGAAATTGATTGACCAGTTTGTTTGCGCCTCTTTCGATGGCGTGAAGACCTCATTCGAATCCTACATAATCCCGGTCACCGAACCGAGCGCTGATACTCAGGATCCAGATCAGCAAGTTCATAATTTAGGGAAGCTTTACCGAAGAGGACCCTGAGCTTAATGTGCCTTGTGGCACCCAGAAGCCTGCCGCGGCTCAGGCGTGCATATGCAACCTGCAAGCCGAATCGGGCGAATAACGCGAAGAATTGTCGAGTCACAAAATGACGACAAGGACAAGTCGGACAAGTCGGACAAGTCGGTCGGCACTCGCGAGCGGGGCACCTCGCAGGGTAACTATTGTTAATTTTGTCGGGGTATAAAGGATTGCTTGAGGCTGATAATTGAGGTGACAAATTCACGTTTTTAAAATGCGCGCCTCTAGACGGCAATAATCAGCGCGGCCACGATAAAAAAAATTTCTTCTTTTGTTGCCCGATAAAAATTTTCCCTTCGGTTGGAGTATTGTTCGGCGCTCATTATGGCGACCAAAAAACAGCTCCCAGCGGATGCCTTCACGGTTGGCATAATATATGCCAAACCACTCGAAATGACTGCTATAACCGTCATGGTGGACGAATTTTACCTTCCGGTAACCTTACAAACGGGCGACACCAACGAATACGTACTCGGTCGCATTGGCGATCAAAACGTCGCCATCGCCGGTCCAGCCCGAGGCAAACAGGGCAAAGTTTCTGTGGCCTCCGTGGTTGCCCGCATTCCCCAGACCTTCCGCAATATCAAAGTCGGGCTTCTAGTCGGTATCGGTGGAGGCGTGCCATACCCAGAGAAGGAAGATGTTCGTCTCGGAGACGTCGTCATCGGCGCGCCTGAATACACACCTGCAATCATACAGTACGACCTAGGAAAGCAATATACGGATGGTACAGAAATCAAAAGGACGTTGAATAAGCCACCGGATCTATTGTTAAGGGTCGTCAACAATGTCTACGATGAGTATCAACGCGCTATGGAGGGAGAGGACTTTTTCGCGGTGCACCTCAAGCGATTTGAGCGATTTCCTAGGTTGAGAAACCTCTATCGCCGCCCCACTGCCCCTGATCGCCTGTTTCGCGCGGACTTCGAGCACGAAGATAGTGCTAGCTCTTGCGAGTCCCACGACCCTGCCTACGAGATTCAACGACACAAGCGTGACGAGGGAACTATTAACATGCACTTCGGCACAATCCTATCAGGTGACATGGTGATGAAGTCTGGAAAAATACGGGACGAGCTAAGCGGACGGTACCATCGCGCTCTTTGCTTCGAGATGGAGGCAGCGGGCGTAGTTGACGACTTTCCTTGTCTCGTTGTGCGCGGGATCTGTGATTACGCTGATTCGCATAAAAATAAAGCGTGGCAGGAATTTGCTGCTGCTACGGCGGCGTGCTTCGCGCGTGAAGTTCTTGTGTCAATGGCGAAGCGAGCGCTGGATGGGCTTGAGGCAGCAGGGAAAGGAGCGAATACGGTTGACATCAAAATTAGTGCGGAGCAGAATTCTGGGATCATGATGGGGCAGAACACTGGCAACATCTCGTTTAAATCGCGTTAGAGCCTTTCGTAATATCGACGTAATATTAGGTACCAAAAGGACCAGAATGCCCGGCAGTAAGCAGACGAGGCCTCAGGGTGTTATACATGTATCTTTTTGACCGATCGCGAGTGTGATATTCCACGTCTAGCTATTCCGCAGTCTGGTATCCGTGCTCGTTAAGCTGTCGCTCACTGGCTGGGTCTCACATCGAGATCATATTGTGGGCCTGGCTCCTAGCCAATTCCACTGGTGATGACTAGAAAGATAGCTACATTAGTAACGTATTTCGATGCATCAGTGCGTGCTATGACTAACCATTGTTTGTTCAGAAATGAATATCAAAATTTTGAAAGCCTATTGAAAGAACGACGTGAGTGAAATCGCTTAAGTATGGGCTGCTGATCCCAAGAACCCACAAGATCCACGTCATCTGGGAAGGTTCGCCAAGATTTGGCTATTTTTCACAATGCCCAGTATACTACTAGCCTTGGTTTTATTCAGTGCAGAACTGAACAGAGTCTCGAGGCGAGGGCGCTCCTCGACCGCCTAACGACTCTATATCATCATAACCTTAGTATTAAATGGTAATCTGAATCAAAGTGCCGAGGTATTATAGGATCGCTGAAAATTAGCCTTACACACATTCAGACATCCCAGCCTTACATGATGATTATATAATCTCTGTCACCGCCTTTGAGGCAGAATTTGAATTAAGACTCAATGAATAATTCACGATAATCCTATGAAAAATTAGATGAAGGACTCGAACGGTAATATATGGGTTTCAGCGGTTGGCGGCCCAGCGAGATGCTATTTAACGCACCCATGAGTATATACTACATATCATCTTATTCAGGCCTAGGTAGCCGCTCCTCAGGCAAGTCTATGGCATAAGATTCAAGAGCCCGTTCGTTAGTAATAAGTAAGTACTTAGTTATCATTCAAAGTCAATGCACGGAACACATCCTGCTTGTAGTGTATAGTGTACAAGGGCAAAGCTAGCTACGCTTGCGCTATGTTTTAGGGTCATAACTGCATACCCTGATCTTGAGTATGTCTCATGTATTCATATCCCTCGAGGACTTTTAATTTTAAATCTTTAATTTGAAGATAGATTCCAACTGAAATGGAGTTTCATTGTCTTCAAAAGTTCACGGCTAGAGCTGTTAATGGCCACCTAATTTTTCTATATAACGTTGCAGTCGCCCCAGTACCATTGGCTTGTTTGGTATACACCAACAAAGATATAAAGGGCTCTGGTAACTATATATATCATTATGGCGCTAAAATTGTACGTTCTTTCTCTATCTCTATTAATTGGTCTTGCCTCTGCGCAGGGCATCGCTGGAAAACACCCGGAAGTCCACCCCAAACTCGAGACTTATAGATGCACGAAAAATGGCTGCAACAAACAAATCAATTATGTTGTCTTGGACGAGGGCAGACACCCGATCCGCCAGAGGCGACGCCCTAATCTTCCATGCAACAAGCAAGACGCTCCCTGGAATGCTACTCTCTGTTCGACTGCTTTTTTCTGCGCTCAGGAATGTCTCATCGATGGTATAGGCGAGTATGCTAGCTACGGCGTCACCACACAAGATGATAGTGTCACATTAGATATGGTTGACAACTCTGGGAAAAAGCTCAGCCCGCGTATCTACCTGCTTGATAGCAGCAAGGAGGAGTACGAAATGCTACAGCTCAATAATATGGAGATTGCGTTCGACGTTGACGTTTCTAAGTTGCCTTGTGGTATGAACGGTGGCATGTATTTGAGTGAGATGGATAAACGCGGTGGCAGCAGCCAATTCAATAAAGCTGGTGCCCGGATGGGATCTGGTTACTGCGATGCTAAGTGCCCCGTTAGGCCGTTTATAAATGGAGTTGTAAGCATCGCTTGGCTCATTTGAATCATTGGTCTGTATACTAAATTCAAGGCTCCACTATTATAGGCAAATATCGATGGCAAAGGCCTATGCTGTAACGAGATGGATCTATGGGAGTCGAATCGTCATGGAGCCCAGTACACCGCGCACCCGTGCAACCTCACGGGTCCGTACGAATGCAGCGGCTCGGGTTGTCAGGGTGTCTGTGATATCCAAGGCTGCGGTAACAATCCTTGGCTCAACGGCGCACCTCAATTCTACGGCTTTGGCTCCGAGTTTGCTATCAACACGCAGAAGCCATTCACGGTCGTTACACAGTTCCCAGCCGACCAAGGCAAACTGACGTCTTACCACAGACACTACGTCCAAGACGGGCGTCGGATCGACCCGCCCGCTTCGTCCAGAGAAGGCCTGCCGCATACAAACTATGTGGATGATGCCTATTGTGTTGCTACCGAACGGAAGGGCTATCGCTCGGTTGGCGCCACGGCAACGATGGGGGCTGCACTAGCTCGTGGGATGGTACTTGCTATGTCTATCTGGTGGAACGAAGATCCGACGAATCATATGAACTGGTTAGATAGTGGGAGTCGGGGACCATGCCAAGCCACCGAAGGGGATCCAGAGTATATTCAGAGAGTGCATCCAGATGCAGCCATCACGATGAGAAATATCCGTTGGGGGGAGATTGGGTCGACCACGACGAACACACTTGCCGCCTCAAATTCAATCTCTATGTTGCAGCGCTTTTTTATTCATTTAGTACAAATCATCAGCAAAGCCAACATTTTTCCGGGGGTGTTCTAGAATGCTATATTTGAGATCTGAGACCAGCATTATTTAATTTTGTCGTTATACATGTATATATTTTGTACCTTACTTCATGTGCTACCCAGAAGACTCTGCGCCATCGGTTTCCGGCCCCTACCATTGTTGCCTACTAGCGCTATAACTTGGTGCGGTACCTTCCTTTATAAAGCCGGCCGAGCTGAATTCCGACCGACCGGAATATATACCCATCGTTGTATATATACTGAGAAATGGTCTGATTGGCTTATGTATTTAAACTGATATTGACATCGCTCCTTTCTTTCTAGAATATCTACCTAGTTAGTGATCAGTCGTATAAATATGTTCTGATTATTCTCCGCAATGATTTCATGCAAGAAATCGATCCGATCTCAACTATATATGTACTATAGAGCTGACTAGATCATTGGCTATTTTCAGCGAATCCAGATTCCAAAACTCGGCACGCCTAAGCCCTCTATGACTCTGGTAGGCCTTCTTTACTATATCGGACTTAGCTACGAGATGCATAGTTTCTCAAGCTATAGATATCACCACCACCTGCTGAAGAGGCAAATAATGATCTTCTAAAAACCGATCGCGGAATCCAGGGTGTCGGTTAAAACGCAGTATACTACCGGTAGTAAGCGCTATACAATCAACACGTCCTATGTTCTTACGAAACAACCATGCATGACGTAGCTAAGTCTGATATAATAAAAGGGACAATTGATCGGAGCGGATTGTCTTCATAGAGTATAATTTATGTCGAAGTACGGGGCCAGGTCAAAGTAAAGATAACCCAATCTATTATAAATACTTATATATAGATACTCAGTCCATTGCATTCATATGTCGGCATCTGGAATCCCAACCTATAATATCTTTTATGTGTTAATTTCTGATGGAATGAATACTAGTATACTAGCTTAATTAATTAATATTTCCCAGCTATATAATATGGTGAATGGTGACAATATTCAAATCCAGATCTATATTAAGATCCATTTGTCTTGAATTAATTTCCAACTTTCCTACGGATCTCATATAATGGGTACTATATATAGGATAATAAAAGAGATAAACTTTTTAGTTACATACGATTACATACAACTTTAACTGCACGCGTAAATATATCATCCTTTTCGGAATTACCGATACTATTCCGCCTATTTTATGATAACCGGCAACGGAATTTCGCGAAAGTCATCAAATTTACAGAGTAAAGTTTCTGAACTACAGTCGATGATCTATAGCAGTTGAAACAATTATAGTCTCAAGAAATTCCATCGACAAAACTGCTTTTCTCCAATCAATGTAACAAGCCGGCTAAGCCCAAAGCTACAAAGCGACAACGTTCGCTTTGTGAATTAGGGCATCTCGAAGAGCCATCTGCCATCCGTATCATATTAGTCTCAAAGACACTTGAAACCCCTTCAAGCAATTCTATTGCGTCCGAGTTTACTCTCTACTTTATCTACGATAACATAACAACCTCTGCGTAGGAGACAAATGTTTCTTAAAGATTGTCAGAAGTTGGTGTAAGATAATAGGTTAGATAGAGTTGATACCAGATCAGATGAGATTCTCCGCCGGGAGTCCATCTCGAGCGGGCATATTCAGATGAGATATGAGCGATATTCCAAGAAATCGGTCGCTGGATCCATGCACACAATTTGGAGAGATGGGCTGCTCCTTCAGAATGACGGTAGCTCCTTCCTGCAGCAGAGACGGCTACCCTCGCTGGACAACTCTCTCTTCTTTTCTTGAAGGATGGACTCACCAGTCGGAGGTTTCACCAACAACAATCAGGAGCCATCCCGCGAGAGACGCCTATAATTTTTCACTTTAAGGCACTTTATTTGCCATATCTCCAAGCCAGCCCGATAGGGCAAAATGCCCCTGCCAAGCGAAAAATTGCAAATAAGATATATTCCAGAGATGGAACAGCACACCGATTGCAATTTTTAATGGCGTATAAGGGTCTCACTGGAATGTGATTACAGGTTTGATACAGCATTCTAGCCTTTAGTCAAAACCTGACGCTCGTAAAAGTACGGCGAACTTTATAGATAAGGTGAGCATTCAACCAGGTGCATTTGGATACCGCCACCACTCTTGCTATCGCGGTACTCATTATTTTCGCTGAAAAGATAGGGATAATTTGGACGACTCGGTATCACCTGGGGAAGTGCTGGAGCAGGCTTTCAGAAGCTTAGACCCCACAAGACGGATGCTAACAGCCACCAGAGCTTCCTTTTCTAGAGAGAGAAGAATGCTTTTTCAAAGTCTTTAGAGATAGTCGAGAAGCATATGCCTTCTCTGGGAATAACTGAAAGCAGTTGATAACAGAATGGTTTTTTCTCTTGCATATATGACAAGCGGTTCGACGGTTGTCGTCGTGCTTGTCAGAGTGGAGAGACTCCGCAAGAGCCCGTCTTTCCTTCAAAGGCAGGGCTTGAAGGCCGGTAAGGAGTGATTTGCGTTTCTTGTAGTTCCTGATCAAGGAAGTATGATTCCCTTTGAAAGGGCTTGCACTAGAGGCACGAGTAGGGAAAGCCTCCAGGGCCTCCTGACCGTAGGCAAACTCCAAATGATCCGTCATTCTGCTAGTCCCTGAAGGGTGTAATGAATTGACCGAAAATCTAACGTCGGCTTCTCGACACGTTGAGTAATCCTGATCCATTACGGGTTCAAAATAACCAGGAAGACTGGTTGCGTTGCTTTTAGTCATTTCTTCATCGTCCACCACGACCTGGTTGGGTGGTAGTTTTGCTTTCAGACTTTCAAGTTTGGCGACGAGCTCATTACGGCTGACTGTGTATCTGGAGTTATGTTCCGTATGTTCTTGATCCTGAAGGAAAGGTGAACCTGGGCTTGAGGACTCGGTTTTTTGGCCTAACTCATTCCAACAAGGTGATGGTTTTGCCTCGGATACGTCGCCAGTGACACCGATTATTGATTTCGAATTCACGATATCGATTTTTCCATTCGATGGGTCTTTTATAGTGTGTGAAGCATCCTTATCAAGATGATCGAGAAGGGCATCCATAAGCTGAACGATGGATGCAAGTTGTAAACCCGAGAAAATTGTTAAATAAGAAGTGTCTGTCTCGGGTATCAAGGTCTCTGCAGTGGATACAGTAGAGATGGGTCGCCTCTTGGGACACCAGTGTTGAGCATGTAATAGTATGTTCTGGTAGCCATGCAACCACCCCATTCGTTTAGAGGGTGGAAACAACGATGGCCCTGGATTTCGAAAGGACCACGGATTCTGTTGTTCGACATCGCGATTTGCGGCAAACTTGGAATTACCTATAGCCCCAGGTTTCTCAGATTGATATCCCTCTTTCATACAATTTGCCTTCGTTATTGGGTCTTCATTGGGTAATCCGCTATTTAATGAAAAGTCAGACCGGAAGGTATTATGGATATCGAATGCCTGGTGAGATAGGTTGTAAGAATGGTCCGCCGCAGGTAGATATTCCGTTGTCTCTGCGATACTATCGAACCCATTGATTTGCTGTCCGATAAATAGACTAGCTTGCTGCTTCATCGTTTCGTGATTGTATACCCAATCTTCAGATGGGCTTATCAGGATATCGTCGTGTCTCAAATGGCTGCTGGACGAGTTGTTAGCTGCTGATTTGCTGGAGTGATTCGCGGCCAGCTCAGCTGAGCGACTTTGGTGAGGAGAGTTGTCGGTGGGGTTCATGAGTGCAGGGTCCCAGGGAAGGTCGGGTGGAGCTGCTGTTGAGAGGGTAGACAGTGGGCTATCCAGGGAATTATGCGTTGCTGATAATGGTGTTGTTACTCTTTCGGGGTCCATGTTTTGCGAATCAAGCGTTAATCCATGGTTCCGGTGCATGTTGTTCAAGTCTAATGCCGAGAGACTGTCCGAATTTACATTCGCGTCTATAAAATGTAAAAAATCGCAAGACAAGTCGTTAGGAGTGGAAGGTACAACTGTGACGTTATCCTGAGTCCGATCTTCGTTGCTTTTATTGCCTCGTGAGGATATAGATGACTGGTTGCTAGCATTCTCCTAATAATCTTGTTAAAACAGAAAGCTAAAACTGATGGATTGGGATGAGCTAGGCTCATACATACGAAGCATATTGAATCTAAGGATTGAGTCCTAAGCTTGGCTTTTCTTATTTTGATATCGGAAGGTCGCACTCTCAGAGACTTTGTTTGCGGCGTCGTCGGCCCCGGGGTGATATGGCATGCAGTTCTAGCTCTGAAACACCGAACACATGGACCACTCGCTGCCTCACGCATACAAGACAGTTTTTGTTTGTGACAGCGGTCGCAGGCATGTCTATTCTTTCGAATTGTGGACATTCTACCTCGAGAAAACTGAACTCAACAACTAATATATGTCGATGATTAGGCCTCCTACAATATGGCTGTTTATTTACTTGTTGAAGTACTCGAGTAAGTAAGTACTTAAGTATTTAAGTACTTAGTCATTCTTCTTTCAAAGAGAATAAGGGGACCCTTCCGTTTTCTTATTGGCCTGAGCATGGCTCGACGTTGGAATCATGTCAGAAAGGCTTCAGCATCATTGCGTTGGGACTAGTCGTTGACCTCTTTGCCCTCCAAGAAAATGCCGAACCAACATATGCATACTAGAATAAGCAAATATACCATTCTCCAGTTATAATATCCGAAGAAGCATGGAGCTTTTTAACAACCTAGAGGATATACATACGATATCAAGATCTAGTTAGTTGTCGTCAACATGCATTCCCTCTTCCCTCGAGCTAGATCTTCGAGACAAAGGATTCATAATGCTTGAGCTTCAGCCTCGCGGCAGCGCATCCCGTTATTGATCCTTGAGCTTCGAGACTACAATATTAATGTTATAATTTTCTCGTAAAGCCAGCTCAATACAATCACGGGGTAAAGTATGAGGGTCTGGTTTTATAAGATAAATCTCATGATGATATTGAGAATTCACTCTATTTTAATAAAACTGAGAATTGGCAAGCCGATTCGTCGAGAATATTAAAGTTTGGGTATGCGTCACTGCTGCATGCATGCATGTGAAATTCTACGATCAGGGGGCAGGATTTATAGTTTTACGGATTATTCAGTAATGTTCTTTACGTGATTTCTTGATTACACTCTGATAAGAAGAACCAGCGTACAACAAGTTTTGTCGATAATACCTGTTACCACGAAGTCTGGTCTCTCCGATACCAGAAGTTTACGGAGAAGTCCGGCTTTAACCGGCGACTTGCTATCGTTTTTTCCGGTTTATACTGTTCTTTCCCCTTTTTGGCAAGGTTTTAAGTTATCAGTGTAAGGGGCTTTCTTAACATGCTTGGCGTTAACGGTTACATGGCACCGCATTGAACTTGCATGCTAGTGCATTTTTTTATCCTAAACCCATGTCGATCTAGATAAATTATACCCAGTTTAGACACTCCATTCGTTGAGGGTGACAATCCGTTACCCTGCCCTTTCAGCGCCTGGCTTCGAGGCTATGATATCCAACCTTAGGCGTTATTAGACGGAAGTATACTGCACGTAGAGATGTTATTATCAAGTTCATGATTTCTTCGCCTGAGGGCTACCACTTACACCACCGTCAACTACAATGTTTGACCCCGTTGTGTAGCTAGCAGCGTCGCTAGCAAGATAAATGTATGCTCCTTTGATTTCCGAGACGCTACCTATTCGACTGGGGATTTGCGAGAATTATTTCAGCCGACAACCTCAGCTAGAATTACTAGGGGCATCTAGAACAAAAAAACTTAAAAACACCGTTTAAATTTACCCCATTGGTGTCCTTCCTTTCCATGGATTTCTTACAAAGTCTGGGGCTTTGTCAAGCATCTCGGTCATAATGTAAGCGGGACTAACGCAGTTCACACGGGCAAACTGGATCCATTCCACTGCCAAACACTTAACAAAGTGGATTAGTGCAGCTTTTGAGACACCGTATGGAGTACCAGCTTGTGGCGTCAATTGCCGCATTCCGGAGACACTGGTGGTGACAATGAATGATCCCTGGGTATAATTCTCAAGCGTCAAGTCATTTAAGTCCTTTCCAGTTGTATTTTGACGTTTGAAATGACTTCCGGCTGCTTTTGCAGCGAAGTAGACGCTTAAAACGTTGATATCGAAAAGATTCTTAAATTGTTCGGTGTTACTATCGATGATGCAGCCGTTCAGCCATGGGATAGCAGCATTCGCTACAAAGATATCCAGCCGCCCGTTGAGATCCCGTACAGCTTCGTCCACGGCTTGCTTGACAGATTCCTCGTCGGTAATAGTAACTTGGTAGGCTTTACAGGACACCCCATATGTTTTAGAAATGTATGCCGCTTTTTCGACGGCAACTTTGCTCGAGTTATACCATAGAGCTATATTGGCGCCTGCCTCAGCGAATGCTTCAACTACTGCGTAGCCGATACCTATATTTATAGCCTTAGTGAGTATCAACCTGAAATAGCAGAAGTGTCCAAAAGGCAAATACCAGCCCCGGCTCCCGTTACTATCGCGGTACGGCCCTTCAAGGAATGTAGTGTAGACAATTGTGCATCTTTTTTTGGATTCTGGGTGTTATTATGTTGGAAAATGCCATCTTGCTGTCCTGGAATCAAAAGGCTCTCCATTGTGTCCCGGACTCAATATTTTGATCTGCTGTTGTAATAGCTTCTAGGCTGGTAGAGTCAATAAGATTTTACGTTAAGGACTTATAGTGTTGAACATTTCGAAATTTGTATATTACATTATCAAAAGCTAAAATCCTATTCGATTTCTCCTAATCGAGGTATGAAATTGACTGCATTTAAAGAAAGACTAATTGGGGAGGGACATAAGTCTCAAAGCTTCTGCTGTATTAATATTCCAGTCATCGAGATAAGCGAGCTGTTACTCCGCAACAGCATTCATTTAACGCAATGCTCAAAAAAGATGTGTGATGAAGATCACGTAGGGCTTGCACATTTCTGCAATACTTCTTGTTCGGTTACGGATACTATTCTTATGAGAAATTTCGGACTTTCGGCTGTTCTTCTTTTTCGGTGTTACATGCAAGCTCGGCGGTTCGTAGTCAGCTCATCACTTGTTTCGCTAATTTTCACCAAAAGAGCTACGAGAGTACAAGCCTTTTCGGTGCTTCATATGGTTTGTAGTATGTTCTGTAATCACGTCACAACCCTTCGCTCGAACCTCCAGCAACGTAAAACCGGAGTCTTCTCGAAGGAAAGAACGTTTCAATTGATGATTACATTATTTGTCGGGCTTTATCAGGCTATATATGTTTATATCTCGAATTCAACTACCAAAATATATATCTACTTAAGTATCTATATTAAAAACAAGCCTCCAAAAGAATTACGCGGTGGACTTTATAACGCGCAAAAGTGGACAAAAGTCTATTACTTTATATATTTACTTATATATATATTATATTTAATATATATATTATATATATTTTATATATACTTAATTAACATCCTAAAAATTTTTTATATTTTTATTGAGTTTTTAGGTTTTTTTTTACATAAATCTAGCCCTCCAGAGCTCATTTTTTTAATTTTTTGAAGTTATAAATTTTAGGGTATGTATTTTTACTTTTTTTTAAATAGTCTGCTTTTAGAAGTTTTCACTGCGTTATGATAAACTTTAAAAAAGTAAAAAAATGTGTCGAACTTCTAAAAAATATTAAAAATATAAATAATTTTTTGAATTTTTTGAAAATTAAAAAATGAGCTCTAGAGGGCTAGATTTAGATAAAAAAAACCTAAATAACGAATAAAAATATAAAAAAATTTTAGAATTTTAATTAAATATATATAAAATATATATAATATATATATTAAATATAATATATATAATATATATATTAAATATAATATATATATAAATAAGTGTATAAAGTAATATATTTTTTTCCATTTTTGCGCGTTATAGACTTTGCATTTTTGACAATATATAAAGTACCTATCTTTCCCGGGGCATATCCTAACCTTGAACCCAGATTCGAATTACAGCCCTGATGGTGTTATTAGCCATTAAACGCATTTCAACCTGATTTAACGGCTAGTCCGTTTTTTCTCATTAGTAATATTTGAGGCGGAACCTTCATACGTAAGTATATTCTTGTTACCATGGGCATTGATATTCTTCCTATTTTATAAACTTACTTCTTCTTAGATAAATCTAAATGAAAGGGGGGTTCGATTAACACCTGACATGGCTTCAAACGGTGTGACCGAGAGATACCCCCAAGTTAAACCAGAGGCCCTGAGCCGTACGCAAAAGGAGGTACACGAATATTTAGTTCGCGAAATAGGTCAATATTTTCAAGGAATGTACGTTTACCATTGCCCAATCTATAAGAATACCCATGCATAGAGGAGAATGTGCTGGGTTTCGTTTCTGGATACTTATATACTTATGTTTGACAATAGTTTTACGATCCAGGATACGGGTACTGATGCTCTGATTGGACCCTACACCCACTTTATATACCTTCCACTAGCCGTTGCATCTGGCTATGTTGCGAATGGCTCATCATTAGCTAAAATTTCTGACTTCCCATCACGATGCCGTGAAATTGCTATTTTAGCGATTGGGGAATATTATGCTGCTGAATATGAGTTATATAGCCATGCTCGAGTGGCTAGAAAAGTTGGGGTCCCTGATGCCCAAATTGAGGATACTTTAAATGGAAGACCCCCTTCACAAGGTACTGAGCAAGAATGTGTTTCGTGGGAAGTTGCTCGGGCACTTGTGGCGACCAAAGGGCCACTTTCAAAAGAACTGTGGACACGAGCAGAAAGAGCTTTTGGTAGAGTTGGGGCTGGGGCTCTCCTTCACTATGTAGGATTCTATGCATACACAAGCGTGCTTCTGAATGGCGCTGCCGTCTGTGTACCCGAGGGCGAGGCTATATGGCCAATACAAAAGTAGGGGTTTATCATGATAATAAAGAAAAATTAGTAAACAAGACAAGAATCAAGACCGGTTGGATAACGAGGATACTGAAAGTTCTGTAGATGCAGAATATAAAAGGCTAGGCGAGCATGCTGCACCTACATAGGAACAGAGAAAAAGGTAAATGTGATGGGCGTGCTTGCTGGAAAGAGAAAGGAATATTGAAGTAGTAAAGACTTCTTAAGAGCTACAGAAAACTGTAGATAATAACTTAATCACCGTCTCTCTCTATGTATATTGGTAGAAGCCCTTGACTTACATTGTTATGGTCAATTAATGGCTGGGCAATAACAGTTGTTCAATTCCTTTTTTGAATTAATTACCTATAGAATAGTATTACTGTTAAATGATTGTTGAGTAATCGACATTCCACTAAGCAGCTGATCAATAATACCAAAATATCTATCTCGCCGTATCTCTTCCTTATGCAGTATACAAGTAAGAGCCAATGTTTTAAAAACTCTCTGATAAACAAAGTTCTTTTCTACTTAAAACTATATCTAATAGGCTTGAGAGTCGAGACAAGAAAGAGAGAAAATTGACTACTTAATTGAGTGTTTATCATACCTGTTCAGTATGAGATGAATATTATAGACTCGTTATAGATCGAAGTTATAGGTACTTTAGTATTAACCTGGTTACTTTTTATATAAAACATATCGGTTAGATAACGTACACATAACTGTTTTCCCACGATATGAGTTTTTCAGCGGATGGAACAGAATATGCCTGCACCTATTTCATAATTAATCATAAATCCTTGGTTCGTAAACTAGGCAACATAAGTTCTTTATTATTCGCAGCCCAGGATTTGTTATATTTGCGATTAAAGTTGAGAGATTGAATACGGTAAGAAGTAGTCCTATCTTTATATATGTATTTGTATAGACCTACGTATACATATGCAAACTTTGACTATTCTGCGCATATAAACCACTTTCTTTCTACCTTAGATCTGACCGTCCAATTCTCTAATATGTGGAAATCTAATGATTTGCTAGCTTGAAATTTCGCACGTGATGTTTAACAACCTCGTCATTTTCGACGACAGTGTAATCGTACCCAATGGTCATCTGGGTTGTGTCGTGATCGGCGAACTTTTCTTCATCGACCCATAAAGTCTTCTGGTAGTAGTCGTCGGCAAAGGCGTCAAAGAAGTCTTTCAATTTGCGGACATGAAAGTCGGCAATACCGTCGAAATCTGCTACGCGCCAGCCGATGGTTTCAGACAGCTTTTTTACCTCACTTCTATCGACATGCATCTATATAAAAAATTGTAAGGGTGGGTTCTGTGATAGTATAACCGGACTTGCAGGAGCGTAATACCGACCTGAACGTATCGCAAGAGTCCAAACTTTTTCATCCAGTCCGTGCATAATGGGCCGTGATTATTTGCCCAATAGTTGTGAAACTCATCATCAGAGAGTTTAGGGTTCTTCTTAAAGCAGACGCTAACGCGAATATATGGCTCGGTACTCATAATTGTTCGGTGGTTTAAGAAAGATACCCTTTAAATAAGTATAATTGAATGGTCTGAATTTTGCTCTGACTATAGTGTGAATATGCTTTGTTGACGTATAAGTCAGAGGGATAAGAATTGACTACACCTACTGGCCTTCTTTATAGCTTAATCGAACACTCGAAGCTTGACGGGCTTAGTCTCATATCTGGCTAATACAAATACAAAACCAGTAGATCTCCAGCCTGGCGAGGATATTTGTGCGTTGTACGACCGAATGTGGTAACTTATTGATAATGGTAAAAGTCCGAAGGTATATAACTGCTGTCTGTCATGCCCGAATGTTTCCCTATTCTATCATCGATCATCGATTTAAACTTCATTACGAATCAGGACATATGCGCCGCGAATTCGGTGTATACTTAAGCAATTAATTACGAGAAAACTTTAGGATTACAGCATGCTTGATTTAAAGTCACCTAGTACCCGTAGGCTGTTATATCCATTTCTGGTCATTCTCGATTCTGGCCAGACGCTGATTTTGATGTGTGTGGGCAAAATCTCCGCGCAACACAAAGTTGAACATTGGCAACCACGCCTGCAGGTGGGTCTGGCACCGAGACTAATTTCTGGTCAATAGCTAGAACTCTATCTCGTTTGCTGATGGCGATTCGCTATGGATTTCTGCATCAAGTAATAGTCAACCTCGAAACCACGTCGGAGCCTATTCTGTAGTATGCTGGCCTCCTCCGATACTAATTCGGAGCTAGTATCCCCGAGACTAGTTGAGGCTTTAACTTGCGAACTATAACTAAGTAAACTTACTTGCATGCTCATGGTTAGTCCCGGGGGTTGCTATCCGAGGCTTGACGGAGCCGACATCGGCGTATTATCGCCAATCCTCGGAAGTCGGCTCCCTAGACGCTATGTCTGAGAGTTATACTGAGCCATTACAGCCAATCATTCGTATTATCATAACTGCTATACAAGCGAATGATGCCAATTCGAATCAACTCGGAGTTTCCTGGCATGGGCACTTACCGAGCGGACTGATTGATTGTAGAGCAAATTACCAGGCGGCTTTACGCCCGTGCATCGTGTAAACGTATATTGAATTGATGAAAGGTCTCGGGGTATCGAAGACAATGAGAAATTTGGAGATCCCGAATAGATTGTGTCGCGATATCTTAAGGATATTTGTTATAACTTACACCTCCGAGCAAGGTTTTAGAAATAAAATTTAATATCTATTATCAATTGCAGCTAGAGAATGCTGAACAATACGATGTATTGGCAACGATATATCAAACCAAATATATAGTACGATTGGCCATGCAAGATTATACCGCATATTTTCGGTTAGTAAAGTTTGGGTGTCCGAATTTGACTTTAGCATGTTGTAGAGTTGCCATTGTAAAACTGCGACGTATTTAAAGATCCTGAATCAAAGATCGTGTATTCGTTAATTCTGTTGGGGCCAGGCCAGCAGGTGCTAGTGAGGAAAGTTTAAAAAGATGTTAGAGTAGATCGGATAGCAGAAAATAATACTTGAGGAAATTATTAGGCAACTTTCTTTCGAATACAACGGATACACTATATATAGTAAATCACGAACTCCCTTCTCGATTTTCTTGATCTCCAAGTTTATCACTATATTCACTTTAGATATATTTCACCAAATGCGATTCTTGTGTCTTCACGGGCTCGGGACGAATAGTCAAGTGAGCTTCAATTTCACCGATATAAAGTTGGATATACCTATTATAGCCAGATTCTGATATTATAAGCCTAGGTCCTAGAAACTCAGACTGGTAAGCAGCAAATCAGAGCAATATAATTGGAAATGAAATTAGCTAATATGTGAGCTTTATAGCGGCAATACGGGCAGAGCTTGGGGGTGAGCACGTATACGAGTTTGTAGATGGAACAGTCCCATGGAAGAAGGCTCCAGGTAATTTATCACGGCACAGAAATCCGATTATTTCCACATTTTACAGGAAGACGAGATGTGAACTAAGTCGCTTATAACTGTGGCTTATAGAGCTCGGGGATATGTTTTCTGACGATGATCAGTATCTTGCCTATTACGACCCTTACAATGCGGAGAGCATGCTCAAAGCCTTGCATCAACTGGAAGCTTATATCGAGGTCGAAGGTCCATTTGACAGCTTTATGGGATTCTCTCATGGATGTGCGCTTGCTTCGACTTTGCTACTTGGTCGAGCTTCGGAAGGCGGCCAATGGCAAAACCCGTTCAAATGCGCAATCTTTCTCGCAGCCGGGGGCCCAGTAAGCTGGAATGCTCTTCATAATGGGGAAGTTATTTGGCTGGATAGGTCCTTCGACAAATCGCAAATATGCATTCCTACTGCACATGTTTGGGCATTAAATGATAAATGGGGGCCGTCCATGAGTGGTGTATTAGAGAAACTTTGCATTCCACAAGTACGACATAGCCACGTTCACAACGAGGGACATACCGTACCTGGAAGGCGGTCGCCTGAGACATTGCGTGCAGCTATGAAAGCTATCCGGCGCACTATTCTTGAAGTTGAAACTGAGTGTTAGCTAGCCAGGGTGATATATATATATACAGCTCCAACCTCACTAACAAGTCCTAGGCGTAAAACTTAGGATGTGACATTTCTTTGGGTCCTTAGGTATAACATATGTTTGGTACTAGATATTTGGAAGGTACGAGTTTAATTCTCTCAGAGTTTAATTGGCCTGCCCAAGAGCCGTTTCTATGGTTTAGAATTATGTTTGATGACTTTCGATTAATCTGATTGAATTCCGTCCCAAAAGGCTATAATACTTAATGAACCAATGGGGTTGTCTCACATATTGAGGATGTCGCCCTTGGCCTATCGAACTACTAGATCTCGACCGGCCTTTCATTTCATTTATATGGTCATGTCTAAACGACAAAAAGGGGAGGGCCGTTGTAACAAAGCTGGCGAACTTGTAGCGGATTAATCTTTCTTGTTTTCTTTCTTTGCTTTTTCTTAAAATAATTGGAACCCAAGTGAGTAAGTAAGAACTTAGGTCTTGAGTTGTTATCCGTTCACCTACGCTTGCTGTTCTATAGCTCTTTTGGTGTACCCCCAGATTTTGATAGCGTACTATATATATTCGGTGTATATTACCACTTCGGAGTATCCTAACCGTTCGTAGTGTGGCAATAATTGAAGGTATTGTTTTTATTCGGCGTATTATATCTTTTCTTATAACCTATCGCTACTAGGCGACCAACTCGTTATTGGCATTTGTTGATTTTCCAATCCCTTAGTAATGGCAAACCGGACGAACGGATGTCCGGGAGCTTAATAAGTTCCATCAAGCAGATATGTCCATAAGGGGTGTCTATTCTAGTCAAAAGTGGGCGCGAATCTAAGGAGCCTAAGGACTTGCCTCTGCCATTTTTGGCTATGAACCTAAGCTACAGAAATACTGGATCAGAAGATACCATTTGTTAGCACGCATTCGGCGATTCTCCCTTTCGGTTGAAGATAAGGATTGTATTTATAAAGAAGAAATATTCCCATCTAAAACCCGAGGAACGAGAACTCCGGAATAGAAGGCTCTATACTTCGGAAGCTAAATTGACTCTATACTAAGACGTTATGAGAATACTGACTCGGTCTTCTGCCTAAGGGTATTTTAAAGTGTTGAAAATGGACGGAAACGTGACCTAAAGAAATGGATTGAGTCTCGGAAGTATAAATTAAACCAAATGCTGCTGAGGATCAAGGGCTTCGAGCCCCATTAATAAAATCAGATTCTTGTTCATAGTCCACCTGTTTTCCAATATTACATTATCAAACGTGCCTAGACTTCTATAGTTACCGAAATGACCGATGGATACAAAGCGTCAGAGCCTTTGGCTATCATAGGTTTCTCGTTCAAATTTCCCTCTGGAATCGAAGATTCCGAATCGTTTTGGAATATGATGATGCGAGGGGACACTGGTCTCTCAGATATACCAGAAGACCGTCTGAATCTTCAAGCATTCTTGGGAATTTCTGGCAACCGATCAGAAGCGATTGCAGTAAGTTATACTTTCTGAGCTTTTAAACCTATGTACACGGTCACCATTTTTGCACAGCTCGTTTTTTCTGATACCATATATTAACACGAATCTTCAACAGGGTCAAAAGCCCCAAGGGTACTTTATGCATTCTCGAATTGACGAGTTTGATGCACCTTTCTTCTCAATAACTGCAGAAGAGGCTATGGCTATGGACCCCCAGCAACGTTTGCTGTTAGAAGCAACATACCACGCCTTTGAAAACGGTGCGTATAATGATATCTCTACCCAGATACACTAATGGCTTTGAGTAAAACAGACACCCTTATGTTTATCAATAGCTAACTAGTTATCTATTTCAGCCGGGGTTCCCCTAAGCAAGGCTCATGGGAGTAGAACTTCAGTTCACGTTGGTTGTCTTTCTTACGATTACAGGCTTGCGATTTCTCGGGATGCAGAAGAAGCGACTAAGTACTCAGTTACCGGAACGGAAGTCAGTATCCTAGCGAATAGGCTAAGCTGGTACTTTAACCTGAAAGGACCAAGCGTTTCTATAGAAACAGCATGCTCCAGCAGCTTAGTAGCTTTAGATTTAGCAAGCCAGCTACTAAGAAGCCGAGATACAGATATGGTAAGCGTCGTGTTTCTCCTTTAACCGGAATGCCTATATAGGGTAGTTGAGGAATAAATATACCGTCCGAACCCTTTAGATAAACGTTGGTAACCTTAAATAGGATTCTTGGGATGCAGGCTAAACTTAATCAACTATACTCATAGGCTGTCGTGGCTGGCACGAGCTTGAATCTGATGCCGGATTTGTTTCTATACCTTGACAATATGGGCTTCCTCTCGCCGGACAGCCGGTGTCACAGCTTCGATTCTCGTGCAAATGGTTATGCTCGTTCGGAGGGCCTCGGTGTCATAATTATTAAAAGACTTAAAGACGCTATTAGGGATCAAGATACTATTCGCGCGGTGATCCGCTCTACCGGTAGTAACTCAGATGGATACACACCTGGACTTACGCAACCTAGCGAGAAATCGCAAATTGAATTAATTCGGAATACCTATAATAAAGCTGGACTTTCTATGGAACCAACAAGATTTTGCGAAGCTCATGGAACAGGTACACTTCTTGGAGATCCTATCGAGTCAAATGCTATTGGCACTGCATTCCGAACGTTTCGCTGTAAAGCCGATCCACTTTACATGTAAGCACCGGTGTTTAGGCATCACATACCACATGCAAAATCTCACATAGATTGCTCTATAGCGGCGCGAGCAAAGCAAATATCGGACATCTCGAAGCTGCTAGTGGAATCGCAGGTATAATCAAATCGATTCTTATTCTCGAACGTGGTGTAATACCACCGATTGCCGATCTTGTGGAGCTTAACCCTACAATTGATGAGGAGTTCTACAGATTGAAGGTAATATAGCTTTATTTAACGGCAGTTCGGCTGTCGTTACGAGAGTTTTTATTAAGAGCGAAGTTCAAAGATAAAACTAACATGTAAACCTTTCTACTATAGTTTCCTACAAAACCTGTTGTATGGCCCGGAGATGGCCTCCGTCGCGCATCTATAAACTCGTTCGGGTTCGGCGGGACGAACGCTCATGTAGTACTTGATGACGCTCGTGGATTTCTCACAGAGAACAGCCTCACTCCCGAAGCCAATTATGTCTACCCGGGTGAATCGAAAAAGACACCCCCACAGCCGAAAAACGAGGATAACGAGCAACCATTTCTTCTTATTCTGTCAGCTGCGGACCGTAATGGCATCAAACGATTAGGAGACGCCTATTCCAATTACTTCAGCAATCCGAGTACTTCACTAGGCCCCGATTTTTGTCGTCGACTAGCTTTGACTTTGAATAATCATCGGACGTCCCTAGCTTGGAGATCTTATACCATTGCTAAATCAACAAAATCGCTCAATTCCGCTATGAAAGAACTATCCATTCCTAAGCGGTCACAGGGTGCCAAGACCCCAAAGCTTGCTTTCGTCTTTACTGGTCAAGGGGCACAATGGCCAAGAATGGGAGTAGACTTGATGCAATATTCTGTATTTGCGAGTAGTATTCGCAAGTCGTCGGAGTATCTCGAAGGCCTTGGTTGCCCTTGGACATTAGAGGAAGAGATGTACAAGGATAAGTCAAGTTCTCGGATGAATGAGCCGGAGATTAGCCAGCCCGTCAGCTGTGCATTACAGATTGCCTTGGTAGACCTCTTAGAACGGGTCAACCTAAGACCTTCGGTTGTGCTCGGTCATTCTTCTGGAGAAGTAGCTGCTGCGTAAGTAAATCACCCGAGGCCCTATTGATACTGTTAGATGGACAAAGCTTTATAATATGACCGATTAATTGCTAAACCTCATCTAAATCTATTCAGTTACTGCAAGGGCGCGCTATCTCATTATAGCGCCATCAAGATTGCCTATTTCCGAGGAATGGGTGGAGCTGCAGCTTGCAAATCCGAGAAGAAGCAGACAATGATGAGTGTCAGATTGTCCGAAGCGCAAGCTATCACTACACTAAATGACATATACGAGTCCTACAGCGATATCCACGTGGCCTGCATCAATAGTCCAAATAACGTCACACTAGCGGGCAATGAGAGTCACCTCAATGCCCTAAAAAGCATCCTGGACCAAAAGGGGATCTTTGCACGTAAGCTGATGGTATCTTGTGCGTATCATTCACCACATATGATACCCATTGCAAACGAGTATTTTTCGCGCGCTGGAAAGCTCGATCCAAGATATAAGCAAAACTTACCGGCTATCAATCATATACCTATGATATCATACCTTGATGGTAATGAAGTTTCAAATGAGCGACTTCTAACACTCGAATATTGGATAACAAACATGTGTTCTGCGGTACGGTTTCTGGATAATGTCTCTGGCATAGATCGTCTAGCGTCGCTAGTAACAGGTAGAAAAAGACTCGATTTGAGCCATCTCAAAGGCATAAAAATCACCAACCTCCTAGAAGTTGGTCCCCATAGTGCCTTAAAAGGTCCCCTCAAAGAAATAATAAAAAGTTTCAAGTTCTCCAAGGAAATCGAATACGAATCAACTCTACTTCGAGGGAATCCAGGACTTGAATCGTTTTTACAAGCAGCTGGCAGCTTGTATTGCTCTGGATTTCAACCGGATCTTGCCTACTTAAATAATGAGCCAGGGCATGGTGTCGCACGTCTTGTGGATCTTCCTCCTTATCCATTCGCCCACAACCGCACCTACTGGAGCGAAAGCAGAAGAAGTAGGACTGAGCGCTTGCGATCTTGCAGGCCTAGTGAACTCTTAGGAAACCCTTCTCCGGATTCGCATCCTTATTCTACTGTCTGGCGCAACTTTCTGAGTCGCTCGAGATCTGAATGGCTCGAAGACCATAATATCAATGATGCTGTCTTATACCCTGGAGCCGGAATGTTGAGTATGGCGATCGAGGCCATGAATCAATACGCTCGAGCGACTTTAGAAGTTATACCATCAGCATTCGAATTGAAACACATCGAATTCATATCAGCAATCCAAATCCCTGATACTTCAGATCTAGAGGTTCAGATACTTCTAAAGCCGAGTGAAGAAGGGACAACTAGATTAGGATGGTTCGACTTCGAGATATTTTCCAGCGATCAAGGTCAGTGGAAAAAGAGCTGCAAAGGATCGATTAAGGCAGAATCAAATGCAAATACAAATGCGAATGATATTGCCAATAAAGCCGGCATTTCCGGTCCCAGACTGCCATACGATATTAATACAAATATCTCGGATAAAAGCATCATCCTTGATGACAATCGGATTTCCACATGTAGTCCATCCATACATAGTTCGCAACTGGTTTTCAGCCCCCGAGAGAGTATATATACGCCGCTATCATCGTCCGGATCACCAGTAAGTCATATAAACTCAGATAAAGAGTCTACTGACTTCGACGTTTTAAACTTCACATCTCCTGGTTCTTATATCGCGCCGTTAACGACCGAACAATTCTTCGACAAACTCCGAGAAGCTGGTTACAAATATGGTCCTTCTTTCCAACGAATTGATAGTATTCAATTCAAAGCTCCCGGAGAAGTTTGGGCAATGATCAGCCCGTATAAGCAATTAAGCCCAAATTCGTATCGGGGGCACGGTACTCGTGTCATAGATACCGCCAGCATAATCCACCCTGCAACATTAGATGCATTCTTCCAACTCCCGCTCGCCAATATTATTCGGGAGCAACCTAAGATGCCAACAATGATACCATCGAAGATAAAAGCTCTGTGGGTATCAGGAACTGGATTGCAAAGCGAGTCACCGCCGTTACTCACTATCGCCTGGCACAACTTCTCGGGGTATCGTGGAAGCGAACATACTGTCTCCGCAGTTGACCCTCAGAACAGGATCAAGATCGAACTTAGTGGCTATGAAATGACTCGAGTAGCCGGAGGAGAATATGTGGAGAAACTATCTCCAGAGGAGTTGCATCATTGCTGGAAATTCAAATGGGAGCCAACAACAATTCAACAAAATCCTAAGGGGGCACTACCTTCTTGCCTAGTTGAGTTACACGTCGACAGGATGCATCCCTCAACTCTAGGCCTGGCGTATGCGCTAAAGCGTGAATTGGAGCTAGATACGAATATCACCTGTCAAGTAAAATCCTCAACCCGCGATCTCGATAAATCTGCTAGTGTTAGGGTAGTTCTGTGGGATCTCGACCAACATTCGATACTATCCGATCTGACTCAAGAAAGGCTCGAAATGATGCAGAAAGTTCTGCATACCTCCAACCATGTCCTGTGGATTCAAACATCAGACTATTGTTCAACTCAATTTCCCTCTCAGCATCTGGTCGACGGTCTATCTCGAGTAGTACGACAGGAACATAGTATGGCTAGTTTTGCAACTTTGGCATTATCAACGTCTCGAAACACAGTCTTGAGCCGTGCGAAAGCTATTTCTCGAGTTTGCCAGATCTTACTTTCGGAAACCGAGGCTCTTGATCTGCCACAGACATTTCGAGAAACGGCTGAGGGGGAGATTGAATTCCATCGACTGGTCGAGGCGACTGAGCTAACTAAGAAGGTTCAGGCATCTAAACTGGTTCCAGTTCCTACAGAACTAGCCTGGGGAACATGCAAGCCTCTAAAGGTTGCCGTCGCTTCACCAGGCGTGCTCGAAACCATCCATTTCGTGGAGGATCCAGACAACGATCAAGAGCGTAGCCTTCAGGACAATGAGATCGAAGTAGAAATCAAAGCTGCCGGAGTGAACTTTAAGGACTGCTTGATAGCACTAGGTGCCTTGAACGAAAACAAGATTGGGAGCGAAATATCCGGGATTGTACGACGCGTCGGTCCTGATATCGAAGGTCACAAGCTAGTACCTGGTGATAGAGTCTGTGGCTTCGCCGCGGACGGCTATAGGACTGTCTACCGAACTATAGGATCGAACCTTTCACGAATCCCAGAATCAGCAATACTATCGGACGTCGAAGCAGCCTCTATACCGGTGAATTTTGGAACAGCATGGCATGCTCTCAAGTACATTGCCCGCCTAAAATGTGGAGAAAAAATTCTAATACATTCCGGAGCGGGAGGAACCGGCCAAGCGGCAATTCAAGTCGCGAAATATTTTAAAGCATCCATTTTCACAACCGTCAGCACCCAGGAAAAGCGAGATTTGCTTATTAACCGCTACAACATACCTTCCAATCATATATTCAACAGTCGGGATACAAACTTCGCGACTGAAATCAAACGTATGGTAGGTGGTGTTGACGTGGTTCTAAACTCTTTATCCGGGGACGTCTTATTCAGCTCCTGGGAGTGTATGAATCCGTTCGGACGTTTTGTCGAGATTGGTAAAAAAGACATCCAATCTCATGGTCGGTTACCAATGGCACAATTTGAAAAGAATATATCCTTTAGTGCTGTGGACTTGGGACATCTGGCCTCAGTGCGCCCGAAATATGTGGCACAGCTAGTCGAGGAGGTTTTGGGTCTATTCAATCGCCCTGGCGGGCTTCGAACGGTATCCGAAGTACAAAAATTTGACGTTTCGCGAATCGTCGAGGCCTTCCGACTCATCGGAAGCGGCAAGAATACAGGGAAAATTGTCATTGAAATGACCCCAGAGAGTCGAGTGCCGGTACTTCTACCGCTCAAGCAAAATTGTCATTTCCCTGCAGATGCCTCTTACCTTATCGCTGGTGGTCTCGGAGGTCTTGGTCGCGAAGCCGCTCGTTGGATGGCAGAAAGAGGAGCAAAGCATCTCATTTTGTTATCTCGATCGGGCCCTCGAACAACGGAGGCAAAGGCATTCGTCGATGAGCTCGAAGCAATGGGCGTAAATTGTCTAACACCAGCATGTGACATCACAAATCGCGACCTTTTGGAGAAAACTATCCAATCCTTAGACGCTCCACCTATTAGGGGTTGTCTTCAGTCCAGCATGGTTCTCCGAGTAAGTTCTCCGAGAAGAAAAAAATGAATCGCCGAGACTGCATACGGTATATTCTTTCGTCCAGAATGGCCTGCTAACTTGGGATATATAGAGCACCCTTTTCGCCGATATGACATATAACGAGTGGATGGACGCAACGAAAGCTAAAATAGCTGGAAGTTGGAACCTCCATGACGTCTTACCGAAGAATTTAGATTTTTTCATCCTATTATCTTCTGTGCAAGCGGTTTTCGGTGCTCGAACACAATCCAATTATAATGCGGCAAATACTTATATGGATGCATTAGCGTTACACAGAGTTTCGAAAGGATTCAAAGCGGTATCCATTATGCTCGGTGTGGTAACTACCGAAGGTTATCTAGCCCAAGTCGAGAACCGACAAGAACGGGATTTGCTGCTGGCACAGAACACGTACCAGGGTGTCGAGACACCGGATTTCCGGGAACTTTTGGATTACTATTGCGACAGCAATATGCCCCTGTTGCCAGTGGACGAAGCACAGGTAACCCTCGGACTCAAATTACTTCACGAAAACCCAGATCTAGACCCTCTCGGCACCATTTGGGGGAGAAATCCCATGTTCAAAGCACTTCGCCGCTTAACTCAAACGGATAGTTCTAGCAGTCCGAAAGAATCAGCTAAGAAGAGTATGGCATCTATGATCACAGCGGCTAATACAGCAGAAGACGCAATCCAAATCGTTGTTTCCGCTCTGACAACGAGGTTATCATCAACTATAGCAGGTATGGATCCTGAAGATATGGATCAGAGTAAACCAATCCAAGCGTATGGCATAGACTCCTTGCAAGTCATGGAACTCCGAAGCTGGTTTTTACGAAATTTTAAAGCGGACTTGCCCACTTTTAGTATCTTAGGGGCACCGAGCATTAGTGCGCTCGCTAGTTCTATCGTCGATAAGAGTGGTCTTCGCTCGAAAGTTTGAAACTGGATTGTTTAGTATCTTGATATTTAAAGGCTTGGTTGAAGTTCGGCTGTATATAAGTTCTATATATATATGCACCCTCTATCTCTACCCTTTATTGCGTTGGCCAATCAGGCACTGATTGGTGACTTTGCCTAGTAAATTTTGTATTGTTTTTTTAAAAAATATGTATTAATTATCTGCACTGATTAACAATATAAAATTAGTTAAGATAAGGTTAAGATAATATTTAAGATAGTATTTAGAATAATACTTAGGGTAATATATAAAAATATAGAAACATATAGAAATGTATAGAAACATATAGAAATATATAGAAATGTATAGAAATGTATAAAAATATATAGAAATATATAAAAATATATAAAAAGTTAAAGAATAAATTAAAAATTCTATATATTTCTATATATTTTTAGAAAGTTTATTTAAGCTTAATTTTTACTAACTAATTTATATTAAAAAAGTTAAGCAGTGAAATGAGAAATTTAAATAAATTTTAGTTAGTTAATCTGTGTTAAAGAAGTTAGGTAGTAAAAAAGGAACTTTAAGTAAATTTATATTAAAATATATAAAAATATATAGAAATATATAGAAATATATAGAAATATATAGAAAAAAACCCCAAATAACCTCTCTCTCTCTCTCTCTCTCTCAAATATATTAAACTGTTATAATATGTAGGTCGGGATCTCATGCATATAGTAATATATATTATAATATAATATATAGATTATATTACAGAATACTATAAGATATTATATAATAATATATAGACTATATAACTATATAACTATTTAAACTACTCAGCCACTTAGTTTAAGTAGTTAAATAACCTATAATCTATGCAGTATTATACCTTTTTTTTTAGCTAGAAGTTAGACATAGATTTTTTTTTAAAATTATATTTTATTATATTTATATATTATATTTATTATTTTTTAATTATTTATTATTTTTTAATTATTTATTATTTTGTAATTATTTATTATTTTTTAATTATTATTTTTTTATGATTATTATTTTATTATGATTATTATTTAATTATTATTATTTATTTAATTTTATTAATTATATTATTATTAATTATTATAATTTATTTTTTAATTATTATTATTATTATTATTATTATTATTATTTTTATAATTATTTTTAACCTAACCCTAATTTACGAGTCTCGACCGAGACTCATTTTTATTTTTTTATTTTTTTATATATATATAAATCGAGTCTCGACCGAGACTCAATTTTTTTAATTTAATTTAATTTTTTTATATATATAAATCGAGTCTCGGTCGAGACTCGTTTTTATTATTAATAATTTTTAAATTAAATTAAATTAAATTAATATTTTTTTTTTAAATATACCGGGGTTCGAACCGAAGACCTTTTTTTTATAAAAATATAAAATATAAGGCTATAACCACTCAACTATAATTAATATTTTTAAAATTTATAATTATTAAAATATATACATACTCAAAATTATACCTTTTTTTTTAGCTAGAAGTTAGACGCAGATTTTTTTTTAGAATTATATTTTATTATATTTATTTAATATATTTATTATTTTTTAATTATTTATTATTTTTTAATTAATTAATTAATTATTATTATTATTATTATTATTATTATTATTATTTTTTATTATTTTTTAATTATTTATTAATATTATTATTGCTTATGTAATTATTTTTAACCTAACCCTAATTAACGAGTCTCGACCGAGACTCGTTTTTATTTATTTATTTATTTTTATATTTTTTTGTTTTTTATATATATATAAATCGAGTCTCGACCGAGACTCATTTTCTTTAATTTAATTTAATTTTTTTATATATATAAATTGAGTCTCGGTCGAGACTCATTTTTATTATTAATATTTTTTAAATTAAATTAAATTAATTTTTTTTTTAAATATACCGGGGTTCGAACCGAAGACCTTTTTTTTAATAAAAATATAAAGTATAAGGCTATAACCACTCGGCTATAATTAATATTTTTAAAATTTATAATTATTAAAATATATATATACTCAAAATTAAAAAAAAATAAAAAATAAAAAAAATAAAAAATAAAAAAATAAAAAAATAAAAAAATAAAAAAAATTAAAAAATAAAAAAAATTAAAAATTAACAGGGTTACCCTGGTAGTGTACTGGTTGTTAAAAAAAGAAAAAACCCGTAAGGGCTAACCCGTAGTTTGAAAGTGCCCGGAAGGTAACCGCGTGTGTTGAACGGAGGTTAACTGATTAGGTTAGGTTAGGTTAGGGTTTGGTTAGGGTTAGGTTAGGTTAGGTTAGGGTTAGGGTTAGGTTAGGTTAGGGTTAGGGTTAGGTTAGGGTTAGGTTAGGTTAGGGTTAGGGTTAGGGTTAGGTATCTCTCTCTT